>CM033622.1:3142189-3342189 GCA_019453435.1 Rhinogobius similis
GCTCTACCACATATCTCTGACCTCCTCCACATCTCCACACCCTCCCTCTCTCTCTCTCTCTCCCTCTCTCCTCTCTCTCTCCCTCTCTCCCCCTCTCTCTCTCTCTCTCTCTCCGTCTCTCCTCCCCCTCTCTCTCTCTCTCTCCCTCTCTCCCTCTCTCTCTCTCTCTCCCTCTTTCCCTCTCAGATCTCACACTCCATCCTCCAGTTGTGTTTGTGTTTTATTCTGTTGTTTTTAATCTTTTTTCTTCTTGTCATGTACAGTGTCCTTGGCTGTTTTCAAAGGCACTTACAAATAAAATCTATTATTATTATTACTATTAAAATCTGTTGAGTCCAGATTGTACAGTTTGTGTGGATCTACTTTAGGCTGATCTTTATGTCTCGAGGGACAAAAATGCATTTGAAGAAAACAATGTCAGAGAAATCTATGGATGAAGTGGATTCAATGGAAGAATCAAACATCAGGAGCAGATTGGACACGTTTGTTGTTTCATGAAGTCGATGTTGAGAGAAAACCTTTTCCTGTGGAGTCTGGCTTTAACTGGTTTGGGTCAGGACTTAGGTTTAGGACATTAAATAAGTCGTTCCAGCCTTAATCCTTAATCCACGTTCTTAATCAATGATCTGTTCATTATGAGTTGAGTCTTTGTTCATGTTTTTTTAGTCAATGTGCAGTTTTTATAAAGTGTCACCAAGACATTTTCTCCAAATGCATTTTTCTCAGAGACAAAGATCAGCCTCAAAGTAGATGCTGCACAAAACTTTACTCCTGTTGATATCGAATTCTCACTCTGATTTATTCAAGTTTTAAAGGTTTTTTGTACAATTTTCAGTCAGACTTAGTCGACTCAAACACTACATAAGATATACAATCCTCGCTGGAAATGTTTTTGATTTAAAATGTCACCAAAATGAAGCAGGACATTTAAACCTGGCTCTGTGTATTTTCAATAGCAATTCTGGACATTTTCACAAACTGTAAGAAAATGTTAACTCTCTTTTAATTAAAAAATATATATATCGCAACAGTTTCCCTTTAGTTCATGCACTTTCAGAGAGACTGGATGAATTTTACATTTTGCAAAATTCCTTCTATTTCTTTGAGGGAAATAAATGATTTTAATATAATTACGTTTTGTGTTTTCACTAAATGGCAAGAAATGAATTCAGTTTAAAGTAAAATCCAGCCATTCATTTATTTAATGAAACATAATTAAAGTGATTGAACAAAAACAGATTAATTTTATTGTCTTCATTCCAAACAGTTGTACATGCATCTTTAAAAAATACAAACATATAAAGTTTTTACACTTATAACTATTTTATATGTTTTTGTAAATGATAACTTCTGTCCAACACAACGACACAATTTTCTGCAGAAAACCTTAAGGCTTTATCTGGAAGCACAAAACGGACCCATAAAGAGTCAGACATTTTTTTTTTTTCAAACTTTATTTATCAGTTTTATACAGAAAGAATACGATGACAGTATTGCTATACAAAATTATAAACAAAACCCGATAAAATACCCACACTCCAAACCCCAGGATCTTAAAAAAAAAAAAAAAAAAACAAAAAAAACAAAGCAAAACAATAACAATAATAATAACAATTGAATAGATAAATAATTGAAAAAAAAAAAAAAACAGCAAAAAGGAATGGCAACAACCGTCGTAATAATAATAATAATAATAATAATGAAAATAAATTACAATAATACAATGGTAGTCTTCGTGCTATTCATTTACCACCAAATACCTATACATCAAAAGAGAATCTTTTTACAAAATCAACAAATGGACTCCAGGTTACAGAAAATTTCTGTTGTGGTTGTAATACCCTGTATCTAAGTTTTTCTAGTGGCAGGAAGGAAAGCACCTCCTTCAACCATTGTGTAAAAGATGGGGCTTTGTCCGATTTCCAGTTAAATAATATAAGTCTGCGAGCAAGTAAGGTGGCAAATGCAATGGCATTTTCCTGATATCTGCTAACCTTTTGATGAGGTGCCGCTATTCCAAAAACAGCGAAATGAAAGTCAGGTACCAAGTCCTGTCCGCTGATGTGAGATAATACCTGAAATATATTTTGCCAATAATTGTCAAGACAGGGACAGGACCGTAGCATATGGCCCTCAGTAGCCGAAGTGTGGCCACATCTAGGACAGGCAGGATCAACCTCGGGATAGATCTTTGCCAATCTTTCTCTCGTGTAATGGGGACGGTGGAGTATTTTGAACTGGATTAAACTATGCCGAATGCAGATAGAAGAAGTATGTATACGAGTCAAACAGGATCTCCATTCCTCATCAGAAAGATCAACCCCAATGTCTTTTTCCCGGGCATTTTTAGTTTTTTCCCATTTAATAGGTTTTATGTCTTGTATCAACTTGTATATGGCAGAGATTCGTTTCTTGCTAAAAGGATCTAGATCTAAGATCTAGATCTTTGGTTCTTAGGTGGTAAATAAGGGAATGAAGGAAAAAGTTTCTTCGCGAAACTGCGTATTTGTAAATATCTAAACATGTGAGAAGCGGGTATATTATAATCTCGTACTATAGTACTACTCGTACTATACTACTACTAAATGTCAAATGTACTAAACATATCTCCTGAAAATAGTTCAGAAAAAAACTTCAAACCTTTATTGTGCCAATTTTGGAATGCCTTATCTGAAACGGACGGTAAGAAAAACGGGTTAGATGCTATGGGGAAAAATTTGCTAACTTGTTGAAGTGAGAAATGTTTTCTGAATTGATGCCATATCCCAAGAGATGTTTTGACAATTGGATTGATTTGTTGTTGCTTTTTATCATGAGGTAGAGGGGAGGTTAAAAAAGGCATTGGATCAGACATCGACTCCATTTGTGTCCAGACTTCCCCCTCGTTGGTCTCATACATATGCTTCCAGTGTAGTATTTTAACAATGTTAGCTGCCCAATAGTAGGAAATAAAACTTGGCAACCCCAATCCACCTGCTTCTTTTGGTACTTCTAAATATGTCTTTTTCATTCTAGGGTTTGTGAATTGTTCCAAATAAATGTTGCTATTAGTTTATCCAAATTTTTGAAAACTGACTTGGTTAGAAAAACAGGGATCATTTAAAAGACATAAAGGAATTTTGGCAGAACAGCCATTTTAACAATGTTTATCCTGCCAGCCAGTGAGGTTGGTAATGTTGCCCATCTTTTAAAGTCTTGCGACGTTTGCTCCAACAAAGTGTTAAAGTTATGAGCGTGTAGTTCAGCCATTGTTCGGGCCACATTGATTCCTAAATATTTAAATGTTTTCCTTTCTACTTTAAAGGGAAAGGTAGAAAAATCACCATCAGTGTTATTAATAGGAAACAGTAAACTCTTTATATCCTGACACCTGTCCAAAATTGTCAAGCACCTTCAGTAGCCTAGGTACTGATGTAGCCGGGTTAGATATGTACAGCAGCAAATCGTCTGCATATAGTGAAACTTTATGTGTTATTCCACCTCGGGAGATTCCAGCGATCTGCTCATCTGCTCTAAGAGCTATGGCCAGAGGTTCAATTGCCAGATCAAAAAGATAGGGAGAAAGACTACAGCCCTGTCTACATCCCCTGCCTAGTTAAAAAAAATCTGAAACTAAACAATTAGTTCACACTGCAGCGACAGGAGAGAGATATAGTATTTTAATCCATTTTTGAAAAGAGGGGCCAAATCCGAATTTCTTTAGGACCGCAAACAGATACTGCCATTTGACACGGTCGAAAGCCTTCTCCGCATCTAAAGAAATAATTATTTCAGATTTTTCTGTCAATTGTGGCATATATAAAATATTAAGCAAACGGCGCATGTTGAAGAATGATTGTCTACCTGGTATAAATCCGGTTTGATCAGCGTCAATAACTTTCGGCAGTATGGTATCAATTCTATTGGCTAAAATTTTGGTAAGAATTTTGTAATCGAAGTTCAGAAGACTCACTGGTCTATAAGAGCTGCATTGTAAAGGATCCTTACCCTTTTTGTGCAGCGCAGATATTATAGCTTGCTTCATGGTATATGGTAATATCTCAAAAGTAAATACTTCTTGGTATACAGCTTTAAGTACTGGTGCCAGTATATCCACAAATGTTTTATATAGTTCAATGGGGAACCCGTCGGGTCCCGGGGCCTTATTACTTTGCATTGCTTTAATTGCCTGTATTATTTCACTTGTTGTTATCTCTCTATCAATTTGGGTTCTATCTTCTGGAGATATATGTGGAATAGGTAAACTGTCGAGAAATTTGGCAAGACTATTTTCATCAACAGATTCTGAGGTGTAGAGATTGGAGTAAAACATTCTAAACTGGTTATTAATAGTCTCAGGATCTGCTGTCTTTTCCACTGAAGTTTTATAAATTTCAGAGATCGTGTTAGCAGCTGTAGATTGTTTAATTTGGTGGGCAAGAAGTTTCCCAGCCTTTTCCCCATGTTCATAAAAGGTTTGCCTTGATTTGAAAAAGAGACATTCAGTTTGTTGAATTGTCAGATTCTCATATTCTGTATTTAACAATAATTTTCTTTTATAGAGGTCGGGTGTAGGAGCTTCCGCATATAAACGATCAATCTCCTTGATGTTGTCAGACAATTCAGTCAGTTGTTGTTTGTAATTTTTCCGTTGAAACGCCGTATATGATATGATCTGACCTCTGAGATAAGCCTTCAATGCCTCCCATACAACAGTCGCTTTCATCCCTGGTGTTTGATTCATGTCCATAAAATATTGAATCTGTTCGGAAATCATTTTTTTAAATGGATCTTTGGACATGAGCAGAGGATCGAGCCGCCAGGTGTTCCTAGGTCTGGGGTGCTGAGAGAAACCAATATCTAATTGCACCGGACTGTGGTCTGAGATGACAATAGCCTTGTATTGACAGTCCACCACATTAGGAATGAATTTAGCATCTAAAACAAAAAAATCTATCCTGGAATATGAGTGATGCACAGGTGAGAAAAAAGAAAACTGTTTAGAGGTCGGATTCTTATTTCTCCAGGGGTCAAAAAGTGCATAGGATTCCATAAAGTTTTGAATGACAGTACCTGATTTTGAGATTTTACTATTGAGTTTTGGGTTAGATTTGTCAAGTTGGGGGTGGAGGACGCAATTAAAGTCCCCTGCTAAAATCAATTGACATTCGGTTAGGTCTGGTAGATTCTCCAAAAAAGAGGAATAAAAACTGGGGTCATCCCAGTTTGGCCCATATACATTTGCCAAGGTGACATGCCTCCCGTATAAACTGCCTTGTACAACAACGTATCTCCCCCTGCTATCAGCAGTGGTAGATAGTGGTAAAAATGGAATCCCTTTCCTGATTAGAATCGCAGCACCCCGTGTTCTATCTTCATGTTTAGAACTAAATATTTGTTCTATCCATGGTTTCTTGAGTTTAACCTGTTCGTTGGATCGGAGATGCGTTTCCTGCAAGTATATCACATCAGGACTTAAGGACTTCAAATGTGTGAAAACCCTGGTACTTTTAATCGGATTATTAATACCTTTAACATTCCAACTTATAAAACGAAGACAACTGTTGTTTTGCACAACTGCCATTTGCACAGTAAGTTACCCATGTGAAAAAAGAGTTCCTGAAAAAAAAAAAGAAGAGAAGAAGAGCCTAAAAAAAAGAAAAAGACCACCCAAAGAACCCCATGCTGATCTACTAACTTCCTTGAGATCGCATCCCTCAATGCTAGTATTACGCAGTAACTAAACATACTTTAAACTGCCTAAAAGCCCCCCAACCGGCCAAAAAAAATAAAATAAACAAATATATATATATATATATATATATATATATATATATAAATGTATATATACATACATGTGCACACATATATACATACATACATACATATGCACATACACACATGCATCACATACCTACATATACCATTTGAATTAACCCCAAAACTATAACTTTGTATTGTATAATTGGTAACTTGAAGTAGAATATGTAAATCCTAGAATTATATTTGAAATAGAATATTTCACAACGAAGAACACTCAAGGTACAAACCAAAAAGGCAAAAGTCTGTAAAGATTATAATGTAAACAGTGATAACTTATGGTCCATTGCTGTTACGTGAGGACGAAATGATCACGCAACGTCACCTGTACATCGACGCAACATAGTCCCTCTCAAACAACGTCTGCTAGATATGGAACAGTCAACGGTGAAAATCAGACATCTCTCTTCGCACATGCGTGAGCTTTTAAGGTCGCAGGTCGTTTTTGATAAAGTCCATTGCTGCCGACGGATCCGTGAACCGCTTGTCTTGCCCCGAAGCTAAAGTAATGCGAAGCACGGCAGGGAACAGAATCCCAAACCTGACGCCAGCGCAGCCCCTGAGCAAACTTTTAGCCTCTTTGAAGGCAGCCTGTCTCCTTGCCACCTCTGCGGTATAATCAGTGAAAATACTTATATTCTTCCCCTGTAATAGAAGCGTCGATAAGCTGGCAGCTTTTCTGAACACTTCTTCCTTCTCTTGAAAGTAATGAAACTTTACCAGGATCACCCGCGGGGAGTTCCCGTACTGCACCTGGCTACGGTGGGCTCGATCCAGCATTGGGGTGAAATCAAGGTTCAGCACATCCTTCAACATTGTGGCAATGATGTGTACTGGCTTACCGGTCTTCTCAAAGCCTTCAGTCACCCCGACAATGCGTGCGTTACATCGGCGCTGTCGCCCCTCTAGGTCATCCAACTTGCTAGTTAGCTTAGCAACGTCTGCCTTAAGTTTGCCAACATCGCTCTCCAGTTCCACTGTCCGGTCAGAGTAGACATTCAATCCAGACTCGACATCTTGCAAACGGGTTTCTTGCTTTGCCAGGTCCCCTCTGATAGTATCTATTTTATCGTTTAAATCTGTGTGCTTGAGTCAATATGTTCCAATATCTTCTTTTCTGAGCTAGCAATAGCCTTCATAATCTCACTAACATCCGGAGCCGTCGCCAGCAGCACCTGGTCTTCAGCGGGGTGCGAGGCTTTTGCGGCCTGGTCCCTGCCCGATCTGGTCTTGCTCATAATTCGTCAAATGCGGCCACGGAGGTACGAAAAAGGTGTGTCAACGCGGTTCTTCGATGTGTTATTGCAACCTTAAGCAGTTTTAAAAGTTTTGGGGTGATCTTAAAGAAAAAATCTTAGCCCTGCTGAGGAGCTCCGCAAAACACGTCTTCACATGGCTACGCTCACCAGCGCCCCAAGTCAGACATTTTTAATCATAGCGCCACCTGTGGCTGAATGAAGGCAGTGGAGGCGGAGTCATTCCACTTAGACTTGAGTGTCTGGTTTGAGACGTGGGTCACACACAGTTGTATTTGACCCACATTAGAGCGAGTCTGTGGGAGCGCACACAGACACTGAGGAGTCAGAACTGAGTCTAAACCCAGGGACCAGAGTGTGAGTGAATGTGGTGTTGAAGGTGTGGAGGTGGGTCAGAAGGTCAGAGGAGACTGTGTAGAAGGACAGAGAGCCAGCAGGACAGTCCACAAACACTGCTACTGTCCCAGAAGAACTGGACCAGGGCTGAGGGAGACGGGTTTGATTGTTATTGTGCCAAACAGAGAAACCACCTCCAGAACAGGACAGACTCCAGGACTGATCATTGCCTCCAAACACACAATCATAACTGCCTCCTTTCCTTCTGATTTCTCTGTAAGACACTGATATATAAACCGTTCCACTCCACTGGACCTCCCAGTAACAGCGACCAGTCAGACCAGTGTCACACAGAAGCTGAGGCCATGAGTCAAATCTGTCCTGATGATCTGGATACGGCTGATCCTCGTTCACACGCGTCACCTTCTTGTTGTTGTCAGACAGTTTGAGTCGTTTGTGAGCTGTGTTTGGATCCAGAGTGAGATCACAGAAATCTGATGGAGAGAAGACACAAACACAGCAGTGAGTCCCCCGTCCGCTCTCCACATGTGCAGACACACACCTTATGAACATTTCATTCAACATTCGTCGATGTAAACCCTCATTCGTCCAGGTGTGGTCCATCGTAGAAAGGGGTTCAGAGGTTGTCATCCGGACGCCGTTTAAAGATCGAGACGTTTCGACTTTTATCCAAAAGTCATTGTCAATCAGAGAGCTGGTATGGGAACTTTGGCTTATATGCTACTCTAAGTAGTGGGAGTCCAGCCCCCAGGGAGGAGTCACTGAATACCTGTCTTTGTTATAAAATTGTTTGTTTGTCACCTGGGACTTGATTAATTGGTCTATCTTGTTGATTAATGGTTGGCCTCACCTAGTTTCACCTGTGACTAAGGTCTATTGTTCTATTGATAGCTGGCTGTTGCTCCCTCCTCACTGCTGATTACCTCATTAGCATTTGACTGGTCTATTGATCTGGACCAAGGTGTTAGTATGCTGTCATAAATTTTGGCTAAATTAAATCTTAAGCCCCCATTCCTGTTTAGAGAAGGATTTTCTCTTTTTACAAAAATAGCCTCCTTTACTCCTCTTTCAAACCAGTTCTTCTCTCTGCTCAATATCTTCACCTCTTCGTGTGTGTGCGCGCACACACACGAAGAGCATGGAATGATGTTCATGTGTGCCCATGTATGATGTGGCTCTTTGCAGTAACACAGTAAAAAAAAGTGGCTCTTAGTCTCTGACTGGTTGGCCACCCCTGCTCTAGAGCTACCTTCAGAGTTTACTTTAGCTATAGCTTTAGAGTTAGCTTTAGAGCTAGCTTCAGAGTGAGCTTCAGAGTGAGCTTTACAGTTAGCCTCAGAGTTAGCATTAGAGTTAGGTTCAGAGTTAGGTTTAGAATTAGCTCCAGAGTTAGCTTCAGAGTTAACATTAGAGTTAGCTTTAAAGCTAGCTTTAGAGTTTGTTTCAGAGTTAGCTTCAGAGTTAGCTTTAGAGTTAGCTTCAGAGTTAGCTTTACAGTTAGTTTCACAGTTAGTTTTAGAGTTAGCTTTAGAACTAGCTTTAAAGTTAGTGTCGAAATTAGCGAGGAGTCTGTGGTAATGTTTTAGTTAGCATTTAATCACAACTTGTAATAACAGCATTACAACGCGGCTGTGTTGAGGGCAGGACAACTTTTCTACCGTGAACCGACAGGTGGAGCATGCGCACTGTTTATAAGTACGGCATCCCAAATAGCACATAGAAAATCATTACCAGAATGATCTACATCCTTTCCTTTTAGTTACTGCCTTCTGTAGAAAATAAAATTTAACAGTCTGACATGAAAACATCTGCAATAGCACAGCTGGTAACATAACTGTAATAGACAATAGCTTACTATGAACTTTGATGGAAAAAATCACATTTGTTAGTGAACTAAATGGCAATACCATAATGAATATTTAAATTTGAAAGTAAATGCATCATGTCATCGGGCTTCAAGACATAACCAAAATACATTTAAGTGCCATATGTGCAATAAATCAGAATTATATTCGCGGACATTTGAAGATATACAGTGTCACATTCCTTTTTTTTTTTTTTTTTTCATTGTCATTGTACTTTGGATTTGGCTTGCAAATCCAACCTGAGCATGTCGTATATGGAGTAATGCTTTGTGAGGCCACGGTGGCAGAGTGACTTCTCGGGTGCTCACTGGTGGATAGTTGAGTAGTCAGTTGAGAAGAGCAAGGCACTTGCCGGGTCTGCGGTGTGTGAGGAATGCTGTCCGGCATACATGCATCTGGCAACTGTGAGCAAGAGTGAGTGGGGTCGACGTGTTGAGGTGGTGGTGGCTCAGCGACGGGAAGGATGTGGCGGCGATTTCTCCGATAAACACCACCATTTGATTGAACGATGTACGAACGCGGCTCCGAACACACCTGCTTCACCGGCCAAGGCGGTCGTGTCCTTTTGTAGTCTGCAACCTGATGACTTGTCCTTCTGCAAGTGGCATCAGCGGGCGACTGGTTGCATCATAATATTGTTTCTGAATAAGTCTTTTCTTTTGTAGTTGCATAGCGACTTGAGCGGAGGTCTTGTATGCAGGGGCCAGTAGTCTGGTGTTGACAGGAAAAGTTGAGCGTGTTTGACAAGACATAAGGCGTTCTGCAGGTGAGCCCAGTATGTTGTCACGAGCTATGTTTCTGATGTTTAGTAGGTTAAGAAACACATCTGATCCATCTCTGTGAGACTTTTCCATTAGCTGTTTGGCGCTGCGGACTGCACGTTCAGCTAATCCATTTGATTGTGGATATTCAGGACTGCTGGTGACATGAACGAAGTCCCATTGTTTAGCAAACTCTTTGAAACGTTGGCTTGTGTACTGTCTCGCGTTGTCTGAGATCAGAGTGTGGGGTGCTCCATGAACATAAAAATGTCTCTTCAGCTTCTTGATTACATTTGCTGAAGACGTGTCACGTAGAAGGTCGATTTCAAACCAACCGGAGTACGAATCTACTAGTACTGAATATTGTTGACCATGCCATTCAAATAAGTCTGGCGACTGTAGACCATGGCAGGGTTGGAACTGGATATGGTTGTAAAGGTTCTTTCTGCTGGTGCGGACGAGTGCTATTGCATACTGCACAGGACAGTAGCTCTTTTGTGATATCCTTGTTCATAGTTGGCCAAAACACAGTGCTTCTGGCTCTGCACTTTGTTGAGTCAAGACCGGGGTGACCTCTGTGCATGATTTGGATGTACTCATGCTGTAGAGTGTCTGGAATGACTGTGGCCCTTAACGACAATGCCATCCTCCACTACCAACTCATCTCTGTAGGGAAAGAATGGTTGGACAGAGAGTGGTACCTGGCGTTCTTTGTTTGGCCATCCGTTCTGAATCACAGCGCTGAGAGTTTGGAGAAGTTGGTCTCTAGCTGTGTGTGTTCTGAGTTCTTCAAGCCTGGCTGTGGAAATGAAACTGACAGACATCACTTCGAATGTGTTGTTTGCACTAAATGTCTGAGAAACAGTTTGGGTTGGGGCTCTTGACAGGGTATCGGCTAGGTATATGTGCTTACCCTTTTTGTAGACCAGAGTGATATCATAAGCTTGTAGCCGAAGTAGCATCCTTTGTAAACGAGCAGGAGCTGTTTGGATAGGCTTCTTCAGAATGGTGACCAGGGGCTGATGGTCTGTTTCAATGACCGTGTGCTTCCCATAAATGTAGTCTTTGAACTTTGAGCATGCAAAGACGACTGCAAGCAGTTCTTTTTCGATCTGTGCATAGAGGGTTTCTGTGTCTGAGAGAGTTCGAGACGCATATGCTACAGGCTTTTCGTTTTGCAAACAGGCCGCACCCAGTCCATAACGTGATGCATCGCATGTCAATGTCACTGGCTGTTTGACATCATAGTATGACAGGACTGGTGAGCTGGACAGGCATGACTTGAGATTTTCAAAAGCTTGTTGGTGTTGTGGAAGCCAGCACCATGCAGTGTCTTTATGAGTGAGCTGTCTGAGTGGTGCGGCAATACTGCTGAGGTTCAGGATGAACTTTCCGAGATAGTTCACCATGCCAAGGAAACGTTGCACGGCAAGAGGATCTTCAGGGACTGGCATATTTGAGATCGCTTCAGTCTTTGTTGGATCAGCCTTTAAACCTTCTTTTGTGAACATGTGTCCCACATAGCATACTTGGACAAGGCGAAACTTGCACTTTTGCGGGTTCAGTTTGAGTTTGATCTCACGTGCGCAGTCAAGCACTTTCTTTAGGTTGGTGTCATGTTCCACGGCGTCGCGGCCTCCCACGATTATATCATCGACTATGATAGCACATGGGTAGCCAGCAAAGGTTTCAGAGTTAGCTTTACAGTTAGTTTCACAGTTAGTTTTAGAGTTAGCTTTAGAACTAGCTTTAAAGTTAGCTTTAAAGTTATCTTTAGAGTTAGCTTCAGAGTTAGCTTTAGAGCTAGCTTTAGAGTTTGCTCCAGAGTTAGGTTCAGAATTAGGTCCAGAGTTAGCTTCAGAGTTAACATTAGAGATAGCTTTCAAGCTAGCTTTAGAGTTAGCTTAAGAGCTAGCTTTATAGCTAGCTTTAGAGTTAGCTTCAGAGTTATCTTTAAATGTATCTTTAGAGTTAGCTTTAAAGCTAGCTTCAGAGTTAGATTTAGCTTCAGAGCGAGCTTTAGAGTTAGCTTTAGAGCTAGCTTCAGAGTAAGCTTTAAATCTATCTTTAGAGTTTGTTTCAGACTTAGTTTTAGAGTTAGTTTTACAGTTAGCGTTAGAGTTGGCTTCATAGTTAGCTTTAAAGATATCTATAGAGTTAGCTTCAGATTTAGCTTCAGAGTTAGCTTTAACACTAGCTTTAGAGTTAGTTTTACAGTTAGCTTTAGAGTTAGCTTCAGAGATAGTTTTACAGTTAGCTTTAGAGTTAGCTTCAGATTTAGCTTTAAAGTTATCTTCAGAGTTGGCTTTAGAGCTAGCCTCAGAGCTAGCTTTAGGGTTAGCTTCAGAGTTGTCTTTTTGGGCTCTATTCACAGAACGAGGCACAAATGGAGGAGAAAGGGCTCATTTTGAAGAGGACGAGTGGGAGAACAAGGAGAGAACAAGAAATCCAGTCTGATGTTGTATTTTTTTGTGCTCTTTATCATAAATTATTAATTTTTTACTATTCAAAATTACATTTGCATTTGATTGACAACCATAGTCAGAACAATTAATAATTTTGGTGCTTTTTTTTAGCTACTTTCGTCGTGGCAGTAACAGTCTGTTGCTAAATGAGCTCTTGACCAGCACTTTGTGGAGCGGGTGGGAGGGAAAGTCCAGAATAGTCCTGATTTTGGACAACATCCTCCTCCAACACAACAGTCAGAGAGTCCAGCTCCTCCCCCACAACATGTCCGGCCTTCTTGATGATCTTGTTGAGTCTATTAGTGTCCCTCACGCGCAGACTGCTGCCCCAGCAGGCCACAGCATACGTGATGGCATGTACATGTTTTGTAGAAAAAAAAGCTTTCCACCAATATAAAGCCTGCCTTTGTTTCCTCCACAGGAATGAATGTGAAAAGAACCTCAAACTCTGTCACTTTCACTACAAGTGAAATTCACGTTTTAAAATTGGCTTTTAAAGGATTAAAGTTGTACTGTTTTAATTAAAATTATCTGCCTGATTAGGACAGGGATAGATCTTTAGATTGAGATGAAAACAAAAGTATGAGCAAAAATGTATCTATGGTGGTTTTAAAGAGGGTTTTATAACTGGACATTTGTCTGAATCCACAGTGACTTGTGCTCGTGTGTAGACGCTCCTGAGTCAAACAGCTGTGTCTGTGTCAGTGGCTCCAGGGCTCCTCCTTTGCTCACAGCAGCAGTAGTTCTGATGGGGCTTGGTGGCTCCTCCTTTGCTCACAGCAGCAGTAGTTCTGATGGGGCTTGGTGGCTCCTCCTTTGCTCACAGCAGCAGTAGTTCTGATGGGGCTTGGTGGCTCCTCCTTTGCTCACAGCAGCAGTAGTTCTGATGGGGCTTGGTGGCTCCTCCTTTGCTCACAGCAGCAGTAGTTCTGATGGGGCTTGGTGGCTCCTCCTTTGCTCACAGCAGCAGTAGTTCTGATGGGGCTTGGTGGCTCCTCCTTTGCTCACAGCAGCAGTAGTTCTGATGGGGCTTGGTGGCTCCTCCTTTGCTCACAGCAGCAGTAGTTCTGATGGGGCTTGGTGGCTCCTCCTTTGCTCACAGCAGCAGTAGTTCTGATGGGGCTTGGTGGCTCCTCCTTTGCTCACAGCAGCAGTAGTTCTGATGGGGCTTGGTGCACACAGGGGCTGAGAGCATGTGGCTCTGTGTTGCAGGAGCTTGTTCCCAGCTGCTGTCCTTTGGCCAGTGTCTGTGTGATGTCTGCTGTTGTTCTGGTGATGAGGAGGACTGACAGCAGAGGCACAGCTCAGAGGAGAACAGGGGCCTGCTTTAATCCACTGTCTCCAGAAGAAGAGTCAGGATCATGTTTTAATGAGTGAGTTCTGGGAGGCGCTGTAGAGTGCTCTGCTGCAGGAGGATTAAATACAGTCCTTTGTGCCATGTTCCTTCACTCTCTTAAACCAAAGCAGGACCTCATGAACACCCTCATGTTGGCTTTAGTTGTTGTATGTATTGTACGTGGTATAAATGTTGTATGTGTTTTTGATGTTTCTATGGGACTATCTGCAGATATGAAAAGCACATTTGCATTTATTTCACCAGACAATAAAGCTGGACCTTCATTTTAGATCACGGTTAAACGTGTTTGAGCCAAAACATGAGTTACATAGCTCCAGACTGCCATCTCATGTTTTAAAACAAAGAAAAAAGTTTCTTCTTCATTCTCTGACCTGTGTTATCAGTCACTATGAAATGACACTTACTGAGTGCATCCAGCCAGCAGATGGCGCCTGTGCAATATACAATCCAGTGAAGTTAGCGCTGAAAAGAAGTTATGATGGGGATTTGTTGTAGCAGTTATCGTGTTTAGAGGACCAGTTCAGTGAAGATTTAAGGTCTAAAAACAGCGGAGGACTCTGATAAGTGATGTATATGATCCGAAAATACGTCCCGGATAGGAGGAGTTTGTAGGACGTGTGTTTTACGATCGGGGGGGATGCTACTTCAGGTGAGTTTTTGATGACAGAACATTTTTAGAACAGGGTTAAAAGTTAAAAAAGTCACTGTAGCAGAATATGAGTCCTTCAATAATAACACTGAAGTGATGGACGCTGCTGGGGACGATTACTTTTAGATGCATCATAGATCAGACTTTCATACATGAATAAAAGGCTGTTTTAAACCATAGGTTGCGACATTCTTTGAGCTGTAGCCAATCAGTGCAGGTGATGCAGTGCTGTTGTAGGTGAAGAGGATCAGACTCAGCGCTAAGATAACTCTGGGACAAGTACATGTTTAACTCTTTCACTGCCAGCCTTATTCTCACAAGACGTCTTCAACTAATACAAATACATATTTGGAGCCCTGCTGTAAATAGGGAAAAGCAAAAAATGTTCAGGTCTGTACTTTCATAAAAAAGAAGAAATGTTCTTTGTAATACAGTAAGTAGTAAGTAAAACTGACTATATTTATTTTATACTTACTCTTCCAAGGGCAAACAGTTAACCAGTGAACACCTGCAGGTTCCAGTCTGAAGGAGAACACAGATGTTACAACACTGTCGCTTTCTATTAAATCTAAATGAAATGGGCAGATTTTGTGTAGATTTGTGGTGATAATTCACCCTTAGTTCTTCACAGGAGCAGCTGTGTGAGAACATAATCATACCTGAGTGTGTCCAGAGTGCAGTGGGGGTCCTCCTGTAGAGCAGAGAGGAGCTTTACTCCTGTGTTTCCTGGATGGTTGTAGCTCAGGTCCAGTTCTCTCAGATGGGAGGGGTTGGACCTCAGAGCTGAGGCCAGAGAAGCACAGCCTTCCTCTGAGACCAGACAACCTGACAGTCTGAGGACACATGATTGGAATCAGTCGATTAATTAATAACATTCAACTCAGATGTGACACAGAACAGGTTATGTGTGTAATATTAGTGAATTAAACCCTCTGACCTGAGCTGTTCCAGTTTACAGTGAGGACTCTTCAGTCCAACAGACAACATCTTCAGCCCTGAGTCCTTCACGTCGTTGTGACTGAGATCCAGGACTCTCAGACTAGAGGACTGGGAGCTGAGGACTGAGGACAGAGCTTCACAGCTTCTCTCTGACAGGTTACAGCTGCTCAGTCTGGAGACAGAAAACAATGTTTATGTAGAAGTTGAATCAAACCATCCTCTGTTAAACAAAGGTGACTCACAGAGCTTTGTTGGAGGCCTTGACCACTGGCAGCAGCCTCAGGAGAGCCTCCTCTGAAGCGCAGTATTTCTTCAGATCAAACTGCTCCAGATCTTCTTCTGATGACAGTAAGATGAAGGCCAGAGCTGACCACTGAGCAGGAGACAGTCCACCTTCAGACAGACGTCCTGAACTCAGGTACTGTTGGATCTGCTGCACCAGAGAACGCTCATTCAGTTCATTCAGACAGTGGAGCAGGTTGATGCTCCTCTCTGCAGACACATCCTCACTCAGCTTCTTCTTGATGTACTCAGCTGTATCCTGATTGGTCTGGGAGCTACTTCCTGTCTGTGTCAGCAGACCTTGTAGAAGGCTCTGATTGGTCGACAGTGAAAGACCCAGGAGGAAGCGGAGGAGCAAGTCCAGGTGTCCATTTGGACTCTGTAAGGCCTGGTCCACAGCTGTCTGGTGAAGATGCTTTAGTTTTCTTTTCACACTGAATAGTGTAGACTTCTGTGTTTTCTCTGAGAGCAGGTTGATCCCAGTGTTGATGAAGGTCAGATGGACGTGAAGAGCAGCCAGAAACTCCTGCACACTCAGATGGATGAAGCAGTAGACCTTGTCCTGGTACAGGCCTGGCTCCTCTCTAAAGACCTGTGTGAACACTCCGGAGTACACTGAGGCCGCTGCAGCGTCCAGCCCACACTCGCTCAGGTCACACTCGTAGAAGATCAGGTTTCCTTTCTGCAGCTGCTCAAAGGCCAGTTTTCCCAGAGACTCCACCATCTTCCTGGTCTCTGGACTCCAGTGTGGGTCTGTCTCAGATCCTCCTTCATACTTGATGTTCTTGACTTTGGCCTGAACCACCAGGAAGTGGATGTACATCTGAGTCAGGGTCTTGGGCAGCTCTCCTCTCTCTCTGCTTTTCAACACATGCTCCAGGACTGTGGCAGCGATCCAGCAGAAGACTGGCATGTGGCACATGATGTGGAGGCTTCTGGACGTCTTGATGTGGGAGATGATTGTGTCGGCCTCGTCTCTGAACCTCTTCCTGAAGTACTGCTCCTTCTGCGGGTCGGTGAACCCTCTGACCTCTGTCACCATGGAGACGCACTCAGCAGGGATCTGATTGGCCGCCGCGGGTCGTGTGGTTATCCAGAGGCGAGCGGAGGGAAGCAGGCTCCCCCTGATGAGGTTCACCAGCAGCACGTCCACTGAGACGGACTCTGTGGGGTCAGTCAGGGCCTGGGTTTTGGTGAAGTCCAGAGGAAGTCTGCACTCGTCCAGACCGTCAAAGATGAAGAGCACCTGGAGGTCTTCAAAGCTGCAGAGTTCTGCTTGTGTTTGACTAAAGAAGTGACGAACAAGTGTCACCAAGCTGAAGCTTCTCTCCTTCAGCACATTGAGTGCTCTGAAAGTGAACGGGAACAGCAGCTGTATGTCCTGGTTGGCTTTGCCTTCAGCCCAGTCCAGACTGAACTTCTGAGTGAGCACTGTTTTCCCGATGCCAGCCACTCCCTTTGTCAGCACTGTTCTGATTGGTCCATGTGTGTCAGCTGGGCCTTTAAAGATGTCTTCACATGTGATGGCTGTCTCTGCTGGGCCTGGTTTCCTGGAGGCTGTTTCCATGTGTCTGACCTCATGTTCCTGGTTGACCTCTGAAGGCCCTCCCTCTGTGATGTAGAGCTCTGTGTAGATCTGCTTCAGAAGGGTGGGGTTTCCTGCTTTAGCGATGCCCTCAAACACACACTCAAACTTCTGCTGCAGCTCTGACTTCAGTTTACGCTGACGAAGGAGAGAACAACTTCCTGAATGAAGACAACAGACACAGCCCTGAGTCTCAGAGAATATAAAATGACTGTGAGCACCTTGTTAAATGTGTGAAATGGTCCTACTGCTCCACAGACGCTCAGCCAGCTCCTTCTGCTTCATCCTCCTCAGGAAGTTCAGTGTGATCTTCAGAACAGCCTCACTGCTGCTCCTCTGCTCTTCATCCTCATCCTTCAGAGGCTCTGAGCATTCTGGGTAATCTGTACTCAGAACCTTGTGGAGCTTCTTCAGCTCCTTCTGGACAAAAGTGAAGATGTCCTCCTCCAGAAGCTGAACAGACACATTATAAACAACACAAATGCAGTCAGTGTCAGATCTGTGTGAAACAAGTTCTCGTTCATCTGAACATTTCCAAACTTTAGTGAATGACAGACCTTAAATATGGAGTCCAGCTGTGTCTGATGGAGCTGACCTCTGGAGACCTCTGGACCTTCTCTCATGCTGCAAAGAGAGGATTTAAAATGGTCAGATTATGTGAATATATATGTTAAATATTATGTTATGTTCAACACCAGCGGTGGAAAGTAACGAGGTACAAAAGTAAAAGTACTGTACTTACAGTGGATACTTGTTACTTTTACTCAATTTTTTCACTGAAAAGTAGAAAGTACTTTTCATTTTGTTTAAGGGGTTATTCTTATCATGTTGATGGTGACGTTCTGCCTGAAGTTTCAAATTCAACAACAAGTAAAAACAATATTCTTATACAATTAAATAGATTAATTTGAATAAAGCGTTGTTGACCAAAATGAAGCACAATTCTTTACCAAAATTATGCCATTTAATTCATAAAACTGGTCTCATTATCTGCTCCAAATACTTTTTACTCTTAAAGTACATTTTCAAACACATTTAGATTTTTAATGTCATACTTTTACTTGAGTAATTTTTTGCACACTTATCTGTACTTTTACTTGAGTAAAACTGAATACTTCTTCCACCGCTGGTCAACACTTCTGAGAACTCACGGCTCTGAGGCAAAATCAGGGGGTCGTTCCATGGACCAGTCACTCCTGAGGGACTCACAGCTGGGACCAGGTTCAGACGGAGGATGTTTCTGGTGGATCCTGAGACACAGAAGAAAACACACTTCAGTAAAACACATGGGACTGTTATGACTCAGGTCAGAGAAGCACAACTTTCAATTATTATTTCTTTCATTTTCAGTCTACATTCATTCCATTGTTAACACCTTTGTATTTTACACTTAATAGTTTTTCTTTAACATGTCCTGTCCTCCAGGGGGAGCTCTGACACTGACATTGAATGATGTTTAACCAGTTCATGTTAATAATCCTTCAGTGTTTGTAGAAAAGTTTTCAAAGGTGGTCATTATGTTTAAATTGAGACATTTGGATGTCAATATCAATAAATCTTCAACTTTCTAAATGAATAGTTTTAAAATATTTTCTACAATGGACCTCTCCAAGACAAATGAAGGAAAACATCAAATTAATTTCTCAAAGTCAAAATAGAGGTTTGTGAGTCTGACTAACCGTTGATCATGTTCGTTTTTAAATTCAATCCATCGTCGCATAGAGCGTTCACTTCCCAGCGCCGCCCTGCTGGTGGAGGGAGGGGCTGCGTCCTCTCTGTGCTCTCTCTGATCCATGCTCAGTCCAGAGTCCTACAGAATGACATCACACTGTTTAGCCCCGCCCACTGATCACATGGTTTATTGTTGATCTGTTTCTACATAATCTTAAATCTGAAACATTGTCCTTCTTCTATAAACAGTCACTACACGACTCTGAAATAAGTCTGTGCATGTAGTTTGTTCTGGTTGGATGTGTGCGCTGATCTGTCACATAAAACAAAAGGACAAACAAATGAACAGGTGGATGACTTTTCCTTATGTTTGAAATGAAACCAAACACAATAAAAGCCCCATGAGCTTGTTGTGTGCCGTCTGCAGTTTAGTCCAGTGTTTCATCTCATGGAGCCTCAAGAAAACACATTCACATCAAACTGGAAGAAATGATTCAAACTGGACTAAAAGCTGTTACAAATTCAGTCTAAACCAAAAGGAGCAAAACAGGAACATTTATTTGAGCTCCATTTATTTGGGTTTAGAGTCCCACACTGCCACCTACAGACACAAGTCAAGTTCTACACTCAAATGATAAAACATCCACTGAAATCAGACAATTATGAGGGAAAAAGGAAAATAATAAATTCAATAGTGTATGGTTAAAATTGAAAATCTATCCATATGTTAATTATTTAAATATAATTACAATTATCAACTTAAACTAACAAATAAAAACAAAAAAACATCTGACCAAACAATGACAAAGAAAGTTTGAATGACACACGGGCCGCACACACACGGGCCGCACACACGGGCCACACACACGGGCCGCACACACGGGCCACACACACGGGCCAACAGCCCCGGGAAGGTGTGGCAGGTGTGGCAGGTGTGGAGCAGGGCCTTAAACAGTGGCAGGACCACAGGGGACTGTTGTCCAATCAGAGCCAGGAGGCAGCAGCCAATCACATTCAGCTTGAGCTCGCCTCTGCAGCAGGAACTCCACAGCCATTTTACAACGAGAAACAAACACAACATTCAAAAACACAAAAGGCAGGAACAGTAGACCTGGGGCCGCAACAGGAACTGAGTTTGATGTCATTTAAATCATATAATCTGAGGAGGATTATGAACACGGCCTCAATATCGACCTAAAGAAGTGAATTAAAATAGAAGTTATGGTTAAACTGATGACATAACAAGGGCAGGAACCAGGAAATAAACCAGGACTAAACCAGGACTAAACCAGGACTAAACCAGGACTAAACCAGGACTAAACCAGGTCTAAACCAGGACTAAACCAGGCCTAAATAAATCTGTACCAAACCAGGACTAAACCAGGACTAAACCAGGTCTAAACCAGGACTAAACCAGGACTAAACCAGGACTAAACCAGGACTAAACCAGGACTAAACCAGGACTAAAGCCAGAGTTGAATCTAATCAAAGTCGTCAAACCTGAGCGGATCCAAAGAGTCCAAAGTGTCCCAGAGAAAAGTGTCTGAAGGAACAGGTTTGTTTGGTTGTTCTTCCTGGAGCGACTCAGAGCCGCTCCTCTATTGGCTGTGGTCCAGGTGGGCGGGGCTTCACACAGGTGAGTGACAGGGGGAGGAGTGTTTTAAATAAACCAGATCGGGCTGAAAATTATCGGAAAAAATCAATTTTTTTCAGATTGTACAGTTGTGTGGATCTACTTTAGGCTGATCTTTATGTCTCGAGGGACAAAAATGCATTTGAAGAAAACAATGTCAGAGAAATCTATGGATGAAGTGGATTCAATGGAAGAATCAAACATCAGGAGCAGATTGGACACGTTTGTTGTTTCCACATGAAAGTCCAGACGTGAGAGAGAAAAGTGAACAAAAAAACAATAAATTGGACAAAAAAACGAGTTTTTCCTGTTGAGTCTGGACTTAAAAAAGTGACTTGAAAAAGCTGCAAAACAAGTACATTCTTGTCACAACAAATTATGATCTGAAAACTGCCTCCATGTTTGTTTTCCTGTTGCTTTTCTTTCGTTCTGGTCTGGTCTCACTGCCTTGAGCGCCCTCTGCTGATTATTTACCAGGACACCGCTTTGACGTCACAAACTGGACAAATGGAGCGTCAACGAGGATTTAAACTGGATTTGTTTGACCTGTTTATTCCTTTTGTTTACACTGAATATTTCGGAGCTAAACTGGAACTCAAACCAAACACTTTTGACATTTCTCTCTTTAAATCAATATTATTTTATTTAACGCTGGTGAGATTTTCATAAAAATAAGTCGACTTCATTGGTTTAAACTCATTTTCTGATCAAGCTTTTATTTTACCAACAAAAACATTACAAAATACATTCTGCATTAGATTCACAGTGAATTATTTCAATATTTACAAGTTAAAGTCACTTGTGAGTCTGAAAACAGTGATTGGACAAAGAGCGTCGACCTTTAAGGCACAAACAGCCAGGTTTATGTAAAGGTTAAAGTCAATCAATGTAAATGACAATAAATCATCAAGTTTTAATGGTGTTATCTCATGTTTCTAATCATTTTTCTTTTAAATTCGGGTGAAAACACGGTACATGAACAGATCAGTTCTTTAATCATTATTTGGAGAAAAATAAAGGACTGTGGTTCACTTTAATCGTTGGATTCTTGAAACGTGTGGAGTTTTTAAAGCGTCAGTTCAATCAATGTTTGATAATTAATCTGCTTTAACTCAGACGTGATTCTGGTCCCAGATGAGTCCCAGTCCAGTCCTGGGTCCAGTCCTGGTCTGGTTTAGGGTCCTGGGTCCAGTCCTGGTCCGGTTCAGGGTCCTGGGTCCAGTCCTGGTCCGGTTCAGGGTCCTGGGTCCAGTCCTGGTCCGGTTCAGGGTCCTGGGTCCAGTCCTGGTCCGGTTCAGGGTCCTGGTCCGGTTCAGGGTCCTGGGTCCAGTCCTGGTCCGGTTCAGGGTCCTGGTCCGGTTCAGGGTCCTGGTTCGGTTCAGGGTCCTGGGTTCAGGGTCCTGGTCCGGTTCAGGGTCCTGGGTCCAGTCCTGGTCCGGTTCAGGGTCCTGGGTTCAGGGTCCTGGTCCGGTTCAGGGTCCTGGGTCCAGTCCTGGTCCGGTTCAGAGTCCTGGGTCCAGTCCTGGTCCGGTTCAGGGTCCTGGGTTCAGGGTCCTGGTCCGGTTCAGGGTCCTGGGTCCAGTCCTGGTCTGGTTCAGGGTCCTGGTCCGGTTCAGGGTCCTGGGTCCAGTCCTGGTCCGGTTCAGGGTCCTGGGTCCAGTCCCGGTCCGGTTCAGGGTCCTGGACACTCGAAGACGGCGGCCGCTCCCATCCCGGTCCCGATGCACATGGACACCACGCCGAACGCCCTGAGCACAAGAACTGAAGGTTTTAAAGGTGCACCGTGTAACTTTTCCGGTGGTTTCCATGGAGATGTTTATGTTTCTCCAGCGCGGTGTTAAGCTAACCTGGTATTTTAGTCGTTAAAAGACTTCCTGTTCCTCAAAAATCCTTTAAAAGTGTGTGTTCTTATGGAAATGAAGTTTGATCAACCGCAGCTCCGGCCAATCAGAGGCGGCGATGCAGAGATGTGACTGTGTCGGTTTAGAAAGAAGCAGGAACACGACGAGAGCGTTAGAACGACTGGGACTGTTAACATTTAAATTATGCTAACTACATTCACACGGCTAGAATTACAGTCCATTAAAGTTTAAAAAATCGACTCAAAAGTACAACGAGCCAAAACAAAACGACTCATTTACATAACGTCCACGTGTGGCATTTAACGTTGACGGTTAGCGCTATTTATAGGGTGTTCTACGTGCGTTAGCTACAGTTTGTTTGCGACGTTAGCATTATCCTTCAGTTTCCCATCATTTGCTGCATCGTTAGCGTTATCCTATAGTTTGTTAGCACTTGTTGAGTCGTTAGCGTTAGCCTACAGTGTATTAGCATTTGTTGCGTGGTTAGCGTTAGCCTACAGTGTGTTAATGTTAGTTTACAGTGTGTTAGCATTTGTTGCGTGGTTAGCGTTAGCCTACAGTGTGTTAGTGCTTGTTGTGTCGTTAGCGTTAGCCTACAGTGTGTTAGCATTTGTTGCGTGGTTAGCGTTAGCCTACAGTGTGTTAGTGCTTGTTGTGTCGTTAGCGTTAGCCTACAGTGTGTTAGCATTTGTTGCGTGGTTAGCGTTAGCCTACAGTGTGTTAGCGTTTGTTGTGTCGTTAGCGTTAGCCTACAGTGTGTTAGCTTTTGTTGCATGGTTAGCGTTAGCCTACAGTGTGTTAGTGCTTGTTGTGTCGTTAGCGTTAGCCTACAGTGTGTTAATGCTTGTTGTGTCATTAACATTAGCCTACAGTGTGTTAGTGCTTGTTGTGTCATTAGCGTTAGCCTACAGTGTGTTAGCGTTTGTTGTGTCGTTAGCGTTAGCCTACAGTGTGTTAGCTTTTGTTGCATGGTTAGCGTTAGCCTACAGTGTGTTAATGCTTGTTGTGTCATTAGCGTTAGCCTACAGTGTGTTAGTGCTTGTTGTGTCATTAGCGTTAGCCTACAGTGTGTTAATGCTTGTTGTGTCATTAGCGTTAGCCTACAGTGTGTTAATGCTTGTTGTGTCGTTAGCATTAGCCTACAGTGTGTTAGCATTTGTTGCGTGGTTAGCGTTAGCCTACAGTGTGTTAGCGTTTGTTGTGTCGTTAGCGATAGCCTACAGTGTGTTAGCTTTTGTTGCATGGTTAGCGTTAGCCTACAGTGTGTTAGTGCTTGTTGTGTCATTAGCATTAGCCTACAGTGTGTTAATGCTTGTTGTGTCATTAGCATTAGCCTACAGTGTGTTAGTGCTTGTTGTGTCATTAGCGTTAGCCTACAGTGTGTTAGCGTTTGTTGTGTCGTTAGAGTTAGCCTACAGTGTGTTAGCTTTTGTTGCATGGTTAGCGTTAGCCTACAGTGTGTTAGTGCTTGTTGTGTCATTAGCGTTAGCCTACAGTGTGTTAATGCTTGTTGTGTCATTAGCGTTAGCCTACAGTGTGTTAGTGCTTGTTGTGTCATTAGCGTTAGCCTACAGTGTGTTAATGCTTGTTGTGTCATTAGCGTTAGCCTACAGTGTGTTAATGCTTGTTGTGTCGTTAGCGTTAGCCTACAATGTGTTAGCGTTTGTTGCGTGGTTAGCGTTAGCCTACAGTGTGTTACCGTTTGTAGTGTCGTTAGCGTTAGCCTACAGTGTGTTAGCTTTTGTTGCATGGTTAGCGTTAGCCTACAGTGTGTTAGTGCTTGTTGTGTCATTAGCGTTAGCCTACAGTGTGTTAGTGCTTGTTGTGTCATTAGCGTTAGCCTACAGTGTGTTAATGCTTGTTGTGTCATTAGCATGGTTAGCGTTAGCCTACAGTGTGTTAGCGTTTGTTGTGTCATTGTGTCATTAGCGTTAGCCTACAGTGTGCCTACAGTGTGTTAGCTTTTGTTGCATGGTTAGCGTTAGCCTACAGTGTGTTAGTGCTTGTTGTGTCATTAGCATTAGCCTACAGTGTGTTAATGCTTGTTGTGTCATTAGCATTAGCCTACAGTGTGTTAGTGCTTGTTGTGTCATTAGCGTTAGCCTACAGTGTGTTAGCGTTTGTTGTGTCTTTAGAGTTAGCCTACAGTGTGTTAGCTTTTGTTGCATGGTTAGCGTTAGCCTACAGTGTGTTAGTGCTTGTTGTGTCATTAGCGTTAGCCTACAGTGTGTTAATGCTTGTTGTGTCATTAGCGTTAGCCTACAGTGTGTTAGTGCTTGTTGTGTCATTAGCGTTAGCCTACAGTGTGTTAATGCTTGTTGTGTCATTAGCGTTAGCCTACAGTGTGTTAATGCTTGTTGTGTCGTTAGCGTTAGCCTACAATGTGTTAGCGTTTGTTGCGTGGTTAGCGTTAGCCTACAGTGTGTTACCGTTTGTAGTGTCGTTAGCGTTAGCCTACAGTGTGTTAGCTTTTGTTGCATGGTTAGCGTTAGCCTACAGTGTGTTAGTGCTTGTTGTGTCATTAGCGTTAGCCTACAGTGTGTTAGTGCTTGTTGTGTCATTAGCGTTAGCCTACAGTGTGTTAATGCTTGTTGTGTCATTAGCATGGTTAGCGTTAGCCTACAGTGTGTTAGCGTTTGTTGTGTCATTAGCGTTAGCCTACAGTGTGTTAGCGTTTGTTGCGTGGTTAGCGTTAGCCTACAGTGTGTTAGCGTTTGTTGCGTGGTTAGCGTTAGCCTACAGTGTGTTAGCGTTTGTTGCGTGGTTAGCGTTAGCCTACAGTGTGTTAGCGTTTGTTGCGTGGTTAGCGTTAGCCTACAGTGTGTTAGCGTTTGTTGAATCGTTAGCGTTAGCCTACAGTGTGTTAGCGTTTGTTGCGTGGTTAGCGTTAGCCTACAGTGTGTTAGTGCTTGTTGAGTCGTTAGCGTTAGCCTACAGTGTGTTAGCGTTTGTTGCGTGGTTAGCGTTAGCCTACAGTGTGTTAGCGTTTGTTGCGTGGTTAGCGTTAGCCTACAGTGTGTTAGCGTTTGTTGCGTGGTTAGCGTTAGCCTACAGTGTGTTAGCGTTTGTTGCGTGGTTAGCGTTAGCCTACAGTGTGTTAGCGTTTGTTGCGTGGTTAGCGTTAGCCTACAGTGTGTTAGTGCTTGTTGAGTCGTTAGCGTTAGCCTACAGTGTGTTACCGTTTGTTGCGTCGCCGCAGCTCGTGCAGCAGTGTGACGACTTGGCGCGCTCCGGTGCAGCCCAGAGGATGACCCAGAGCTATAGCACCACCGTTTGGATTCACTTTGTGCTGCGGGATCCCCAGCTTCTCCACACAATACACCGCCTGCAACCAGACTTTAGATAAACCAGGGCTAGACCGGGTCTAGACCGGGTCTAAACCAGGTCTAGACCGCGTCTAAACCAGGTCTAGACCAGGTCTAAACCAGACTAAAATATAAACCACAACAGATGATTTCCCGGTGAGAGGGACTACAGTCTGACCTGACTGGCAAACGCCTCGTTGATCTCAAACACATCGATGTCGTCGACGCTCAAACCTGGAAAACACAGCACGAGTCACACACGAGTCCTGGTTTAGTCCTGGTTTAGTCCTGGTCCAGTACCTGCCCTCCTCGGGGCCTCTGATAGTCCTGGTTTAGTCCTGGTTTAGTCCTGGTCCAGTACCTGCCCTCCTCGGGGCCTCTGATAGTCCTGGTTTAGTCCTGGTTTAGTCCTGGTCCAGTACCTGCCCTCCTCGGGGCCTCTGATAGTCCTGGTTTAGTCCTGGTCCAGTACCTGCCCTCCTCGGGGCCTCTGATAGTCCTGGTTTAGTCCTGGTCCAGTACCTGCCCTCCTCAGGGCCTCTGATAGTCCTGGTTTAGTCCTGGTTTAGTCCTGGTCCAGTACCTGCCCTCCTCGGGGCCTCTGATAGTCCTGGTTTAGTCCTGGTTTAGTCCTGGTCCAGTACCTGCCCTCCTCGGGGCCTCTGATAGTCCTGGTTTAGTCCTGGTTTAGTCCTGGTCCAGTACCTGCCCTCCTCAGGGCCTCTGATAGTCCTGTTTTAGTCCTGGTTTAGTCCTGGTCCAGTACCTGCCCTCCTCAGGGCCTCTGATAGTCCTGGTTTAGTCCTGGTCCAGTACCTGCCCTCCTCAGGGCCTCTGATAGTCCTGGTTTAGTCCTGGTCCAGTACCTGCCCTCCTCAGGGCCTCTGATAGTCCTGGTTTAGTCCTGGTTTAGTCCTGGTTTAGTCCTGGTTTAGTCCTGGTCCAGTACCTGCCCTCCTCGGGGCCTCTGATAGTCCTGTTTTAGTCCTGGTTTAGTCCTGGTCCAGTACCTGCCCTCCTCAGGGCCTCTGATAGTCCTGTTTTAGTCCTGGTCCAGTACCTGCCCTCCTCAGGGCCTCTGATAGTCCTGGTTTAGTCCTGGTCCAGTACCTGCCCTCCTCGGGGCCTCTGATAGTCCTGGTTTAGTCCTGGTTTAGTCCTGGTCCAGTACCTGCCCTCCTCGGGGCCTCTGATAGTCCTGTTTTAGTCCTGGTTTAGTCCTGGTCCAGTACCTGCCCTCCTCGGGGCCTCTGATAGTCCTGGTTTAGTCCTGGTTTAGTCCTGGTCCAGTACCTGCCCTCCTCGGGGCCTCTGATAGTCCTGGTTTAGTCCTGGTTTAGTCCTGGTCCAGTACCTGCCCTCCTCGGGGCCTCTGATAGTCCTGGTTTAGTCCTGGTTTAGTCCTGGTCCAGTACCTGCCCTCCTCGGGGCCTCTGATAGTCCTGGTTTAGTCCTGGTTTAGTCCTGGTCCAGTACCTGCCCTCCTCGGGGCCTCTGATAGTCCTGGTTTAGTCCTGGTTTAGTCCTGGTCCAGTACCTGCCCTCCTCGGGGCCTCTGATAGTCCTGGTTTAGTCCTGGTCCAGTACCTTCCCTCCTCAGGGCCTCTGATAGTCCTGGTTTAGTCCTGGTCCAGTACCTGCCCTCCTCGGGGCCTCTGATAGTCCTGGTTTAGTCCTGGTTTAGTCCTGGTCCAGTACCTGCCCTCCTCGGGGCCTCTGATAGTCCTGGTTTAGTCCTGGTTTAGTCCTGGTCCAGTACCTGCCCTCCTCAGGGCCTCTGGGATGGCGGCTGCAGGTCCGATGCCCATGACGTGGGGTGGGACTCCGACGACGGCGCTGGAGCGTAAAACCCCGAGGACCGGAAGACCCAAAGTCTGGACCGAGGACCGACGACCGACAAGAACCGCCGCCGCTCCATCACTGACCTGAGAACTGTTACCTGTGAAGATACACAACTGACACAACTGACACACAACTGACACACAACTGACACAACTGACAGGCAACTGACACGCAACTGACACAGACACACAACTGACAGACAACTGACACACACAGACACAACTGACACGCAACTGACACACACAGACACAACTGACACACAACTGACACAACTGAAAGGCAACTGACACGCAACTGACACAGACAAACTGACAGACACACAACTGACACAGACAACTGACACACACAGACACAACTGACACGCACAGACACAACTGACACACAACTGACACAGACACACAACTGACAGACACAACTGACACATAACTGACACGCAACTGACACACAACTGACACACAACTGACACAGACACACAACTGACACAGACAGACAACTGACACAGACACACAACTGACACAGACACACAACTGACACACAACTGACACAGACACACAACTGACACAGACACACAACTGACACAGACACACAACTGACACAGACACACAACTGACACACAACTGACACAGACACAACTGACAACTTACACGCAACTGACACAGACACACAACTGACACGCAACTGACACAGACACACAACTGACACAACTGACACACAACTGACACAGACACACAACTGACAACTGACACGCAACTGACACAGACACACAACCGACACGCAACTGACAGACACACAACTGAAAGACAACTGACACGCAACTGACACACAGCTGACACTGACACACAACGGACACAACTGACACGCAACTGACACGCAACTGACACGCAACTGACACAGACACCTGACACAGACATGCAACTGACACAAATGACACGCAACTGACACAGACACACAACTGACACAGACACACAACTGCAACAACTGACCCGCAACTGACCCGCAACTGACACACAACTGACACAGACACCTGACACAGACACGCAACTGACACAACTGACATGCAACTGACACAACTGACACAACTGACACGCAACTGACAGACACACAACTGAAACACAACTGACACGCAACTGACACGCAACTGACACACAACTGACACAGACACCTGACACAGACACGCAACTGACAACTGACACGCAACTGACACAGACACAGAACTGACACAACTGACACAGACACACAACTGACACAACTGACACGCAACTGACACAGACACACAACTGAAACACAACTGACACGCAACTGACACACAACTGACACTGACACACAATGGACACAACTGACACACAACAGACACGCAACTGACACCCAACTGACACGGAACTGACACACACTGCGTCTCAGACCCAGTTTTAGTCTTGGTCCCAGTCCTAGTCCCAGTCCTGGTTCTGACCTGCCGTGGTGGACCCCTCGGGGCTGAAGGCCGGAGTCCCGGTCTCAGTCCCGGTCTCAGTCCCGGTCTTAGTCCCAGTCCTGGTTCTGACCTGCCGTGGTGGACCCCTCGGGGCTGAAGGCCGGTCTCAGTCCTGGTCTCAGTCCCGGTCTCAGTCCCGGTCTTAGTCCCAGTCCTGGTTCTGACCTGCCGTGGTGGACCCCTCGGGGCTGAAGGCCGGTCTCAGTCTGGACAGACCCTCGAGGCTGGTGTTGGGTCGGATTCCCTCGTCGTCACAGACCAGGACCTGGGTCTCAGCTCCAGACCCGTCCAGGACCTGGGTCTGGACCGGGACTATCTCCTCCTTAAACAGACCCAGGCTCTGGGCCCGGGCCGCTCTGCAACACAAGACCGGGTTTAGACCGAGGGTTTAATCGAGTACAAGGTCCTGGTCGAGTCTTGGTTCAGATCTGATTTAGACCTGGTCTAGACCTGGTTCAGTCCTGGTTCTGGACTTGCCTCTGGTGGGAGCTCAGGGCAAAGGCGTCCTGTTTTTCTCGTGAGATTCCAAACTTCTCTGCGACGTTTTCAGACGTGATCCTGAACAGAACGAGAGCAGCAGGAGCGTTAGCGCTGTGCTAGTACTAGCTCGGTCTTAGCTCATTGTTAGCGTCTGTACTTCCTGTCTAATTCATCTCTATGTGGTTGTAGCATTAGCATTAGCATTGACCCACAAACACCTCCACTTATCAACACAGTGTTCACAGACAGGAAGTACTGACGCTAACATTGAGCTAAACAATTTAAGACTAAACCGACTGCCACCTCATGCACAGACGTTCATAAGTGAACACTGACACTTTGCAGCTGATGCTCAGGACGTGCGTCCAATCAACGCTCTTCACAAACGAGGGTGAAGCCGATCCGCCTTCAACTTGATAAAACTGTTGTTTCAGGATATTTATGTCATGCCTCTGCTCCTCACAGTCTCAGGTGACACATCTTAAAGTCAGTTAGCTTAGCCTTTAGCTCACATGACAGTTTTATGCTAATTATTATCTAAAACAAACACCAAAACACACTCTGCAATGACTTTTAACGTAAATGTGTAAATGTATCAGGGACACTCTCAGGATTATTCAGAATGTGCGTGGGCTAATGATGCTAACAGCTAATGCTAACAGCACTGACCCCATGGGAGTGAGACAGTCCCGGGCCTGGTCCACGTCGGAGACTCTGGCGCTCAGGTCTCCAGGGTTGGACATGGACCTGAGGGACATGCTCTCCACGCTGCAGAGACAGAGCAGACATTCAGCAAAAAGAAGAACCACCGAACTCCAGAAGAACAGACACAGACCCACAGGCCAGGCCCAGGTCGATGGTTCCACTCCGGATGGATCCTGAAACACAAGGCATCGTGAGTGTGTGACTGTGTGTGTGTGAGAGTGTGTGTGTGAGAGTGTGTGTATGTGTGTACTGTGTGTGTGTGTGTGTGTGTACAGTGTGTGTGTGTGTGTATGTGAGAGTGTGTGTGTGTGTGTACAGTGTGTGTGTGAGAGAGTGTGTGTGTGAGAGTGTGTGTGTGTGACTGTGTGTGTGTGTACAGTGTGTGAGAGTGTGTGTGTGTACAGTGTGTGTGTGTGTGTGAGAGTGTGTGTATGTGTGTGTGTGTGTGTGTGAGAGTGTGTGTGTGTACTGTGTGTGTATGTGTGTGTGTGTGTGTGTGTACAGTGTGTGAGTGTGTGTGTGTGTGAGAGTGTGTGTGTGTGTGTGTGTGTGAGAGTGTGTGTGTGTGTGAGTGTGAGTGTGTGTGTGTATGTGTGTACAGTGTGTGTGTGTGTGTACAGTGTGTGTGTGTGTGTGTGTGTACAGTGTGTGAGACTGTGTGTGTGTATGTGTGTGTGTGTACAGTGTGTGTGTGTGACTGTGTGTGTGTGTGTACAGTGTGTGTGTGTGTGTGTGTGTGTGTGTTTCCGTGGTGACAGTGTGGTACCTGCGATGTTGAGCAGAGCCTGAAGGCCGGAGGAGCACTGACGGTTCACGGTGTAAACGGGAACTTTATCTGGGAAACCACTGCAAGAACAACAGGATCAGAAACAAGGAGGAGACGAGGAGACGAGGAGGAGGAGGAGGAGAGGAGGAGGAGGAGGAGGAGAGGAGGAGGAGAGGAGGAGGAGGAGAGGAGGGACAGGAGAGGAGGAGGAGAGGAGGAGGAGAGGAGGTGGAGGAGAGAAGGAGAGGAGGAGGAGGAGAGGAGGAGAGGAGGGACAGGAGAGGAGGAGGAGACGAGGAGAAGAAGAGGAAGAGAGGAGGAGAGGAGGGACAGGAGAGGAGGAGACGAGGAGGAGGAGGAGAGGAGAAGAGGAGAGGAGGAGGAGAGGAGGAGACGAGGAGGAGAGGAGGAGGAGGAGGGGAGGAGGAGACGAGGAGGAGGAGAGGAGGAGACGAGGAGGAGAGGAGGAGGAGGGGAGGAGGGGAGGAGGAGGAAAAGAGGAGAAGAGGAGGGGGAGAGGAGAAGAGGAGAGGAGGAGGAGGAGAAGAAGAGGAGAGGAGGAGGAGGAGAGGAGGAGGAGACGAGGGACAGGAGAGGAGGAGGAGACGAGGAGGAGAGGAGGGACATGAGAGGAGGAGGAGAGGAGGAGGAGGAGAGGAGGAGGGACAGGAGAGGAGGAGGAGAGGAGGAGGAGAGGAGGAGAGAAGGAGAGGAGGAGACGAGGAGGGACAGGAGAGGAGGAGGAGAGGAGGAGGAGAGGAGGGAGGAGAGGAGGTGGAGGAGAGAAGGAGAGGAGGAGACGAGGAGGGACAGGAGAGGAGGAGGAGAGGAGGAGGAGAGGAGGTGGAGGAGAGAAGGAGAGGAGGAGGAGGAGAGGAGGAGAGGAGGGACAGGAGAGGAGGAGGAGACGAGGAGAAGAAGAGGAAGAGAGGAGGAGAGGAGGAGGAGGGACAGGAGAGGAGGAGACGAGGAGGAGGAGGAGAGGAGAAGAGGAGGAGGAGACGAGGAGGAGGAGAGGAGGAGACGAGGAGGAGAGGAGGAGGAGGAGGGGAGGAGGAGACGAGGAGGAGGAGAGGAGGAGGAGAGGAGGAGGAGGGGAGGAGGGGAGGAGGAGGAAAAGAGGAGAAGAGGAGGAGGAGAGGAGAAGAGGAGAGGAGGAGAGGAGGAGGAGAGGAGAAGAAGAGGAGAGGAGGAGGAGACGAGGGACAGGAGAGGAGGAGGAGACGAGGAGGAGAGGAGGGACATGAGAGGAGGAGGAGAGGAGGAGAGGAGGAGGGACAGGAGAGGAGGAGGAGACGAGGAGAAGAAGAGGAGAGGAGACGAGGAGGAGGAGACGAGGAGGAGAGGAGGAGGAGACGAGGAGGAGGAGACGAGGAGGAGAGGAGGAGGAGACGAGGAGGAGGAGAGGAGGAGGAGAAGAAGAGGAGAGGAGGAGGAGGAGAGGAGGGACAGGAGAGGAGGAGACGAGGAGGAGGAGAAAACGTTTATATAGCGCTTTTCTACCTTTTTTAAGGCACTCAAAGCGCTTTACATCAAGGAACCAGTCACCCATCCACTCACACATTCATACACCAGTGTACACAGACACTGGGGGCCAGGTGGGTTAAGTGTCCTGCCCAAGGACACAACGGCATTATTCATCTGAAGGAGCTGAAATCACACCACCAACCTGCGGGTCAGAGGATCTGACCACTCAACTACTCCATGTCTGGAGTGGGATTCGAACTGCAGACCTTCGGATCAGAAGGCGCCCACTCTGCCAACTGAGCTACTGCCGCCCCCGAGAGAAGAAGAAGAAGAAGAGGAGGAGGAGGAGGAGGAGGAGGAGGAGGAGGAGGAGGAGGAGGAGGAGGAGGAGGAGGAGGAGGAGGAGGAGGAGGAGGAGGAGGAGGAGGAGGAGGAGGAGGAGGAGGAGGAGGAGGAGGAGGAGGAGGAGGATGTTCTGACCTGAGGAACAGTGCGACTCGGGCCATGAGGGCGCCGGCTCCAGGCTGAAGGACGTTTCCTGAACAAATGAAAAGCAACAGGAACCAGAGAAAGAATAGTCCTGCTTTAGACCTGGTTTAGTCCTGGTTTAGTCCTGGTCCAGTTCTGGTCCAGTCCTGGTACTGGTCCAGGTCCAGTCCTGGTCCAGGTCCAGGTCCAGTCCAGGTCCAGTCCTGGTCCTGGTCCAGTTCCAGTCCTGGTCCAGTCCCGGTCCAGTCCTGGTCCAGTCCTGGTACTGGTCCAGGTCCAGTCCTGGTCCAGGTCCAGGTCCAGTCCTGGTCCTGGTCTTACCCACACAGACGTCTCCGAGTTGGTCCGGGCCGAGGTCCAGGTCCGAGAGCACGGCTTTCATGACGGCAGCGAGCAACTCGTCTGGAGTCGTGTCCTGAGGGTTCAAATCCACGTCAAGAGTGTCCTGCTCAAGGGCACGAAACAACTGGAACTAAACCAGGTCTAAACCAGGACTAAACCAGGTCTAAACCAGGACTAAACCAGGACTAAACCAGGACTAAACCAGGATGAACACAGGTCTAAACCAGGTTTAAACCAGGTCTAAACCAGGACTAAACCAGGTCTAAACCAGGTCTAAACCAGGACTAAACCAGGTCTAAACCAGGTCTAAACCAGGACTAAACCAGGTTTAAACCAGGACTAAACCAGGTTTAAACCAGGTCTAAACCAGGACTAAACCAGGTCTAACACAGGACTAAACCAGGACTAAACCAGGATTAAACCAGGACTAAACCAGGACTAAACCAGGACTAGACCCGGACCTTGAATGAGCCTCTCTTTGCTTTCCCGATCGCGGTTCTCCTTCCGTGGACGATCACCACGTCGTCGGGACTTTCGGAGGCCGCGGCGCCGCACACGGAGCCCCTGAGGCCGGGCTCGGAGCTCCTGAGGCCGGGCCCAGCTGCTCCGGGCCCCAGGGACAGGGCTGGAGGCCGGAGGTGTCCCGAAAGGACCTGGAGCCGGTGCATGTCCCACACAGAAGGGTCACAGAGGGACGAGGATGAGGATCAGGACCAGGACCAGAGCAGAGCCGGAAGTGGACTCTGGTTTGTTGACATAAAAGGACGGAGCGCGCAAACGGACAAACCAAATACAAACGCGAAAACGCAAATTCTTTTTGACAAACGACTCTCCCTAAACATTTCTAGTCAACAATAACATATTTGTGGCGCAGTTCGCCGATGCAAATGGCGCACGCTGCACTTTGATGCTTTTTAAATGAGCTTCTCCTTAAAAATGAATAATTTACTTTGTTGTTGACCCTAAAAACGGACATAATTAAGCAGTTTATTTTGTTTTTTTTGTGTGTTCTCTTCTCGTTTTTATTGTGTTTTGTCATTTTTGTATTAATTTCAGTCTTTTTTCCCTGATTCAGTTTATTGTATCTTGTGTAATATTTTTTGATCTGTGTGTAATTTATGATTTATTTATTTCAAACATGTTAAAACCCCTAGATTTTTAATACAGAAAACATTAACTTAATTTAACTATGACTTAATAAAAGGACGGGAGGGCATCCGACTTAAATACAACTCGAGTAAAATATGTTTTTATTGAACAATTTAAGGCCACTTTCTCACATTCAGAACAGACACAAACCAGGACTAAACCAGGTCCAAATCAGGACTAAACCAGGACTAAAGCAAGTCTAAACCAGGACTAAACCAAGACTAAACCAGGACTAAAACAATCAGATCAAGTGCTGCCTTCTTCACAAACCCAGATTTTCACAAAAACATTGGAATGTCATTTAAAAATATATATTTCGGAGGTTAATGTGATATTCATTTTACAAAAAGATTTGGATCATTTTCAGGAAAAGTCTTTGACACAAATGTTCTTCTGGAGCCGCAAGAAACTTCATCTGAACCTTCAGGAGGAGCAGGGGTCAGAGGTCAGGGGTCAGAGGGAGCAGGGGTCAGAGGTCAGAGGGAGCAGGGGTCAGAGGTCAGAGGTCAGGGGTCAGAGGGAGCAGGGGTCAGAGGGAGCAGGGGTCAGAGGTCAGAGGTTGCAGGGGTCAGGGGGAGCTGGGGTCAGGGGTGGTCAGGGGTCAGGCGTAGAAGATGAGCTCGGGGATCTGCCCTCCCTGCACGCCGGTGCCGTTGGTGCTGTCGGACGAACACTGGAACTGGAAGGTGACCCTGCCGCTCTGCACTTCGGTCATTCCTTCTTGTCCGAAGTAGCTGAGCTCGTTCCCGTCCAGGACGACGCTGGCCGTGTAGAAGGCGTCGGGTTCGATCTGCACCGGGTGGTCGAAGAACACGGGGAACGTGCTGGACGAGCCGTCAGAGAAGTACTTGATGAGGCGGTGGGCCACGGCCAGGCCCTGGCGCTTGAGCTCGATGCGGGCGCTGTACTCGGCCGAGCCGCAGCTGGAGCCGTACAGGCCGAAGCCGGCGATGAACACGCGCTTGTCCACGGCGAACTGGATGCTGTCGCAGCGCCCCCTGTACCTCCACTGGTTACTGCGGTAGGCGCAGGACTGGAAGCGGTGGCAGCGCTGCGGCGCCAGGCCTTTGCGGGGTTTGGTGCAGAACAGGAGCTCGGGTTTGTTGGCCGCCGTGTACCACAGGAAGATGTCGTTGGTCTCGGTGAGCGTCAGGACTCCGGACTGGGCCGCCCCGTTGGCGAAGTCCTCCAGGCCCATGGTGGGCACGCGGATCATGTAGATGGCTTTGCCCAGGACCCTCCTCTTGTTCTCGATGCTGGGCTCCAGGTCCTGGCGGCCGCACTCGGCCTCGGCCCAGCTCAGTGCCGCCTCGAACACCACCATCTCTTTGGCGTTGAGCGTCTCGCGCTGCAGGATGCTCTCCAGCGTCGCGGCGTCGATGTCGCAGAAACCCTCGGACCTGAGCGCCAGCTCGGCCTGAGCGTCGATCACCTCCCAGCACCGCTCCGTCAGCTCGGGCTCCTCGAACAGGCAGCTCTGGGACAGCAGCACGCAGGCGTTCTTGGCGCTCAGGCTCGTCTCCAGGAAGTTGACGCAGGCGCGCGCCAAGTGAGGGACAATGTACTTCTTGGCCGCGTAAAGCGTCGCCAAAACCGTGTCGGCGCAAAGGTCGATCTCGTCGCAGTAAATGTACCTGGAACACCAGAGTCAGACTCATGCACTGGTCCTGAGCGTTTGTCCTGTGACTCTGACCTACTTTAACATCGCCAGGAACGACGGCGGCTCCACGTCCGGGATCCGGATCTCGTCCTGATCTTCTGCCAGTTCTCCGTAGAACATGGCGTGGAACACAGAGCTGCCCACAGCCAGGACGTACTGCAGAGACAGGGCCCACAGGGCCGAGGTCATGAGCGGGACAGGGCCGAGGTCAGGACCAGGGCCGAGGTCCTGGTCCAGTCCTGGTGCTGGTCCGGTCCTGGTCCTAGTGCTGGTCCTGGTCCAGTCCTGGTGCTGGTCCTGGTCCAGTCCTGGTCCTGGTCCAGTCCTGGTCCTGGTCCTGGTCCAGTCCTGGTCCGGTCCAGTCCAGGTCCTGGTCCTGGTCCAGGCCCTGGTCTGGTCCTGGTCCAGTCCTGGTCCTGGTCCTGGTGCTGGTCCAGTCCTGGTCCTGGTGCTGGTCCTGGTCCAGTCCTGGTCCAGTCCTGGTCCAGTCCTGGCCCTGGTCTGGTCCAGTCCTGGTCCGGTCCTGTCCTGGTCCTGGTCTGGTCCAGTCCTGGTCCAGTCCTGGTCCTGGTCCAGTCCTGGTCCAGGTCCAGGTCCGGTCCTGGTCCGGTCCAGTCCTGGTCCAGTCCTGGTCCTGGTCCTAGTGCTGGTCCTGGTCCTGGTCCGGTCCTGGTCCAGTCCTGGTCCTGGTCCTGGTCCAGTCCTGGTCCTGGTCCGGTCCTGGTCCTGGTCCGGTCCTGGTCCGTACCTTGTGGCCTGGGACCCTCTGTGTTCCCCCTGGAGGCCCCACCACAAAGTGCACGTCCGCCATCATCTCATTGTTAAACATGACCGAGTTCCTGAAAGAAAGAAAGTGTTTCAGTCTCATCGTCACTTTGTTCTAAGTTTGTGTCTCAGTCGTGGCTAAAGCTAAAGCTAAAGTCAACGGGAAACTACTTCCTGTTTGTGTTTCTCTGCTTTTATTTCCTTCAAAGACGCCGTTTGAGCCTCTTTGTGTCACGTTTGGATCATGTGATGATCATGAGCTGGAAACATCAGAGAAACAGGAAACAGCTGATGCTAACGTGCTTTGCTAGCTCTGTTTTGCTAACGGCTAAACATATTGTTAGCATCAGTGAAACACAGAGCTTTGGATGCTCGTCGTGTTTTTGTTGCATTTTTAATCTCATTTTGTTGTTTTCGGTGCTGCTTTTTTCGCACACTTTTGGTCACATTTTTGTCCAGATTGTCGCTTTCTTTTTGCTAAGTTTTTGTCACTTTTTAGGCTTTTTTTGTCACGTTTCGTTGCATCTTCGTGGCGTTTTTTTTAGTCGCTTCTTGCAGGAGCCTAAAAGACGCACAAGAAGCTTCTGAACATGCAAACCTTGTGTACCTCTCTCTGATGGTGGGGAACAGGCCCTGCCAGCTGCTGCCGGCGCCTGCGCTGCCCCCGCTGGCCGCGCTGGAGCAGCTCACGCTGGGACTGAGGCTCTGGGTCTGGAGGACGCTGCTGCTGTCAGAGGGCACCGGCTTCTGGGACGGGAACAGCTCTCCTGCCATCCTCCGCCCGGGGCCTCGACGCTGGGGCCCTCAGGGCAGGGGCCTCGACGCTGGGGCCCTCAGGGCAGGGGCCTCGGACTCTGGGGCCCTCAGGGCAGGGGCCTCGGACTCTGGGGCCTCGGACTCTGGGGCCCTCAGGGCAGGGGCCTCGGACACATGGCTCACTGTGGAAGCCCAGACACACAGTTTGAGATCACATAAGCCTCACCTAATCCGGATTTCTATCAATCTTCTATTTATTTATTTAACCAAATAAAGGTTGATTTATGGTCACTGTGTGTCATTTATGTGTTTTTCGATCTAGAATATTCATTAATAAAGTGTAATCGTCGTGAACATGATTCTGTTCAAACCTTTGTCCAGTTTGACACTTTAAAGTTTATGATGTCACTTCCTGTTGAGCACGACACAAATACGACAGAGTTAGAGCTAATTCTACAACTGTTACCATAGCAACCGGACTGTAAACAAGGGCCAGCTGTTACCTAGCAACCAGACTGTAAACAAGGGCCCACTGTTACCATAGCAACCGGACTGTAAACAAGGGCCGACTGTTACCATAGCAACCAGACTGTAAACAAGGGCCCACTGTTACCATAGCAACCGGACTGTAAACAAGGGCCGACTGTTACCATAGTAACCAGACTGTAAACAAGGGCCCACTGTTACCATAGCGACCAGACTGTAAACAAGGGCCCACTGTTACCATAGCAACCAGACTGTAAACGACTGCCAAACCCCACATGAATGACACGATGGTTATGATTTGACAAACGATAAAAGCCGGTGACAGATTTATTTTGTTGAACGACGGTTTAAACCGACAAGTCAGTCGTCTGCGGCGTGTCACTGTTTGATGACATCACAGAGGGATTCAACTCTACTTCCTGTCATTTTAAACCCTTGTGTTTCAAACTTTCTTCACAAATTGCAATTTCACAGATTTAAAACTATAATAAACAATTGCCACAGATGCCCTCCCACCAAATTTAAGTCATAATTAGAACATTCTGAGAACCTGAAATATAAACGAGCAAGTGTCAGAGGACTTTTAGAGTTTTAGGGGGAAAACTACAATGTTTTTTTAAAATAACTCACTTAACTTTTCAACAGTTTCTTTCTCTGTCATTTTTGTCTTTGCCGCACATCATTTTTTCCCTTTTTATACTTTTTTCGTTCTCAAAACCTCCATAAATCACAAAATAATCACATTTTTAGCCTGCACTGGACACAGCCAGTGCACAAGACTCAAAGAGACATTTTTAATTCATTATGGATTATATTCTGAACTCGGTTTACGCTTTTACAGATTATTTTAAATGATGAAAACTCACACAAACCTCTGCACAAACCCCAGGTCCGGCCCAAACCTGGTCCAAGTCCAGTCCAAGTCCAGTCCTGGTTCAGTTCTACAAACAGAAAACGCAGCAAATGTACAATAAACTGTTAAACGCTTCAAAGGGTGTTGTTGTCGCTAAAGCTAATGCTAATATAAATCTAATCCTCAAATCCGAACATTTCACTAATTACTCAAAAACAAACATTACATCCAAATATAACTTCACGCCGAGACGCGCAGAGTGTTCGCCGTTTGTACGAAACGAATGTTGGACAAAAGAAACACGAGAACAGGCGCGTTTTAAAGCGTAAACATCGCTAGCTCTTCGCCCCAGCAGGCTAATGCTAATGCTAATGCTACAGTTAGCTCCCGTACGCTCCTTCCGCTCCGGGCGCGGGTCAAACTCCGCTCAGTCTGCGGGACTCACGGCGCTGCGGCTCGGCGCGGCTCAGGCCAAAGCTCCCGGGGACGAGCTCGTGTTTGCGCCGTGAAAAGTGCGCTGTTCTCGGGCTCCGCGGGGCTCGGGGCGCTAGCCTGGTGTTAGCCCTGGAGTTAGCCTGGTGCTAGCCTGGTGTTAGCCTGTGACCAGAGACTCCAGCGCCGCGTAGAGGAGGCTGGAGGAACTGCAGTCTGGGCCAAAGACCAGAATCATCAAAAATAAAAATATAAACTATAAATAAAATATAACGAGAGGCGGTAGAGCTGACAAAAGTGTATGAGTTACGTTATTTAGATAAAATTAAAATAATATAAAAATAAAAATGCATATAAATAGAAAAATACAAATAATAAACAAATACAATTATAATAGACATTTATATAAAATAATAAACTGTATTTGTACTTTACTCAAGTACATTTGACAGTGGATACTTTTTACTTTTACTGCATTACATTTGAGAGAAGTATATGTACTTTCTACTTCTACATTTTCAAACTGGACTGAAAAGTACTTTTCGTGGTTTGAGGGTTATTGTGCACGTTTTTGTTGACGTCCAGCCAAAAGGTTTTACGTTCCAGGTTTGAGCACCAAAACCACAGATACACATCAAAATTACTCAGGAAAAAAAGAACGAAATCAAAAAATGTACAGCTTTTGTTAACCTGAATCATCTCACACACCTCAGAATCTTTGTTACACTTTTACGGTTTTGCTCTGGGAACTTCAAAATGTTTACTTAAAGTGAGACGCTGCAGATGAACAGAAAAATATCTTAAGTTTAAAGATCTCAATAGTAAACTTGGCCTGTAGACGACTCATGTCAGACTCTGGTTGAGTCCAGATTGTAGTTTGGTGCAGGAGCTGCTTTAAAGGTCCCATATTCTGCTCTTTTCCCTTCACACAGTCTATTCTAAGGGCTTTGTTGATACATTTTCTCGTTGTGTAATATCCATAACATAACAGTTTCCAAAAAACACCCATTTCTTGGACTGGCCCCCCTCCGTGCACAAGCAAACGGCTCACTCTGAGATCTGACCCCCCGAACAGAGAGCAGGCTGCCTCCCCCGCCCAACCCGTGCCTCCCCTGTAGTGGAGATGGTGCATGCGCCGTGTGCTCCGGTAAACAGCGATACACAAACACTGAATAAACCTTTTCTGGTCCTGACGGTGCGTCGTGCTGAGTCCTACGTCCTGGATCTGACCTGGAGTTGGCGTGCTCCAGGGCCTCAACGACGGACGTGCCGTTTGGTAAATAACAAGCTAACTCTTCTATCTGTCGTATCCATCGTGTAATTACTGTGTAGCATTAGCATTAGCTGTTTTTATTCTTCCTGGAGCGTGGCTTAAACACCGCGTCATCTTAGTGAGGAGCCCCGTCTGCTGCTCAGCCAGGGGGGACGGAAAAGAACAGTTCTCTAGTGAAAACATGAGGGAATCAATCAAAAAACCACTTTGGGCACAACATACGAGGCCCAAATAGCACTGGAGGAAGGTTAAAACCTCTGAAAAGTCCATTTTGCAGGATATGGGACCTTTAAGGCTCATCTTTATGTCTCTGGGACAAAAATGCATTTGGAGGGAAAGACCCACTTTTAGTCACATTTGTGTCACATTTAGTTTGTTTAGTTGTTAGTTTGTTTGTGAGGCCTTTAGTCACTTTTTGTCGATTATAGTCCCATTTCTGTCACTTTTAGTCATATTTTTGTAGCTTTTAGTTGCATTTTTGTCACTTTTAATCATGTTTGTGTTGCCTTTAGTCACTTTTTGTCCCATTTGTGTCACTTTTAGTCATATTTTTGTAGCTTTTAGTTGCGTTTGTGTCGCTTTTAGTCACTTTTTGTCACTAAGACCCATTTGTGTCACTTTTAGTTGCATTTTTGTCACTTTTAGTCATGTTTGTGTTGCCTTTAGTCACTTTTTGTCGATTATAGTCATGTGTCTGTCACTTTTAGTCATATTTTTGTAGCTTTTAGTTGCGCTTGTGTCGCTTTTAGTCACTTTTTGTCACTAAGACCCATTTTTCTCACTTTTAGTCATGTTTGCGTTGCCTTTAGTCACTTTTTGTCGCGTTTTTGTCACTTGTAGTCACGTTTGTGTTGTGTGTCGTGTCAGAAAGAGTCAAATCAATTAAAGAAGAATGAAACTTTGCCAACAGTGAACAGTTTATTTACAGAAAAGTGCGTTTGTACAAATGTAGCTTCATGTACTTTTAAATATACTTCTTTCTCATCTAAAACAAAAGCACATTATTGAAAATATTACCACATATTATTGACAGAAAACTGAGAATGTTGTGCTCAAAAATACTCTACAAAGTTTAAATAAGCGAGAAAACAAAGGCTCCAAATCACAAAAGGTTTGGCACAAAAACAAAAAGAGCCGTAGAATAAAGTCCACCGTCAAACTCTTGTAAACAATAAATAAATACATAAATAAATAAGTTAATATTGGAATATTCAGTTAAATACAAACAAAATCAAAACATTAGGACCAATGCAGGAGGTCAGAGGTTCAGATCCCACTTCAGTTTACATTGTTGTTGTGTCCTCGAGCAAAACAAACCTGCCCCGTGGGAAACAAAAGTCTGAGCTGGGATTATTCTCCTTAAAGTGAGACGCTACAGGAGGAGCAGGAAAAAATCTTAAATTTAAAGATATCAACATTAAACTCCTGCTGTGGTTCATTCACATAAATGTAAAAAAAATCTATATATACGTTTTTCATCACGTCATATTTTCATGTAGAAATGAGGCATTTTATGTAAAAATTACCAAAAATCCACATCTTTGTGACATTTAAATCTGAAAAATGGACAGAACCAGGTTTGAATTTCTAGTTCATTTTGTAACATATTAGTTATAAAAATGTACAGAGGGGATTTGGATTTATTATTTAGTTTAAACTAGATCTGACTGAAAATTGTCCTAAAAATTCAAATTTGGCCTCATTTTTTTCCTTCAAACTTCCATAAATGAGTTAGAATCTGATCTTAAATCCTTGTTTGGTCTAAATGTGTTGAGTCCAGATTGTACAGTTTGTGTGGATCTACTTTAGGCTGATCTTTATGTCTCGAGGGACAAAAATGCATTTGAAGAAAACAATGTCAGAGAAATCTATGGATGAAGTGGATTCAATGGAAGAATCAAACATCAGGAGCAGATTGGACACGTTTGAAAGTCCAGACCAGAGAGAAAAGTGAACAAAACAAAGAGTTTTTCCTGAAGTGTCTGGCCTTAAACCGGAGCCAAACCCTGGGATCCTTCACTGGTCGTAATGTTCTGGTCCAAGCCCCGCCCAGAGTCGCTCGGACACACCGTATGTTCACGTTTACAGTTTGAATAAAGTGCTTTTCGAACTCTTCATCGATGGATGGAGGAGACACAAACCTCCCGTTTGAGTCAGAACTGAACGGCGTCAAAACTGTCCCAAACTCACCACAAACTGCACCCAAATCACTTTGTTTGACGCTTTAAAGGTGTTTGTTTGAAGTGAAATCTGAGAAACGTCCAGGACACGGACTTCAGCGTCGGATGAGTTCAGGTTTGACCCGTCTTTATTTGTGAACTCTATTTAATTTAACGTAAACAAACTCTATTTAACATTTGACTCCTATTTTATTTAACTTTAGTTAGAACCCAGTGAGATTCAAACCTCTTTTTCAGGAGCGGCAAAAACATTTAGAAAAACTACACTAAACAAAAGAAATGTTTAAAAAAGATTCAAACAAAACCACATTTAAATTTTCATATGAATTACGCTCCTCAATGACCCCAGATTAACATGAACTCAATGTCACTTCAACAAACTCAATTTAACTTAAATCTACACTAACTTAACTTAAAACTGACTCAATTTAACCTAAATTAATTCAATTTAACTTTAACAAACTCACTTTAAGTTAAACTTTAACTTAAATCTACTCAATTTGACTTAAACTGACTTTATTAAACTTAAACAAACTCGTTTAACTTAAATGAATTCAATTTAACGTACAAACTTGAATTAACTTAAAGCACATTTAACTTAAACAGATTTGATTAAACTTAAACAAACCTTATTTAACTAAAATAAACTACATTTTACTTTAATAATCTTATTTGAAGCCGACAGGACGTTCTGACTCCGCCCCTCGGTTCACGATGTACATTTTCCGTTCATTTTTTTCACCGGGAAAGTTTCAAAGCTCAAAACTAAATCAGCCTGTGGTGCGTAACGGGACCAATCACTTCTGTTTCTGAAACTTTATAAACCGCCAAGTTATTCAAACATTTTGTCTAACTTTAAGTTTCACATGAGTTTTTGGAGACACTGGTGGCTCCGTTAAACTCATGAGATTTGATTTTGTCTAAATCCCTGCGGCAAAAACGAATGAGAAATGTACTTCTGGAACCGCGGCGTTTGTGGGCGGGGCGTTTGTGGGCGGGGCAACTATGCGCTCCAGCGTGAACACATAATCGAGCTAACGGACTAGCGTGAGTGACACAGACTCGTCAAATGACTCAACCTGGGGAACCACGCCCCCCTGACCCGACCCTGACCTGACCCCTGACCCTGACTCTGACCCCTGACCCTGACCATGACCATGACCATGACCCTGACCCCTGGACCCTAAACCCTGACTCTGACCCCTGACTCTGACCCCTGACCCTGACTCTGACCCTTGACCCCTGGACCCTGACTCTGACCCTGACCCCTGACCCGACCCCTGGACCCTGACTCTGACCCCTGACTCTTACCCTTGACCCCTGACCCTGACCCAACCCCTGATCCTGACCCCTGACCCCTGACCCTGACCCCTGACCCCTGACCCTGCCGCTCAGACGGCCCTGATGAGCCTTTAGTGCAATCGATATTGTCATATTGTAGATTTCATACGATCAGGAAGAAAAAGTCAAACTACAAAACGACACTTTTGTAAATACGACGTGACTCTGTAAAACATTTTACAGCTCCTTCGCTCTTTTGGCACGACCCCAGGTGCCGGTGCCTCTGTTTGAGAAACACTGATCTATTTAAGGATCTGTGCCCCTCGGGGTCAGACTCGCCCCGGGGCGACAGCTGCAGCCTCACGCCGTCTAAACTTCTCGAATGTTGGCAGGATCTGTGGCGTTTAAAATCTGTGCGACGGTTCGACGACACAATACGATACAGATGGAGGTCACTCTACGGCTGTTACCGTAGCAACCATTTCAAAACAAAGGCCAAAACCCACAGAAATGACACAATAGTTATGATTTTACAAATAATAACACCCAGTAACAACTTATTTTGTTGAATGACACTTTAAAGTAACAAAAAGTTGTGTCAGTCGTCTGTAAATTGTATTTGTGTTTTTCGTGGCGCGTCGCTTTTTGATGACATCACAGAGGGAGGGGTTCAGTTTTAGAACTCACTTCCTGTGACTTTAAACTTTCATTTCTCTAAATTTCTTCACAAACTGAAACTTCACAGACGCAAAACGTTATAATTGGGACATTTTGAGAACCGTCGTGTGGACTTTAATGAAATAAAACTGAAATGTTCTTTTCAAACTGTGGCGGCCCACTTTACAGCGCCGCCTCAGTCCATAAGGTCCTCACTTTGCTCTGAGTCTGACAATCGTGTCCCAGTTTGACAGACGTGAAGCTGTCGTTGTGTGAAGACGTTTAAAATGACAGGAAGTGGAGCTGGATCCCTCTGTGATGTCATCAAAAGGCGACGTACCATTGAAAACACAGACACAGTCTGGTTTCTAGGTAACAGCTGGCCCTTGTTTACAGTCTGGTTGCTATGGTAACAGTGGGCCCTTGTTTACAGTCTGGTTGCTATGGTAACAGTTGTAGAATTGGCTCTAACTCTGTCATATTTGTGTCGTGTTCAACAGGAAGTGACATCATAGACTTTAAAGAGTCAAACTGGACAAAGGTTTGAACAGAATCATGTTCACTACGTTCAGTGCCCCTGTCAGCCCCTGTCAGTCTCTGTCAGCCCCAGTCAGCCCCTGTCAGCCCCTGTCAGTCCCTGTCAGTCCCTGTCAGTCCCTGTCAGCCCCTGTCAGTCATGTCAGTCCCTGTCAGTCCCTGTCAGTCATGTCAGTCCCTGTCAGCCCCTGTCAGTCCCTGTCAGCTCCTGTCAGCCCCTGTCAGTCCCTGTCAGTTGAATACGAGCAGGTTAATTTCCCATTAATACTTTGCACAAACCACTTGACCACTTGGTGACGTGGTGTGACTCTGGTGTGACGCTCGTGTGGTGATGTTTGGAGGCTAATGCTAACTGTCCCAATGTTTGGAGGCTAACGCTAACTGTCCCAATGTTTGGAGGCTAATGCTAACTGTCCCAATGTTTGGAGGCTAACGCTAACTGTCCCAATGTTTGGAGGCTAATGCTAACTGTCCCAATGAAATGTACTGGAGCTACTGTATGGAACTGTCCCAGCCGTTAGAATGCAGCTGTCACAAACACGTGAAGAGTCTGGCACCGTAAACCCCGCCCTCCCTGGCCCCGCCCTCACACGTAGACCTTGGCGAGTGCGTCCGCTCCGCCGCTGCACATGTAGCCGAGCGTTCGGTGGAAACTGACCGCGTGGATCGACTCGTGGAACTTCCGTCTGTGCGCCGTGAACTCCTGAACGCACGTGCGAGAGTCCAGGCTCCAGAGGCGCACCGAGCAGTCGTGACCTGCAGGGGGCAGAGCAGAGTGAGGGAGCGACCTGCAGGGGGCGGAGCGACCTGCAGGGGGCGGAGCAGAGTGAGGGAGCGACCTGCAGGGGGCAGAGCAGAGTGAGCGGAGTGACCTGCAGGGGGCAGAGCAGAGTGAGGGAGCGACCTGCAGGGGGCGAAGCGACCTGCAGGGGGCGGAGCGACCTGCAGGGGGCAGAGCAGAGTGAGCAGAGCGACCTGCAGGGGGCGGAGCGACCTGCAGGGGGCAGAGCAGAGTGAGGGAGCGACCTGCAGGGGGCGGAGCGACCTGCAGGGGGCGGAGCGACCTGCAGGGGGCGGAGTGACCTGCAGGGGGCAGAGCAGAGTGAGCAGAGCGACCTGCAGGGGGCGGAGAGACCTGCAGGGGGCGGAGCAGAGTGAGCGGAGCAACCTGCAGGGGGCGGAGTGGTCTGAATGTGAGAAAAGTGTTGTGTCGTGGGTCGTGGGTCTCAGTGAGACCTGGGCCCTCAGACGGTTCACTTGGGGCCCCTGTGTTAATGTGGGACTGTTTCCTGCAGAGGTCCGGCTCTCAGGGGCCCCTCGTGAGCAGCCGACGTCACCAAAACATGACTTTTCTTCATAAATAAAACTCGTACCTGAATTAGACTTTTTCTTGATGCGGCCGGCCTCCTCCGTTCATAAAAGTACGTTTGGTAATTACACGTTTGTGTCGTGGATGAAGCGTAAACAAGACACAGCTTCTGTTTTTTTCTTCTTCTTCTGCTTTTATTTCACTTTTCTGCCTCTGTGCCTCGTTTAACGTCTCTTTATGAAGTGCGCGGTGTTTGGATAGAGCTGGCAAAATATGACTTTGGGTGTACATGCGAGCGCCGCGTGTAGTAAACAGGAAACAGCTGATGCTAATGCTAACTCGCTTTGTTTTGCTAACTCTGTCGCAGCAAACAAAGTTATCATTTGGTTAAATACACTGCTTTTTCACAAGATCAAGTCAGCGTTTGATGAGGAATGATTATTTTGTCTTTAGATCTGCTTTTCACCACTTCGTTCTCACCTGTGTTCTTTTTTGTTCTTTTTTGTTCTTTTTTGTTCTCTTTTTACTACAACCAAAGACGATCTGCGATTTGTGTCAAACTTGTCTGATATTTCTCACTCTCCGTGTCGTTTAGTAACTTTTACAAACATAAAAACACGGCCTCAGCTGGAGCTTCAGGAGCTGATACTCACTGCCCGACAGCAGGTAGAGCCCGTTGGGGTCCACACACAGACAGGTGACGGAGTCCAGGTGGGCCACCATCGAATGCACCAGTTTACCTGCAGCACAAAGCACAGCCACAGGGGGCAGCACTGAGACACGCTCCGACGACAGACGGCGCAGGCAGAACCACCAGGCCCCGCGTCCGTACCTGTGTTGTTGTCGTAGAAGCGGATGTGTCGGTCCTCTCCTGCGCTGATGGTCAGGGGCAGAGACGGGTGACTGAGGACCTGGTTCACCCCGGTCCCTGGCCCGGTCCCCGGCCCGGTCCCTGGCCCGGACTCGGTCTCCAGGCTAAGGACCTGCTGCTGCGTCTCCAGGTTAAAGAGAGCGATGGGTCCAGAGGTGAAGGAGCAGACGAGCAGAGCCGGGTCTGAGGCCACGAGGTCCAGAGACGAAGGGGCCCCGAGGTCTGAGGGACAAACCTCAGTAAAAACAAACTGAAGACGATCCTTTAGTCCTCAGAGCCTTTAGTCCTCAGATCCTTTAGTCCTCAGATCCTTTGGTCCTTTAGTCCTTTAGTCCTCAGATCCTTTAGTCCTTTAGTCCTCAGAGCCTTTGGTCCTTTAGTCCTTTAGTCCTCAGATCCTTTAGTCCTTTAGTCCTCAGATCCTTTGGTCCTTTAGTCCTTTAGTCCTCAGAGCCTTTAGTCCTCAGATCCTTTAGTCCTTTAGTCCTCAGATCCTTTGGTCCTTTAGTCCTTTAGTCCTCAGATCCTTTGGTCCTTTAGTCCTTTAGTCCTCAGATCCTTTGGTCCTTTAGTCCTTTAGTCCTCAGATCCTTTAGTCCTTTAGTCCTCAGAGCCTTTAGTCCTCAGATCCTTTAGTCCTTTAGTCCTCAGATCCTTTAGTCCTCAGATCCTTTGGTCCTCAGATCTTTTAGTCCTTTAGTCCTCAGATCCTTTAGTCCTTTAGTCCTCAGATCCTTTAGTCCTTTAGTCCTCAGATCCTTTAGTCCTTTAGTCCTCAGAGCCTTTAGTCCTTTAGTCCTCAGATCCTTTGGTCCTTTGGTCCTTTAGTCCTCAGATCCTTTGGTCCTTTAGTCCTAAGATCCTTTGGTCATTTAGTCCTTTAGTCCTCAGTTCCTTTAGTCCTTTAGTCCTCAGAGCCTTTAGTCCTCAGATCCTTTAGTCCTTTAGTCCTCAGATCCTTTAGTCCTTTAGTCCTCAGATCCTTTAGTCCTTTAGTCCTCAGATCCTTTAGTCCTTTAGTCCTCAGATCCTTTAGTCCTTTAGTCCTCAGAGCCTTTAGTCCTTTAGTCCTCAGATCCTTTGGTCCTTTAGTCCTTTAGTCCTCAGATCCTTTGGTCATTTAGTCCTTTAGTCCTCAGATCCTTTAGTCCTTTAGTCCTCAGAGCCTTTAGTCCTCAGATCCTTTAGTCCTTTAGTCCTCAGATCCTTTAGTCCTTTAGTCCTCAGATCCTTTAGTCCTTTAGTCCTCAGAGCTATTAGTCCTCAGATCCTTTAGTCCTCAGATCCTTTAGTCCTTTAGTCCTCAGAGCCTTTAGTCCTCAGAGCCTTTAGTCCTCAGAGCCTTTAGTCCTCAGAGCCTTTAGTCCTCAGATCCTTTAGTCCTTTAGTTCTCAGATCCTTTAGTCCTCAGATCCTTTGGTCCTTTAGTCCTTTAGTCCTCAGATCCTTTAGTCCTCAGATCCTTTGGTCCTTTAGTCCTTGAGTCCTTGAGTACTTTAGTCCTCAGGACCTTTAGTCCTTTAGTCCTCAGATCCTTTAGTCCTTTAGTCCTCAGATCCTTTAGTCCTTTAGTCCTCAGATCCTTTAGTCCTTTAGTCCTCAGAGCCTTTAGTCCTTTAGTTCTCAGATCATTTGGTCCTTTGGTCCTTTAGTCCTCAGATCCTTTGGTCATTTAGTCCTTTAGTCCTCAGATCCTTTAGTCCTTTAGTCCTCAGAGCCTTTAGTCCTCAGATCCTTTAGTCCTTTAGTCCTCAGATCCTTTAGTCCTTTAGTCCTCAGATCCTTTAGTCCTCAGATCCTTTAGTCCTTTAGTCCTCAGATCCTTTAGTCCTTTAGTCCTCAAATCCTAAAGTCCTTTAGTCCTCAGGTCTTTTAGTCCTTTAGTCCTCAGATCCTTTGGTCCTTTAGTCCTTTAGTCCTCAGATCCTTTGGTCATTTAGTCCTTTAGTCCTCAGATCCTTTAGTCCTCAGAGCCTTTAGTCCTCAGATCCTTTAGTCCTTTAGTCCTCAGATCCTTTAGTCCTTTAGTCCTCAGATCCTTTAGTCCTTTAGTCCTCAGAGCTATTAGTCCTCAGATCCTTTAGTCCTTTAGTCCTCAGATCCTTTAGTCCTTTAGTCCTCAGAGCCTTTAGTCCTCAGAGCCTTTAGTCCTAAGATCCTTTAGTCCTCAGATCCTATAGTCCTTTTGTTCTCTGCTCCTTTTGTCCTCAGATCCTTTAGACCTGAAGTGCACAGATCCTTTAGTCCTCAGATCCTTTGGTCCTTTAGTCCTTTAGTCCTCAGATCCTTTAGTCCTCAGATCCTTTGGTCCTTTAGTCCTTTAGTCCTCAGATCCTTTGGTCATTTAGTCCTTTAGTCCTCAGATCCTTTAGTCCTTTAGTCCTCAGAGCCTTTAGTCCTCAGATCCTTTAGTCCTTTAGTCCTCAGATCCTTTAGTCCTTTAGTCCTCAGATCCTTTAGTCCTTTAGTCCTCAGAGCTATTAGTCCTCAGATCCTTTAGTCCTTTAGTCCTCAGATCCTTTAGTCCTTTAGTCCTCAGAGCCTTTAGTCCTCAGAGCCTTTAGTCCTCAGAGCCTTTAGTCCTCAGATCCTTTAGTCCTTTAGTTCTCAGATCCTTTAGTCCTCAGATCCTTTGGTCCTTTAGTCCTTTAGTCCTCAGATCCTTTAGTCCTCAGATCCTTTGGTCCTTTAGTCCTTGAGTCCTTGAGTACTTTAGTCCTCAGGACCTTTAGTCCTTGAGTCCTCAGGACCTTTAGTCCTCAGATCCTTGAGTCCTTTAGTCCTGAGATCCTTTGGTCCTTTAGTCCTCAGATCCTTGAGTCCTCAGGACCTTTAGTCCTCAGATCCTTGAGTCCTTGAGTCCTTTAGTCCTGAGATCCTTTGGTCCTTTAGTCCTCAGATCCTTGAGTCCTCAGGACCTTTAGTCCTCAGATCCTTGAGTCCTTGAGTCCTTTAGTCCTCAGATCCTTTGGTCCTTTAGTCCTCAGATCCTTGAGTCCTCAGGACCTTTAGTCCTCAGATCCTTGAGTCCTTGAGTCCTTTAGTCCTCAGATCCTTGAGTCCTTGAGTCCTCAGGTCCTCTGGTCCTTTGGTCCTTTGGTCCTCAGATCCTTTGGTCCTTGAGTCCTTGAGTCCTTTAGTCCTCAGGACCTTTGGTACCTGTTCTGATGACGGTGAGCGCTGGTTGAGTCTCGGCCGCGTCCCAAACCCTCAGCGTCCCGTCGGCCGAACAGGAAATGAGGCGCTGGTGGGCGGAGCTATAGGCCACACCCCACACTGCGTCGGAATGACCAGAGAGCGCCCCCCGCAGGACGCCGGGCTCTGAAGGACACAGAGACACATAATGACCAGACAGCGCCCCCTGTGTGTCAGGTGCCCTCCCTGTGTGTGTCAGGTGCCCTCCCTGTGTGTGTCAGATGCCCTCCCTGTGCCTCAGGTGCCCTCCCTGTGTGTGTCAGATGCCCTCCCTGTGTGTGTCAGATGCCCTCCCTGTGCCTCAGATGCCCTCCCTGTGCCTCAGGTGCCCTCCCTGTGCCTCAGATGCCCTCCCTGTGCCTCAGATGCCCTCCCTGTACCGTAGGGGTCGTAGGGGTCGGTGGCTGCGCTGGGCGTGTTCCAGCTGTAGATGGCGCCGTCGGCTCCTGAACTGAAGAACTGCTCCCCAGAAGAACTCATGACCGTAGCGAGTACAGCAGCACTGTGGACCAGAACAGGACTGAACCAGGACTGAACCAGGACTGAACCGGGTCTAAACCGGGACTGAACCGGGTGTGAACCGGTCAGTTATTGTTGTTCATTCTCTGCCCTGTGTCAGTCGGTATGAAATGACACTGAGTGCATCCAGCAGATGGCGCCAGAGCTGTGTACAATTTGTGAAGATGAAAGACGTCGTGTGGATCTGAGCAGCAGTTTAGAGTTCAGAGGCAGAAACGATTTAAGGATTAAAACAGAGGAACGTTCTCTGACAAACGACTGAAAATATGTCCCAATGGAAGGAGTTCAGCAGGACGTGTGTTTGACGCTCAGGATGAGTGTGACTCCAGAGAGTTTGGGATGTGAACATTTAAACCCCAAAACTTGGATAAAATGGTTAATTCTTGAGCAGAATCATGAATATAATGATCTTAACTGTGTTTTAGTCACTTTCAGCTTCATTTCACACTTTTGGACGTTTTATTTAAGAACGAAACAGAACGAGGACAAACCTGTGACGTCTGAAGGTGAAGATGGGCTCCACGTCCAGAGCAGCACATCTGAAACACAGAGCATCAGAACCAGACCAGGACTAAACCAGGACTAAACCAGGCCTAAACTAGGTCTAAACCAGGCCTAAACTAGGTCTAAACCAGGCCTAAACTAGGTCTAAACCAGGCCTAAACTAGGTCTAAACCAGGCCTAAACTAGGTCTAAACCAGGCCTAAACCAGTTCTAAACCAGGCCTAAACCAGGACTAAACCAGGCCTAAACTAGGTCTAAACCAGGACTAAACCAGGACTAAACCAGGCCTAAACTAGGTCTAAACCAGGACTAAACCAGGACTAAACCAGGCCTAAACTAGGTCTAAACCAGGACTAAACCAGGTCTGAACTTCGTACTTCTTGTTGGGGTTGGTCTTGTGCAGGTTCCAGAGCTTCAGCGTGTGGTCTTCAGACGCCGTCAGCAGCAGCGGCTCCGTCGGGTGAAAGACCACGGACCGAACCGAGTCCAGGTGACTCCGGAGACTGAACTTCTGAGACCAGGTCCTTCTCACAGAGTCCCCCGACCCCACCGAGACCTGGACGAGACCAGAGACCAGGGTTAGACCGGGGCTAGACCAGAGACTAGGGTTAGACCAGGGCTAGACCAGAGGAAGACCAGAGACCAGGGTTAGACCAGAGACCAGAGGAAGACCAGAGACCAGGGTTAGACCAGGGTTAGACCAGAGATCAGGGTTAGACCAGGGTTAGACCAGAGGAAGACCAGAGATCAGGGTTGGACCAGACACAAAAATCACTGGTACTGTATTTCCTCTGGTCTCTGCACAACAGAGGCTAGCTCAGTGTTAGCTAAGCATTAGCTTGGTGTTAGCTCAGTATTAGCTTAGTGTTACCTCAATGTTGGCTCAGTGTTAGCTCAATGTTATCTCAGTATTAGCTTATTGTTAGCTCACTGTTATCTCAGTATTAGCTTGGTGTTAGCTCAGTGTTAGCTCAGTATTAGCTTATTGTTAACTCAATGTTATCTCAGTATTAGCTTGGTGTTAGCTCAGTGTTAGCTCAGTATTAGCTTATTGTTAACTCAATGTTATCTCAGTATTAGCTTAGTGTTAGCTCAGTGTTAGCTCAGTATTAACTTATTGTTAACTCAATATTATCTCAGTATTAGCTTAGTGTTAGCTCAGTGTTAGCTCAGTATCAGCGTAGTGTTAGCTCAGTATTAGCTTAGTGTTACCTCAATGTTGGCTCAGTGTTAGCTTAGTGTTAGCTCAATGTTGGCTCAGAGTTAGCTCAGTATTAGCCTAGTGTTAGCTAAATTTTAGCTCAGTGTTAGCAGCACTACGTCCTGTTCAACAGTTCATCTCTCTCACTAGATTCCTCGTGTGCCTGGAGGAACTCTCTCTGCACCAAATGACCTGCCCCTCCCCTGCCTGGAGGACCTCTCTCTGCACCAGATGAACTGCCCCTACCCTGCCTGGAGGAACTCTCTCTGCACCAGATGAACTGTTCCTCGTCTGCCTGGAGGACCTCTCTCTGCACCAGATGACCTGCCCCTCCCCTGCCTGGAGGACCTCTCTCTGCACCAGATGACCTGTTCCTCCCCTGCCTGGAGGACCTCTCTCTGCACCAGATGACCTGTTCCTCCCCTGCCTGGAAGACCTCTCTCTGCACCAGATGAACTGTTCCTCGTCTGCCTGGAGGACCTCTCTCTGCACCAGATGACCTGCCCCTCCCCTGCCTGGAGGACCTCTCTCTGCACCAGATGAACTGCCCCTACCCTGCCTGGAGGACCTCTCTCTGCACCAGATGAACTGCCCCTGGCCTGTGGTCCCGCACTCACGTCGTACATGGGTCCCTCGCACTCGTTGGCCACCGTGAGTCCGGCCAGTTCCCCCAGGCCCAGGTCCAGGGACACGGCCTCGTCCACCGGCCCCAGGAGGAAGGACTTCCCCGGAGACGCCACGAACACCGACTCTGGAGACAAACCACAGCAGCGACGGTCACACAAGCGCTTGACCCAGTTTAAAGGTCCCATATTCTGCTCTTTCCCCTTCACACAGTCTGTCCTAAGGGCTTTGTTGATACTTTTTCTCGTTGTGTAATATCCATAACATAACAGTTTACAAAAAACACCCATTTCTTGGACTGGCCCCCCTCCTCACTCTGAGATCTGACCCCCCCGAACAGAGAGCAGGCTGCCCGCCCCCTCCCAACCCGTGCCTCCCCTGTAGTGGAGATGGTGCATGTGCCGTGTGCTCCGGTAAACAGCGATACACAAACACTGAATAAACATTTTCTGGTCCTGACGGTGCGTCGTGCTGAGTCCTACGTCCTGGATCTGACCTGGAGTTTGACGTGCTCCAGGGCCTCAACGACAGACGTGCCGTTTGGTAAATAACAAGCTAACTCTTCTATCTGTCGTATCCATCGTGTAATTACTGTGTAGCATTAGCATTAGCTGTTTTTATTCTACCTGGAGGCGTGGCTTCCTAGTGAAGCGCGTCATCTTAGTGAGGAGCCCCCGTCTGCTGCTCAGCCGAGGGGGACGGAAAAGACAGTTCTCTAGTGAAAGCATGAGGGAATCAATCAAAAAACCACTTTGGGCACAACATACGAGGCCCAAATAGCACTGGAGGAAGGTTAAAACCTCTGAAAAGTCGATTTTGCAGGATATGGGACCTTTAAGATTTGACGAGACATTTTGGCCGTTTGTCCAGTTTGACAGTTTAATGTAAAAAAAATGTATAAGGAGAAAATAATGATGGATTATGTAAATAAGGAAAGTAATTAAGTTAATGAAATGTAAACCATGACAGAAAACGTCTGACAAACACAGGGTCAGGTGTGACTCGGTCGGGGAGGGGTTAGAATGAGAATAATTGAAGTTTTATTTTAAATCGATTTGAGAAAGGTGCAGGGTTTATTCACCTCACTCCTGAAGTTCCCGTACGCGCCGCCGTCTTGTTTCCGTTGTAGTTCACACGGAGCAGACGAGCTCAACAGAAAATAAGTTCTACTCGACTAAAAAGACGTTTTCAGTAAATCGTTGCGTTGTTGACTTGTTGTTGCTCGTGTTCATTAAACATTTTACACAAATCAATCTACTTTATGGAACATTTTAGCCTCAGACTTTTCCCTCGTTCGTCATTAGCTTTAACGGAGTTCTCGTCAAACGGAAGTGCGTTTACAACAAAAGTGCAAATAACGGCAAAAGTGGGCGGGGCAGAATAAGGTGAATAAGCTGTATCTTCTTCCTGTTCCTTTGGGCCAATAAAGCACGTCATCCTTTTGCTGTAACTGTCTTTGTTTTGTTTGACTTGGTTTGATTTCTGAATTTGTGCAAATGAAAGTAAATGGCATGAACAATCAATCAATTTAAAAAAAAAAAGTTTAAAATTCATGATGTCACTTCCTGTTGACACAAACACGACACAGATGGAGGTGATTCCACAGCTGTTACCATAGCAACCAAGGCCTAAATCCATGTTAATGACACAGTAGTTATGTCTGACAAATAATAAACCCTGATAAGGCTTTACTTTGTGAGTGTTTAAACCGACAGAAACACGTGTCAGTCGAGTGTGAACTGTGTCCGAATGTCCCGCTCACTCTCGCCCCTCGTTCACGCCTCTCGTCCCGCCCCGTTTGGACTAAACCCCGCCCTCAGTCCCGACCCGTTCAGACTAAACCCCGCCCTCAGCCCTGCTCAGACTAAACCCCGCCCTCAGCCCCACCCGTTCAGACTAAACCCCGCCCTCAGTCCTACCCGTTCAGACTAAACCCCGCCCTCAGTCCCGCCCCATTCAGACTAAACCCCGCCCTCAGTCCCGCCCCGTTCAGACTAAACCCCGCCCTCAGTCCCGCCCCGTTCAGACTAAAGCCCGCCCTCAGTCCCGCCCCGTTCAGACTAAACCCCGCCCTCAGTCCCGCCCCATTCAGACTAACCCCCGCCCTCAGTCCCGCCCCGTTCAGACTAAACCCCGCCCTCAGTCCCGCCCCGTTCAGACTAAACCCCGCCCTCAGTCCCGACCCGTTCAGACTAAACCCCGCCCTCAGCCCTGCTCAGACTAAACCCCGCCCTCAGCCCCACCCGTTCAGACTAAACCTCGCCCTCAGTCCCGCCCCGTTCAGACTAAACCCCGCCCTCAGTCGCCCGTTCAGACTAAACCACGCCCTCAGTCCCGCCCGTTCAGACTAAACCCGCCCTCAGTCGCCCGTTCAGACTAAACCTGCGCCCTCAGTCCGCCCGTTCAGACTAAACCCGCCCTCAGTCCCGACCCGTTCAGACTAAACCCCGCCCTCAGCCCTGCTCAGACTATACCCCGCCCTCACCCCCACCCGTTCAGACTAAACCTCGCCCTCAGTCCCGCCCCGTTCAGACTAAACCCCGCCCTCAGTCCCGCCCCGTTCAGACTAAACCCCGCCCTCAGTCCCGCCCGTTCAGACTAAACCCGCCCTCAGTCCGCCCGTTCAGACTAAACCCGCCATCAGCCCGCCCGTTCAGACTAAACCCGCCCTCAGTCCGCCCGTTCAGACTAAACCCGCCCTCAGCCCTGCTCAGACTAAACCCCGCCCTCAGCCCCACCCGTTCAGACTAAACCTCGCCCTCAGTCCCGCCCCGTGCAGACTAAACCCCGCCCTCAGTCCCGCCCCGTTCAGACTAAACCCCGCCCTCAGTCCCGACCCGTTCAGACTAAACCCCGCCCTCAGTCCCGCCCCGTTCAGACTAAACCCCGCCCTCAGTCCCGACCCGTTCAGACTAAACCCCGCCCTCAGTCCCGACCCGTTCAGACTGTCTCAGTCGCACTACTTCCCCATCGCCGCGGGTCACGTGACTCCGGGAGAACAAAAAGGCGGAAAAACTCAAAAACTAAAAATTGATTTCTGTCTTGAACGTGGGTCAAATCCTCCGACACATATTTAAGACTAATAATCGTCAAGTTTTGTGAACCATGGGCCGCACGTTAAACATCAAACAGACAGATTATAGATCTGGGCGATACGGGGATAAAAACCTTCCGTTTTTGTGAAATCGTCGCGTTGTGATCCACCGTTTGTCTCTTTAATGCAGCCGTCGTGCACAGAATGTTCTGAAACAGGCGACAAAAGCGTGACAAAAAGAGATGAAAATGCGTTCTACAAACAACAAATGTGACACAAAGCACCAGACGCGACTAAAAGCCAAAAAAACGCAACTAAAAGTAACGACAGCAACGCGTTTAATATGACAAACGACAAATAACAAATTAAAAAGTGACTAAATTGTGTTTTAAAATGTGAACTGGTCAGAAAAATCACAGTTAGATATTTGTCTTAAACGGTGCAGCTCTGTCAAAGGCAAAAGAAAAATACAAAGTGAACACGAATCGAGGTCAAATTGAAACCATGATCTGCCCCAAGAAAACCGTGATAATCATTTTTTGCCATATCGCCAGCTCCACTGGATTATCCATCTTTTTGCCGGACATTTGCAATCTGTTCACAGCTCAAGCTAAGGTTAGCGGCTAACGCTAGCACCTGCGGCTAACGTTTTGTTTAAAGTGTTTGGTTCATGATCTCGGCTCCTTTAAACAGCTCTTTCTGCTTCGATCACTTCGCTGCAGTTTTTCCGACTCTGCAATGCATTGTGGTCCACACTGACCTCTAGTGACCAACCATTGAGCGCACACATCAATGGACTGTGGGAGTATGACGTCATCCATAGCGTTTGGCTCCAGCCAAATGAAGCCCATCGTGGCTAGCAGTTATAGTGGCTAAAGTGGAGCTAGCAGTTATAGCGGCCAAAGTGGAGCTAGCAGTTATAACGGCTAAAGTGGAGCTAGCATTTATAGCGGCTAAAGTGCTAAAGTCCCCTCGGTGGGAGGAGACGGCGGCAACGTGCGGCGCTAGCTGTCAATCAAACCTGTTGCTAACACGAGCGAAACCGAACCCTGGAAAAGGAAGCACCTGATTGGTCAGTGATTATTGTAATAACTTGATTTATGAAAAACCAACGAGAAAAAAACACCAGGATCATGTGGAGCGTTAGACATTTTAGATCCAGATGTGAGTTTGACAGAAACAGTTACAGAGTAAAGGCTCCAGTGTCAGAGAAAGAGGGCGGAGCTCGGCTGAAGGAGGAGGAGCCTCAAGAGCTGCTTCCTGTTTGAAACGCGGCGGCTAGCATGCTAACGCGGTCCACTGATATGTACGGTCTATGTGACCAGCGCTGGACACTACTTTTCAAGATGCATTGTGGGAAATTTTGAGCGCATGAGTTTTTCACCCGCTGGACATTCGGACAGCACTAAAAACCCAGTACGGCGCCCCCTACAGGGACAGCGTGGACACGGCCTGTTTATTTTCAACTGCACGGCACACTTTGATGACATCACAGAGGGGCTCCGGTTTAGACTCAGCTCTACTTCCCGTCATTTTAAACGTTTATTTTTCAAGATCTCTTCTGGAACTGCAGCTTCAAAAACGTAAAACTGAATATTTCTCCGTGATCTGAGCAGAAAGTGAAGCCGTCGTGGGCCTTGAATCGTGAGGCTGTGGTCGCGATCCACGACACGCGGAACATCGTTTTATATTTCGGACATTTTACGTCACAAATGATCAAAAACGATTTAATAGAAGAAACACCAGCACCATTTTATCGTTTCTAACCTCCGCAATGAGCTCCTTCGTCTGACAGAACGGCACGGGTTTTAAAACGAAAAGTTCCGATCGTCGCTGAGCCTTGGCCTTTAATGGTCAAACTGTCAAAAAAAAAACCTTAACATTGAATAAAAACAAGATCAAATCAAAGCTAATTTAGGACTCGATAAATTAAAGTAGAACGAGGTACCATTTTGACCTCGTTGAAGTCCGTGTGGAGGTTGTAAATGTATTTTCGGGCGTTTGAAGCTCGCCGTCGCCCCCTGCTGGCTCTGAGCGGAAGACGACGCTCCCGAGAAACGCTGGCTCTTTTTTATATTTGGCGACATGAAGTGTTTTTGTGTGTGATTGTACTCCCTTGTTTCAATAAAAAGGAAGGAAAAGGTCCGTTTTACTGACACTGTATTTTCAACAGAGACCTGCAGGGGGCGCTGAGTTCAGCTTTAAATCAGTCGTTTTCATGAAAAAGGCACAATTCGGAGTCGGGCTGCAGTCGACTGAAGATCTGACCGATTCATCGACTAAAACAGGACAAAAGCTGTGATAAATGTGAAGTGTCTGCATTTGACCCAAACTGCACGAGTTCACGCAAAAAAAACCATTTATGCAGAAGAGCGTTCATATGTTTCACTCCAAAGTCTTCAGCTCCATATCTTTTCCGTTTTGCTGTCGTCTTATATAAAACATAAAATCATTAGTCAACTCGTTTCGGTCGACTGAAACATCACCAAACAATTAATCGACTAAAGGATCACAGCCCTAACCATGGAATTAAGGCCAGACTCAATTTTTCAGTGTTTTTGTTCTTTGTTCACTTTTCTCTCTCGTCTGGACTTTCAAACGTGTCCAATCTGCTCCTGATGTTTGATTCTTCCATTGAATCCACCTCATCCATAGACTTCTCTGACATTGTTTTCTTCAAATGCATTTTTGTCCCTCGAGACATAAAGATCAGCCTAAAGTAGATCCACACAAACTGTACAATCTGGACTCAACACATTTAGATCAAACAAGGATTTAAGATCAGATTCTGACACATTTATTCAAGTTTGAAGGAAAAAAAATGAGGCCAAATTTGAATTTTTAGGACAATTTTCAGTCAGATCTACTTCCAAAAATCCCAAATCCCTTCTGTACATTTTTATAACTAATATGTGACAAAATTAACCAAGAAATTTAAACCTGGTTCTGTCCATTTTTCAGATTTAAATGTCACAAATGTGTGGATTTTTGGTTGTTTTTACATTAAAATGTCTTATTTCTACATGAAAACATGACGTGATGAAAAACGTATATATTTTTTACATTTATGTGAATGAACTAAAGGAGAAGTTTAACGTTGATGTCTTTAAACTATAGATTTTTTCCTGTTTCACTGCAGCGTCTCACTTTAATCGATGAACAGCTGAAACACTTTTGTCAAAGTTCATAATTTCTACTCAATGCCATTTTTTCTATTCGTTTCCAGCCCTGTGTGTCAGATGCCCCGCCCACAGCCCTGTGTGTCAGATGCCCCGCCCACAGCCCTGTGTGTCAGATGCCCCGCCCCCCAGCCCTGTGTGTCAGATGCCCCGCCCCACAGCCCTGTGTGTCAGATGCCCCGCCCACAGCCCTGTGTGTCAGATGCCCCGCCCCCCAGCCCTGTGTGTCAGATGCCCCGCCCACAGCCCTGTGTGTCAGATGCCCCGCCCCCCAGCCCTGTGTGTCAGATGCCCCGCCCCACAGCCCTGTGTGTCAGATGCCCCGCCCCGTGGGTGGGTACCGTCGTCAGGTCGCCCCGCCTCCTGCTCACTGAAGCGGCCGGAGCGGGGGGGTCCAGGGGGGGCTCCTGACGGCAGGTCCTCGGCCTCGCGCAGGTTCGACAACATGTCCTGAAGTTTGGAGCGGTTTGGTCCTGGAGACAGAGACACAAAAGTCTGAGGACGACTGGACACACAGAGACAGTCTGAGGGACACACAGAGACAGTCTGAGGGACACAGAGACACACAGAGACAGTCTGAGGGACACACAGAGGGTCTGAGGGACACACAGAGAGTCTGAGGGACACAGAGAGTCTGAGGGACACAGAGAGTCTGAGGGACACAGAGAGTCTGAGGGACACACAGAGAGTCTGAGGGACACACAGAGAGTCTGAGGGACACACAGAGAGTCTGAGGGACACAGAGAGTCTGAGGGACACAGAGAGTCTGAGGGACACACAGAGAGTCTGAGGGACACACAGAGAGTCTGAGGGACACACAGAGAGTCTGAGGGACACAGAGAGTCTGAGGGACACAGAGAGTCTGAGGGACACAGAGAGTCTGAGGGACACACAGAGAGTCTGAGGGACACACAGAGAGTCTGAGGGACACACAGAGAGTCTGAGGGACACAGAGAGTCTGAGGGACACAGAGAGTCTGAGGGACACACAGAGAGTCTGAGGGACACACAGAGAGTCTGAGGGACACACAGAGAGTCTGAGGGACACAGAGAGTCTGAGGGACACAGAGAGTCTGAGGGACACAGAGAGTCTGAGGGACACACAGAGAGTCTGAGGGACACAGAGAGAGTCTGAGGGACGCACAGAGACACACAGAGAGTCTGAGGGACACACAGAGAGTCTGAGGGACACAGAGAGTCTGAGGGACACAGAGAGTCTGAGGGACACAGAGAGTCTGAGGGACACAGAGAGTCTGAGGGACACAGAGAGAGTCTGAGGGACACACAGAGAGTCTGAGGGACACACAGAGACACACAGAGAGTCTGAGGGACACAGAGAGTCTGAGGGACACAGAGAGTCTGAGGGACACAGAGAGAGTCTGAGGGACACACAGAGAGTCTGAGGGACACAGAGAGTCCGAGTGACACACAGAGAGTCTGAGGGACACAGAGAGAGTCTGAGGGACGCACAGAGACACACAGAGAGTCTGAGGGACACACAGAGAGTCTGAGGGACACAGAGAGTCTGAGGGACACAGAGAGTCTGAGGGACACAGAGAGTCTGAGGGACACAGAGAGAGTCTGAGGGACACACAGAGAGTCTGAGGGACACACAGAGAGTCTGAGGGACACAGAGACACACAGAGAGTCTGAGGGTCACACAGAGAGTCTGAGGGACACACAGAGAGTCTGAGGGACACACAGAGAGTCTGAGGGACACAGAGAGTCTGAGGGACACACAGAGAGTCTGAGGGACACACAGAGAGTCTGAGGGACACAGAGAGTCTGAGGGACACACAGAGAGTCTGAGGGACACAGAGAGTCTGAGTGACACAGAGAGAGTCTGAGGGACACACAGAGAGTCTGAGGGACACACAGAGAGTCTGAGGGACACACAGAGAGTCTGAGGGACGCACAGAGACAGTCTGAGGGACACACAGAGAGTCTGAGGGACACAGAGAGTCTGAGGGACACACAGAGAGTCTGAGGGACACACAGAGAGTCTGAGGGACACACAGAGACAGTCTGAGGGGGACACAGAGAGACACACAGAGAGTCTGAGGGACACACAGAGACACACAGAGAGTCTGAGGGACACAGAGAGACACACAGAGAGTCTGAGGGACACACAGAGAGTCTGAGGGACACAGAGAGACACACAGAGAGTCTGAGGGACACACAGAGAGTCTGAGGGACACAGAGAGACACACAGAGAGTCTGAGGGACACAGAGAGACACACAGAGAGTCTGAGGGACACACAGAGAGTCTGAGGGACACACAGAGAGTCTGAGGGACACACAGAGAGTCTGAGGGACACAGAGAGTCTGAGGGACACAGAGAGTCTGAGGGACACAGAGAGTCTGAGGGACACAGAGAGAGTCTGAGGGACACACAGAGAGTCTGAGGGACACACAGAGAGTCTGAGGGACGCACAGAGACACACAGAGAGTCTGAGGGACACACAGAGAGTCTGAGGGACACACAGAGAGTCTGAGGGACACACAGAGAGTCTGAGGGACACACAGAGAGTCTGAGGGACACAGAGAGTCTGAGGGACACACAGAGAGTCTGAGGGACACAGAGAGTCTGAGGGACACACAGAGAGTCTGAGGGACACAGAGAGTCTGAGGGACACAGAGAGTCTGAGGGACACAGAGAGAGTCTGAGGGACACACAGAGAGTCTGAGGGACACAGAGAGACACACAGAGAGTCTGAGGGACACAGAGAGTCTGAGGGACACAGAGACACACAGAGGGGGCCTGTCACACACAGGAGCCGTCGCACACAGTGGATCCTGAACAGACCCTTTCAATACTTTGTCATAAGAACGTTCAAATGGAGTCGACCACGTCACATTTCAATGTTTAACCCCGATCAGATCTAAAAGTGAGATACGTTTTGAATTCACTGGGTAGACTCACAGTCTCACAGTGTGATGTCATGTTTACTTCCTGTAATTTTCAACAGATTAAAAAAAATTCTCCATAAACGGCTACTTGATTGATGTAAAACTATAATTTATATTTACACCAGGTATTAATGCACCGAATAAAGTCAAAATTAGAAATGTTAAAAAACAGTGCTGTCAAACGATTAAAAAATTTATCTGATTAATCACACTTTGAATCTGTGATTAATCACGATTAATAACATCACACGCTTTTTCAGGTGTCATAGTTTACATGTCTATTTTAAAGTATTTTTGTACATTTTCTTGTGATTAAATCATTTTATAAAATACATCATCATCTAAAAACATGATTCACATCTGTCTGGTCTTAATTAAAGTCTGAAGAGTGTGTGGCGCATGTTTCAGGTAAATCTAGGCCTCACGACCAAACACAGGTTTAATGGGCCCTTCACACACGCATAGAACTATAGTTACAGAGGTAACTGACATTAAAGGAGACAGGTGGAGCTGGTGTTTCCAGGTGTCTAATGGTCTGACATTTTCACTTGTTTTGGCGTCACACGTGTGTTGTTTTGGTCACGGAGCACACGCGGCGCACACGTGACTCCGCCCCTCGCCGCGCTCCTGAACATCAGCCTGACGTTTCTGCGCTCGTCACGTGAGGATTTATGGATCGTGTGTGAAACGCTCTCCTGGTTCTTCTCCTTCAGGTCAAGCCTCGAGCGGGTCCCTCACACCGGCTCGTGTGAATAACCCGCCTCATCAGTGGCGCGTTAACCCCTCGCCCCGCTCCCTCTGAAGCCCCCCCCCCCCCCCCCCGTGGCTCCCGTGGGGGCTTCACTCACGTTTGACGCCCTTCTTGCCCCGCCTCTCGCGCTTGTACTGCTCCTTCAGCTCCTCGATCACGCTCTGGTCCCAGGTCCGGCCCAGACTCAGGTCCAGATCTGCAGGAGCCACAGGAGAAAAGACGTTTACGGAGCGTCCAAACCCAAAACAAACAAACTACACGTACAATAACTGCTCCGTCTGATTAGATTAATGTAAAACCAAATCTAAGCAAACCATAGACAGAAATAAGTAAAATAAATTAAAACAAACAATAAACACAGACCAAACCACACAGAGAATAAAAGTGTTGATATTCTACGTGAAATTCTAATTCTAAACTCTGCTTTCGGTTTCACAGCTGAGATCATAAAGAGTTAAAGAGTTAAAGGGACCAGGAATCAAACCCACCACCTCCGCCTGAGAGGGCTCACCGCTCGGCCATAGACCTGTCCAAATGTGGCCTTTTGGTCTTGCCCCGCAAGAGATCCTCCACAGTTCAGACACTTGTTATATTTTAATCAAAATGGTTAAAATGATCATTTTTTAATCTTTGAATTTTAAAAGAGAAACACATTTACAATTAGCCACGCCTACTTTGAAAATCCAACCAATCACAGCGCAGTGGTTTGACCGAGCTTTAGCTCCAGGAGTGTCCCGTTTGAGTAGAGTCCAACTGCACCATTCAAACATATGACACAAACATGTGACCACAAACATGTGACCATGTGACCACAAACATGTGACACAAACATGTGACACAAACATGTGACCACAAACATGTGACACAAACATGTGACACAAACATGTGACCATGTGACCACAAACATGTGACACAAACATGTGACACAAACATGTGACCACAAACATGTGACACAAACATGTGACCGCAAACATGTAACACAAACATGTGACCGCAAACATGTAACACAAACATGTGACCGCAAACATGTGACACAAACATGTGACCATGTGACCACAAACGTGTGACACAAACATGTGACACAAACATGTGACCACAAACATGTGACACAAACATGTGACCACAAACATGTAACGCAAACATGTGACCGCAAACATGTAACACAAACATGTGACCATGCGACCGCAAACATGTGACCACAAACATGTGACCACAAACATGTGACCGCAAACATGTGACCATGTGACCACAAACATGTGACCATGTGACCACAAACACAAACATGTGACCATGTGACCACAAACATGTGACCATGTGACCGCAAACATGTGACCATGTGACCACAAACATGTGACCATGTGACCACAAACATGTGACCATGTGAACACAAACATGTGACCGCAAACATGTGACCACAAACATGTGACCATGTGACCAAAAACATGTGACCAAAAACATGTGACACAAACATGTGACCACAAACATGTGACCACAAACATGTGACCACAAACATGTGACCACAAACATGTGATCATGTGACCGCAAACATGTGACCACAAACATGTGACCGCAAACATGTGACCACAAACATGTGACCACAAACATGTGACCACAAACATGTGACACAAACATGTGACGATGTTCAGACTTTTACTTCATCTCGACTCGCTGTGAGTCCAATAAAACTGAAAAGACCAAAAAATGGTGCAGAGGACACCGGCTTTAGACCCGGTCCAGTTTGGACCTGGTCCTGGCCCTGGCCCTGGTCTGGTCCTGGTCTGGCCCTGGACCTGGTCCTGGTCCTGGCCCTGGTCCTGGTCTGGTCCTGGTCCTGGTCCGGTCCTGGTCCTGGTCCTGGTCTGGTCCCGGTCCTGGTCCTGGTCTGGTCCTGGTCTGGTCCTGGCCCTGGCCCTGGCCCTGGCCCTGGTCCTGGTCCGGTCCTGGTCCTGGTCTGGTCTCGGTCCTGGCCCTGGTCCTGGTCTGGTCCGGTCCTGTTTGGTCGGTGTTGTACTCTGGTGTAGGAGGTGTTTGTGTTTCCATGGCGACAGCAGTGACTCACGTTGTGCAGAAACAGAACGACTGGAGTTTGATGAGTTTTATATCATTTTAGTCACATGTTTGAGGCTGAGTCATGTTTTATGTTTTGTATCACGTTTTATCAAATCTAAACTACGGCGTCAGAATTAAAAGCACATCTTGTTGTTTGGGATGTTCGTGCGCCTGTAAAGGGGCCGGCAGCAGGCGCAGTGCGTCGGGAGGTGGCGGGTTCGATTCCCAGACTCAGAGCTGTGTGTGCAGTGAGTGTCTGACCACAGGGGGCGCTGTCCTCGGCGCCGCACAGGAAGTCGAAGCCCCTCAGAGCCTCCTCTGTGTCGGCGTCTTCACTCAGAGACGACGAGGAGGAGGAGGAGACTGTGGAGTGACGCCGCACCATCTGCAAACACAAACAAACACATAAACAAACAAACAAACACATAAACAAACAAACAAACACATAAACAAACAAACAAACACATAAACAAACAAACAAACACATAAACAAACAAACAAACATAAACAAACAAGCAAACACATAAACAGACACGTAAACAAACAAACAAACATAAACAAACACGCAAACACATAAACAAACACATAAACAAACAAACAAACAAGCACATAAACAAACACATAAACAAACACACAAACAAGCAAATAAACAAACACATAAACAAACAAACAAAACACATAAACAAACAAACAAACAAGCAAATAAACAAACACATAAACAAACAAACAAAACACATAAACAAACAAACAAACACAAACAAACAAACACATAATAAAACAAACACATAAACAAACAACCAGATAAACAAACAAACAAACAAACACATAATAAAACAAACACATAAACAAACAACCAGATAAACAAACAAACAAACATAAATAAACAAACACATAAACAAACAAACACAAACAAACAACCAGATAAACAAACAAACATATAAACAAACAAACAAACATAAACAGATAAACAAACAAACAGATAAACAAACAAACAGATAAACAAACAAACATAAACAAACACGTAAACAGATAAACAAAACAAACACGCAAACAAACAAAACAAACAAACAGATAAAAAACAAACAAAACAAACAAACAGATAAACAAAGAAAAAAACAGATAAACAAACACAAACATACAAAAAGAAACAGATAAACATAAACAAAATGTGTGATGGTTTTTATCACTTTTAGTCACGTTTCTGTCTTTTAGTTGTGTTTTTTCACTTTTTGTAAAATCTTGTCAGATTCTGCTTTAAGTCTTTAACAAGAAAACAACAGAAATCTATGGATGAAGTGGATTCAATGGGAGAATCAAACATCAGGAGCAGATTGGACACGTCTGTTGTTTCAGGTGAAAGTCAATGTGAGAGAAAAGTGACCAAAAAACTGAAAAAGAAAATGGCAAATGTTTGTTTTTTTCTGCAGCGTCTCGTCTTAAATATGAAAATGAACAAAGTGAAAGCCCTAAAGGCAAAAGCCGCCCAGGATCAGAGTTTGGACTCACCAGGTCCGCTGTGGTCGGGTCCTCCTCTTGGTCCAGGTCTCGGTCCACGTCTTGGTCCAGATCCGGGTCCACGATCGGGTCTTGGTCCTGGTTGAACTGAGCGGCGGCTCTCTCTACGATCCTGAAGGTCTCCATCACGGACTCGACGCAACGGAGCGGGTCCAGAGAGTCCTGACTGAGACCAGAGACCAGAGACCGGGTCAGGACCGGGTCTACGGGGTCCAGAGAGTCCTGACTGAGACCAGAGACCGGGTCAGGACCGGGTCTACGGGGTCCAGAGAGTCCTGACTGAGACCAGAGACCGGGTCAGGACCGGGTCTACGGGGTCCAGACTGAGACCAGAGACCGGGTCAGGACCGGTCTACGGGGTCCAGAGAGTCCTGACTGAGACCAGAGACTGGGTCAGGACCGAGTCTACGGGGTCCAGACTGAGACCAGAGACCAGAGACCGGGTCAGGACCGAGTCTACGGGGTCCAGAGAGTCCTGACTGAGACCAGAGACGAGAGACCGGGTCAGGACCGAGTCTACGGGGTCCAGAGAGTCCTGACTGAGACCAGAGACCGGGTCAGGACCGAGTCTACGGGGTCCAGAGAGTCCAGACTGAGACCAGAGACCAGAGACCGGGTCAGGACCGGGTCTACGGGGTCCAGACTGAGACCAGAGACCAGAGACCGGGTCAGGACCGAGTCGACGGGGTCCAGAGAGTCCTGACTGAGACCAGAGACCGGGTCAGGACCGAGTCTACGGGGTCCAGACTGAGACCAGAGACCAGAGACCGGGTCAGGACCGAGTCTACGGGGTCCAGAGAGTCCTGACTGAGACCAGAGACGAGAGACCGGGTCAGGACCGGGTCTACGGGGTCCAGACTGAGACCAGAGACCAGAGACCGGGTCAGGACCGGTCTACGGGGTCCAGAGAGTCCTGACTGAGACCAGAGACCAGAGACCGGGTCAGGACCGAGTCTACGGGGTCCAGAGAGTCCAGACTGAGACCAGAGACCGGGTCAGGACCGAGTCTACGGGGTCCAGAGAGTCCAGACTGAGACCAGAGACCAGAGACCGGGTCAGGACCGGGTCTACGGGGTCCAGAGAGTCCAGACTGAGACCAGAGACCAGAGACCGGGTCAGGACCGGGTCTACGGGGTCCAGACTGAGACCAGAGACCGGTCAGGACCCAGTCTACGGGTCCAGAGAGTCCTGACTGAGACCAGAGACCGGGCCAGGACCGAAGTCTACGGGTCCAGACTGAGACCAGAGACCAGGTCAGGACCGAGTCTCACGGGTCCAGACTGAGACCAGAGACCGAGGTCAGGACCGAGTCTACGGGTCCAGAGAGTCCTGACTGAGACCAGAGACGAGACCGGGTCAGGACCGTCTCGGGTCCAGAGAGTCCAGACTGAGACCAGAGACCGGGTCAGGACCGAGTCTACGGGGTCCAGAGAGTCCAGACTGAGACCAGAGACCAGAGACCGGGTCAGGACCGGGTCTACGGGGTCCAGACTGAGACCAGAGACCAGAGACCGGGTCAGGACCGAGTCTACGGGGTCCAGAGAGTCCTGACTGAGACCAGAGACGAGAGACCGGGTCAGGACCGGGTCTACGGGGTCCAGACTGAGACCAGAGACCAGAGACCGGGTCAGGACCGGTCTACGGGGTCCAGAGAGTCCTGACTGAGACCAGAGACCAGAGACCGGGTCAGGACCGGTCTACGGGGTCCAGAGAGTCCTGACTGAGACCAGAGACCAGAGACCGGGTCAGGACCGGGTCTACGGGGTCCAGACTGAGACCAGAGACCGGGTCAGGACCGGTCTACGGGGTCCAGAGAGTCCTGACTGAGACCAGAGACCGGGTCAGGACCGAGTCTACGGGGTCCAGACTGAGACCAGAGACCAGAGACCGGGTCAGGACCGAGTCTACGGGGTCCAGAGAGTCCTGACTGAGACCAGAGACGAGAGACCGGGTCAGGACCGGGTCAGGACCGAGTCTACGGGGTCCAGAGAGTCCTGACTGAGACCAGAGACCGGGTCAGGACCGAGTCTACGGGGTCCAGAGAGTCCAGACTGAGACCAGAGACCAGAGACCGGGTCAGGACCGGGTCTACGGGGTCCAGACTGAGACCAGAGACCAGAGACCGGGTCAGGACCGAGTCTACGGGGTCCAGAGAGTCCTGACTGAGACCAGAGACCGGGTCAGGACCGAGTCTACGGGGTCCAGACTGAGACCAGAGACCAGAGACCGGGTCAGGACCGAGTCTACGGGGTCCAGAGAGTCCTGACTGAGACCAGAGACGAGAGACCGGGTCAGGACCGGGTCTACGGGGTCCAGACTGAGACCAGAGACCAGAGACCGGGTCAGGACCGGTCTACGGGGTCCAGAGAGTCCTGACTGAGACCAGAGACCAGAGACCGGGTCAGGACCGAGACTCAAGGGTCCACAGAGTCCAGACTGAGACCAGAGACCGGGTCAGGACCGAGTCTACGGGGTCCAGAGAGTCCAGACTGAGACCAGAGACCAGAGACCGGGTCAGGACCGGGTCTCTGAGGTCCAGAGAGTCCTGACTGAGACCAGAGACCAGAGACCGGGTCAGGACCGGTCTACGGGGTCCAGAGAGTCCTGACTGAGACCAGAGACCGGGTCAGGACCCAGTCTACGGGGTCCAGAGAGTCCTGACTGAGACCAGAGACCGGGTCAGGACCGAGTCTACGGGGTCCAGACTGAGACCAGAGACCGGGTCAGGACCGAGTCTACGGGGTCCAGACTGAGACCAGAGACCAGAGACCGGGTCAGGACCGAGTCTACGGGGTCCAGAGAGTCCTGACTGAGACCAGAGACGAGAGACCGGGTCAGGACCGGGTCTACGGGGTCCAGACTGAGACCAGAGACCAGAGACCGGGTCAGGACCGGTCTACGGGGTCCAGAGAGTCCTGACTGAGACCAGAGACCAGAGACCGGGTCAGGACCGGGTCTACGGGGTCCAGACTGAGACCAGACTGAGAACAGAGACCGAGGTCAGGACCGAGTCTGGGGTCCAGAGAGTCCTGACTGAGACCAGAGACCAGAGACCGAGGTCAGGACCGGGTATCTGGGGGTCCAGACTGAGACCAGAGACCAGAGACCGGGTCAGGACCGAGTCTACGGGGTCCAGAGAGTCCTGACTGAGACCAGAGACGAGAGACCGGGTCAGGACCGGGTATACGGGGTCCAGACTGAGACCAGAGACCAGAGACCGGGTCAGGACCGGTCTACGGGGTCCAGAGAGTCCTGACTGAGACCAGAGACCAGAGACCGGGTCAGGACCGGGTCTACGGGGTCCAGACTGAGACCAGAGACCAGAGACCGGGTCAGGACCGAGTCTACGGGGTTTAGGGTCCTGGTTCAGTCCTGGTTCATTCCTTGTTTAGTCCTGGTCCAGTACCTTGTCTTGGGTTCCTGGTCCGGACTTAGACCCAAAAGGACTCGGACTCGGTTGGACTTGACCTCCAGGACGTCGTTGTATCCGAGCTCCTCCAGAAACCTGCAACAGAAACAAAATACTGAAACTACTACTGCAACAACTACTGCAACAACTACTGCAACAACAACTACTGCAACAACTACTGCAACAACAACTACTGCAACAACAACTGCAACAACAACAACTGCAACAACAACTACTGCAACAACTACTGCAACAACAAATACTGCAACAACAACTACTGCAACAACAACTACTGCAACAACAACTACTGCAACAACAACTACTACTGCAACAACAACTACTGCAACAACAACTACTGCAACAACTACTGCAACAACAACTACTGCAACAACTACTGCAACAACAACTACTACTGCAACAACAACTACTGCAACAACTACTGCAACAACAACTACTGCAACAACTACTACTGCAACAACAACTGCAACAACAACTACTGCAACAACTACTGCAACAACAACTACTGCAACAACTACTGCAACAACTACTACTGCAACAACAACTACTGCAACAACAACTACTGCAACAACTACTGCAACAACAACTACTGCAACAACAACTACTACTGCAACAACAACTACTGCAACAACAACTACTACTGCAACAACTACTACTGCAACAACAACTGCAACAACAACTACTGCAACAACTACTGCAACAACAACTACTGCAACAAATACTACTGCAATAACTACTGCAACAACAACTACTGCAACAACTACTGCAACAACAACTACTACTGCAACAACAACTACTGCAACAACTACTGCAACAACAACTACTGCAACAACAACTACTGCAACAACAACTACTACTGCAACAACAACTGCAACAACAACTACTACTGCAACAACAACTACTGCAACAACTACTGCAACAACTACTGCAACAACAACTACTGCAACAACAACTACTGCAACAACAACTACTGCAACAACAACTACTGCAACAACAACTACTACTGCAACAACAACTACTGCAACAACTACTGCAACAAATACTACTGCAATAACTACTGCAACAACAACTACTGCAACAACTACTGCAACAACAACTACTACTGCAACAACAACTACTGCAACAACTACTGCAACAACAACTACTGCAACAACTACTACTGCAACAACAACTGCAACAACAACTACTGCAACAACTACTGCAACAACAACTACTACTGCAACAACTACTGCAACAACTACTACTGCAACAACAACTGCAACAACAACTACTGCAACAACTACTGCAACAACAACTACTGCAATAACTACTGCGACAACAACTATTGCAACAACAACTACTGCAACAACTATTGCAACAACAACTACTGCAACAACTACTGCAGCAACAACAACTACTGCAACAACTACTACTGCAACAACTACTGCAACAACAACTACTGCAACAACTACTACTGCAACAACAACTACTGCAACAACTACTGCAACAACAACTACTGCAACAACAACTACTGCAACAACAACTATTGCAACAACAACTACTGCAACAACAACAACTACTTCAACAACTACTACTGCAACAACTACTGCAACAACTGCAACAACAACTGCAACAACTACTGCAACAACAACTACTGCAGCAACAACAACTACTACTTCAACAACTACTACTGCAACAACAACTACTGCAACAACAACTACTGCAACAACAACTACTGCAGAAACAACAACAACTACTACTTCAACAACTACTACTGCAACAACAACTACTGCAACAACAACTACTGCAACAACAACTACTGCAACAGCAACAACTACTTCAACTACTACTGCAACAACAACTACTGCAACAACAAAAAACTACTGCAACAACAACTACTGCAACAACTACTACTGCAACAACTACTACTGCAGCAACAACAACTATTACTGCAACAACAACAACTACTGCAACAACTATTGCAACAACAACTACTGCAACAACAACTACTGCAACAACAACTATAGCAACAACTACTACTGCAACAACAACTACTGCAACAACAACTACTGCAACAACAACTATAGCAACAACTACTACTGCAACAACAACTACTGCAACAACAACAACTACATCAACAACAACTACTACTGCACCAACAACTACTGCAACAACAACTACTAAACTACCGAAACAACTGCAAAAAATACAAAAAATTACAAAACTAAAATTAAACAAACTCCTAAAAGTACAAAAACTAATAAAACTAAAATGACTAAAACTGTTATATAAAACTGCGCCCGGTTTGAGTCCGGTCTGAGTCCGGTCTGGGTCCAGTTTAAGTCCAGTTTAAGTCCGGTCTGGGTCCAGTTTAAGTCCGGTTTAAGTCCGGTCTTGAGTCCAGTACCAGTCGGAGCTCAGTCCTCACAGAACTCTTTTCATTCACAAACAGACTGCTCTTCTGCACATGCTCAGTGCGCTCTTCTGCACATGCTCAGTGCGTTCACTCAGACACTCGGGGTTTGTTTCATTCACACGTCTGTCAGGCCTGAGCTCAAATATAACAGCAACACGACTAAAACTACAAAAAAACTTTTAAAAAAACTACAAAAATGACAAAAACAATGAAACTACTAATATATATATAGTGTATACAGCATACACAGTATATATATAATATATACAGTATATATAGTATATATAGTATATACACTCGTACCTGGAGATGATCTGCTGGCCCTGGGCACAGCTCTGAGGTCCGTGTGATGAAGCTGGACTTTCCTCCTCTTCATCTGAAACACACAGACTGCAGTGAGCCCTTTCTCCTCCAGGGGGCGCTCTCACCTGTACGCTCTGGTCCACAGGGGGCGCTCTCACCTGTACGCTCCGGTCCACAGGGGGCGCTCTCACCTGTACGCTCCGGTCCACCGGGGGCGCTCTCACCTGAGTCGTAGTGTACGCTCCGGTCCACAGGGGGCGCTCTCACCTGAGTCGTAGTGTACGCTCTGGTCCACAGGGGGCGCTCTCACCTGTATGCTCTGGTCCACAGGGGGCGCTCTCACCTGAGTCGTAGTGTACGCTCTGGTCCACAGGGGGCGCTCTCACCTGTATGCTCTGGTCCACAGGGGGCGCTCTCACCTGTATGCTCTGGTCCACAGGGGCGCTCACCTGTATGCTCTGGTCCACAGGGGCGCTCACCTGTATGCTCTGGTCCACAGGGGCGCTCACCTGTATGCTCTGGTCCACAGGGGCGCTCACCTGTATGCTCTGGTCCACAGGGGGCGCTCTCACCTGTACGCTCTGGTCCACAGGGGGCGCTCTCACCTGAGTCCACGTGTACGCTCTGGTCCACAGGGGGCGCTCTCACCTGTATGCTCTGGTCCACAGGGGGCGCTCTCACCTGTATGCTCTGGTCCACAGGGGGCGCTCTCACCTGTATGCTCTGGTCCACAGGGGGCGCTCTCACCTGTACGCTCTGGTCCACAGGGGGCGCTCTCACCTGTACGCTCTGGTCCACAGGGGGCGCTCTCACCTGAGTCCACGTGTACGCTCTGGTCCACGGGGGGCGCTCTCACCTGAGTCCACGTGTGCGCTCTGGTCCACAGGGGGCGCTCTCACCTGTACGCTCTGGTCCACAGGGGGCGCTCTCACCTGTACGCTCGGGTCCACAGGGGGCGCTCTCACCTGTACGCTCTGGTCCACAGGGGGCGCTACCTGAGTCCACGTGTACGCTCTGGTCCACAGGGGGCGCTCTCACCTGTATGCTCTGGTCCACAGGGGCGCTCACCTGTACGCTCTGGTCCACAGGGGGCGCTCTCACCTGTATGCTCTGGTCCACAGGGGGCGCTCTCACCTGTATGCTCTGGTCCACAGGGGGCGCTCTCACCTGTACGCTCTGGTCCACAGGGGGCGCTCTCACCTGTACGCTCTGGTCCACAGGGGGCGCTCTCACCTGAGTCCACGTGTACGCTCTGGTCCACAGGGGGCGCGCACACCTGAGTCCACGTGTGCGCTCTGGTCCACAGGGGGAGCTCACCTGAGTCCACGTGTACGCTCTGGTCCACAGGGGGCGCTCTCACCTGTACGCTCTGGTCCACAGGGGCGCTTCACCTGTACGCTCTGGTCCACAGGGGCGCTCACCTGAGTCACGTGTACGCGCTCTGGTCCACAGGGCGCTCTCACCTGTATGCTCTGGTCCACAGGGGCGCTCACCTGTATGCTCTGGTCCACAGGGGCGCTCACCTGTATGCTCTGGTCCACAGGGCGCTCACCTGTATGCTCTGGTCCACAGGGGGCGCTCTCACCTGTACGCTCTGGTCCACAGGGGGCGCTCTCACCTGAGTCCACGTGTACACTCTGGTCCACAGGGGGCGCTCTCACCTGAGTCCACGTGTGCGCTCTGGTCCACAGGGGGCGCTCTCACCTGTACGCTCTGGTCCACAGGGGGCGCTCTCACCTGAGACCACGTGTGCGCTTGGTCCACGGGGGGCGCTCTCACCTGAGTCCACGTGTGCGCTCGGGTCCACAGGGCGCTCACCAGTACGCTCTGGTCCACAGGGGGCGCTCTCACCTGTACGCTCTGGTCCACAGGGGGCGCTCTCACCTGAGTCGTAGTGTACGCTCCGGTCCACAGGGGGCGCTCTCACCTGAGTCGTAGTGTACGCTCTGGTCCACAGGGGGCGCTCTCACCTGTACGCTCTGGTCCACAGGGGGCGCTCTCACCTGTACGCTCTGGTCCACAGGGGGCGCTCTCACCTGTACGCTCTGGTCCACAGGGGGCGCTCTCACCTGTACGCTCTGGTCCACAGGGGGCGCTCTCACCTGAGTCGTACTCCGGGGGTCTCAGCTGGTCCTGGATCAGGTCCGGGCCGTGCTTCAGTCGGTGGAATCTGCCTCTGGGTCAACACAAAAAGCACAGGACGACACTGAAACAGCAGCAGTGTGTGTGTGTGTGTGTGTGTGTGTGTGTGTGTACAGTGTGTGTGTACAGTGTGTGTGTGTACAGTGTGTGTGTGTGTGTGTGTACAGTGTGTGTGTGTGTACAGTGTGTGTGTGTACATATGTGTGTGTACATGTGTGTACGTGTGTGTACATGTGTGTGTGTACATGTGTGTGTACATGTGTGTGTGTACATGTGTGTGTACATGTGTGTGTACATGTGTGTGTCTGTGTACACTAGGGGGCGTTACCTTTCCTGTCGGAGTGAGTACTCGAGCATCTTGATTCGTCGCAGCAGATCTTTTCGAAGGTTTTCTTGACCGCGCCTCTCGCCCTGAAGCAGCGCGATCTGAGACTGAGACACAGGTAAACAAATACAAGTAAGAACATCAAGTAAATAGCGTCTGGTAAACAAATACAAGTAAACCACATGTAAACAACGACAGTTAAACAAATACAGGTAATAAACACGTGTAACTTTTTAATGGTAAATAAATACAGACAAATAAAGACGGGCAATAAAGACAGATTAATAAGCACAGGTAAATAAAGACAGGTAACGAAATACAGATACATACATTCAGGTAAATAAACCCATGTAAACAAACACAGGCAAATAAACAGAAGTAAACACAGGTAAATAATGACAGGTAATAGATAAACACAGGTAAATAATGACAGGTAATAGATAAACACAGGTAAATAATGACAGGTAATAGATAAACACAGGTAAATAATGACAGGTAATAGATAAACACAGGTAAATAATGACAGGTAATAGATAAACACAGGTAAATAATGACAGGTAATAGATAAACACTGGTTGGGAGCAATACTTTGTTAGAGACACACAGAATGTTTACGCAAAATGTCTTTTGTAACGTGTTCTGTTTCCTGGTCCAGTCTTCTTTCACTTTGAATTATTTGATATCAAAGTGTTAAAAACCTGACAATAATAAATATAAATCAATAATTATGTGAACTTTGAACAGAATCCAACTTAAAAACATGAAAAGTGCTTGGATTAAACTCTCACTTAGACATTTGGACCAAACCGTTGAGCCTCAGTCGCAGAAAACACACACCTTCAGTGGGTGAAGTGTGTTGCTCAACGACACAGCGACAGAATGCACTTAGTGAGATTAGACCATAGACCGTACATATCAGTGGACCGCGTTAGCATGCTAGCCGCCGCGTTCCAAACAGGAAGCAGCTCTGGAGGCTCCTCCTCCTTCAGCCGAGCTCCGCCCTCTTCCTGTGACACTTTACTCTCTGTTTGGGTCAAACTCACATCTGGATCTAAAATGTCTGACTCACTCCACAGGATCCTGTGTTTTTTTCTCGTTGTTTTTCATAAATCAAGTTATTAACAATAATAACTGACCAATCAGGTGCTTCCTTTTCCAGGGGCCGTTTTCGCTCGTGTTAGCAACAGGTTTGATTGACGGCTAGCGCCGCACGTTGCCGCAGTCTCCACCCACCGAGGGGCGGAAACCCTTAACCTCCTCCTGATTGGTCCATGTGGACGCCACGATACGCACTCGGATTTAAATATGGAGTCTGGAACTTTAGCCGCTATAACTGCTAGCTCCACTTTAGCCGCTATAACTGCTAGCTCCACTTTAGCCGCTATAACTGCTAGCTCCACTTTAGCCGCTATAACTGCTAGCTCCACTTTAGCTGCTATAACTGCTAGCCACGATGGGCTTCATTTGGCTGGAGCCAAACACTATGGGTGACGTCACACTCCCACGGTCCATCGATATGTACGGTCTATGGATTAGACCCTGAAACCTTCTGGTGCAGTGGTGCTTCACAAAGAGCGGCAAATACTGGGGTTAAAGACGGAACTCAAAGTGTGACTAAACTGTGGAAAACTGTGACGAGGGTCAGGGCCAGGGGTCAGGGGTCAGGGCCAGGGGTCAGGGCCAGGGGTCAGGCGGCTCGAGCACAAAGCCTTGTGGGAAATGCGGTCCAGGCTCCGAGAGTCTGATCCAGTGTGGGAAAGAGGTCTGACCGGCACTTTAAGTTCTGTTCAAAGTTTAAGGCCAGACGCTGAAACAGGAAAAAATATTACATTTAAAGACATCAATATTAAACTCCTGCTGCGGTTTATTCACATAAATGTAAATATATATATATGTTTTTCATCATCAATGTTTTCATGTAGAAATTAGGCATTTTATGTGAAAACGGCCAAAAATCCACACATTTGAGATATTTAAATGTGAAAAAATGGACAAAACCAGGTTTAAATTTCTAGTTCATTTTGTAACATATTAGTTATAAAAATGTACAGTTTTATGTTTAGTTTAAACTAGATCTGACTGAAAATTGTCTTCAAAATTCAAATTTTGCCTCATTTTTTTAGACTTAAAAAACTTTAATAAATCAGTTTTATAATTAGATATTCAAATCCTTGTCCAGATTGTACAGTTTGTGTGGATCTACTTTAGGCTGATCTTTATGTCTCGAGGGACAAAAATGCATTTGAAGAAAACAATGTCAGAGAAATCTATGGATGAAGTGGATTCAATGGAAGAATCAAACATCAGGAGCAGATTGGACACGATTGAAAGTCCAGACGAGAGAGAAAAGTGAACAAAAAACTAAACACTGAATTAAAGAAGCGTCTCTGTGGAGTCTGGCCTTCAATGAGATGGACATCGAGTTTAAAGTTCATGGATCCGTTTAAGCGTCGTTTTAATCCAGCCGTTCAGTCAGTCGTCGGTAAAAACGTGTTTGGAGCAGAATTCAAACATTAGAGGAAGAAACTGGGGCAAATGATGATTATTTTAGAGTTCTACGTCAAACTATTATTTCTATTGAACACTGAGACTTTTTAAATACATTTTGAACCAAATAAAGATTGAAATAAGAGACTGACGGCTTCTAGAGAGAGAATATTTATGGATAAAGTGTGTTACTGGTTGATTTTTTTTACATTTTGATTTAATATCGCCACTGTCTTTACTATAAAAGACATCATTAGACAAATACAACCATCAGTGTTTTTAAAGTCAATGAATCGTGTCCCAGAATCCTCCTCTGCGTCACGTGACAGGGGGAGAGAGGACTACGTGTCCCAGAATCCTCCTCTGCGTCACGTGACAGCGGGAGAGAGGACTACGTGTCCCAGAATCCTCCTCTGCGTCACGTGACAGCGGGAGAGAGGACTACGTGTCCCAGAATCCTCCTCTGCGTCACGTGACAGGGGGAGAGAGGACTGCGTGTCCCAGAATCCTCCTCTGCGTCACGTGACAGAGGGAGAGAGGACTACGTGTCCCAGAATCCTCCTCTGCGTCACGTGACAGGGGGAGAGAGGACTACGTGTCCCAGAATCCTCCTCTGCGTCACGTGACAGCGGGAGAGAGGACTACGTGTCCCAGAATCCTCCTCTGCGTCACCTGACAGCGGGAGAGGACTACGTGTCCCAGAATCCTCCTCTGCGTCACGTGACGGGGAGAGAGGACTACGTGTCCCAGAATCCTCCTCTGCGTCACGTGACAGCGGGAGAGAGGACTACGTGTCCCAGAATCCTCCTCTGCGTCACGTGACAGCGGGAGAGAGGACTACGTGTCCCAGAATCCTCCTCTGCGTCACTATAAACAGGGAGAGAGGACTACGTGTCCCAGAATCCTCCTCTGCGTCACGTGACAGGGGGAGAGAGGACTACGTGTCCCAGAATCCTCCTCTGCGTCATGTGACAGCGGGAGAGAGGACTACGTGTCCCAGAATCCTCCTCTGCGTCATGTGACAGCGGGAGAGAGGACTGCGTGTCCCAGAATCCTCCTCTGCGTCACGTGACAGCGGGAGAGAGGACTACGTGTCCCAGAATCCTCCTCTGCGTCACGTGACAGGGGGAGAGAGGACTACGTGTCCCAGAATCCTCCTCTGCGTCACGTGACAGCGGGAGAGAGGACTACGTGTCCCAGAATCCTCCTCTGCGTCACGTGTCAGCGGGAGAGAGGACTGCGTGTCCCAGAATCCTCCTCTGCGTCACGTGACAGAGGGAGAGAGGACTACGTGTCCCAGAATCCTCCTCTGCGTCACGTGACAGCGGGAGAGAGGACTACGTGTCCCAGAATCCTCCTCTGCGTCACGTGACAGGGGGAGAGAGGACTACGTGTCCCAGAATCCTCCTCTGCGTCACGTGACAGCGGGAGAGAGGACTACGTGTCCCAGAATCCTCCTCTGCGTCACGTGACAGAGGGAGAGAGGACTGCGTGTCCCAGAATCCTCCTCTGCGTCACGTGACAGCGGGAGAGAGGACTACGTGTCCCAGAATCCTCCTCTGCGTCACGTGACAGCGGGAGAGAGGACTACGTGTCCCAGAATCCTCCTCTGCGTCACGTGACAGCGGGAGAGAGGACTACGTGTCCCAGAATCCTCCTCTGCGTCACGTGACAGAGGGAGAGAGGACTACGTGTCCCAGAATCCTCCTCTGCGTCACGTGACAGCGGGAGAGAGGACTACGTGTCCCAGAATCCTCCTCTGCGTCACGTGACAGCGGGAGAGAGGACTACGTGTCCCAGAATCCTCCTCTGCGTCACGTGACAGCGGGAGAGAGGACTGCGTGTCCCAGAATCCTCCTCTGCGTCACGTGACAGCGGGAGAGAGGACTACGTGTCCCAGAATCCTCCTCTGCGTCACGTGACAGAGGGAGAGAGGACTACGTGTCCCAGAATCCTCCTCTGCGTCATGAGCTCAGTTTAAACGTGAGTCGCCTCGAGGCAGAGACGACCCAAAAACACACTTTTGAGACTCAGTACATTTATGGACGTTTGTACACGAGTACTGCGTTTGATACTGCAGTAAAAGTACACACAGGACAAACAAGAGTACTGCAGTAAAAGTACACACAGGAGCGAACAGAGTACTGCAGTAAAAGTACACACAGGACAAACAGAGTTCTGCAGTAAAAGTACACACAGGAGCGAACAGAGTACTGCAGTAAAAGTACACACAGGGGCGAACAGTAAAAGTATCACTAATAACAATGTACTCAAGTAAAAGTACCATGTATGTAAGGAATGTTTTTTAGAAAATCCTCTCCGAGCGTCAAATACACTTCCTGCTGAACTCCCTCCATCAGTGAAGTTTTTTCCGAGGGTTTTGAGTCCTTAAAGGTCCCATATCCTGCAAAATCGACTTTTCAGAGGTTCTATCCTTCCTCCAGTGCTATTTGGGCCTCGTATGTTGTGCCCAAAGTGGTTTTTTGATTGATTCCCTCATGTTTTCGCTAGAGAACTGTCTTTTCCGTCCCCCTCGGCTGAGCAGCAGACGGGGGCTCCTCACTAAGATGACGCGGTGTTTAAGCCACGCCTCCAGGAAGAATAAACACAGCTAATGCTAATGCTACACAGTAATTACACGATGGATACGACAGATAGAAGAGTTAGCTTGTTATTTACCAAACGGCACGTCCGTCGTTGAGGCCCTGGAGCACGTCAAACTCCAGGTCAGATCCAGGACGTAGGACTCAGCACGACGCACCGTCAGGACCAGAAAAGGTTTATTCAGTGTTTGTGTATCGCTGTTTACCGGAGCACACGGCGCATGCACCATCTCCACTACAGGGGAGGCACGGGTTGGGCGGGGGAGGCAGCCTGCTCTCTGTTCGGGGGGGTCAGATCTCAGAGTGAGCCGTTTGCTTTTGCAGGAGGGGGCCAGTCCAAGAAATGGGTGTTTTTTGTAAACTGTTATGTTATGGATATTACACAACGAGAAAATGTATCAACAAAGCCCTTAGGACAGACTGTGTGAAGGGGAAAAGAGCAGAATATGGGACCTTTAAATCATCACAGACTCTAAACACGATGACTGCTGCCGTTAGCCTGATCAGAGCGTCTCAAAGTGACCTCACTAAACTGTGTAAGCACTAGGCGCCATCTGCTGGCTGCATACACTCAGTGTCAGGGCAAACAGCAGAGAAACTTTTCATGTAGTGCAGAATAAACAGTTTTTTTGAGAGATGACAAATTTAAAAGGAAAAATATTCAGCATTTTTCATCGTTCTTCTCCTTTAAGCTGCTCTTGAGGATCTTAAATTTTATCTCATGTTTTAAAACATTAATTCATTTTTCATTCATTTTCTACCGCTTATTCCCGTTAGGGGTCGCGGGTGACTGGAGCCTATCCCAGTGACTTTGGGCCTGAGGCGGGGTACACCCTGGACAGTGGACACTCATCACAGCAAAAACAGCGAGACACAGACAACCATTCACTCTCACATTCACACACTACGGGCAATTTAGAGTTGTCAATTAACCTCCACAGTCATGTGTTTGGACGGTGGGAGGAGCCGGAGAACCAGAGAGACCCCACGGTAACACAGGGAGGACATGCAGACTCCACCCAGAGAGATCGTGTGATGTTAGGGTGGTCCGGGATTTGAACCCACGATGTTGGGGTGGTCTGGGATTCGAACCCACAATCTCCTTATTGAGAGGCAGGAGCTCTAGCCGCTCTGCCACCGTGCATCGTTTAAAACAAAACAAAAATAATGTTTCTTCTTCATTCTGTGCCCTGTGATCAGTCACTATGAAATGACACTGGGGGCATCCAGCAGGTGGCGCCAGCGCTGTATACAATCTGGTCATTGTGTGGATTTGAGCAGCAGTTATCGAGTTCAGAGGCAGAAATGATTTAAGGACTAAAAACAGAGGAACATTCTCTGATAAACGACGTATGAGTCTGAAAACACGTCCCGATGGAAGGAGTTCAGCAGGACGTGTGTTTGACGAAGAACATGGTTAGAACAGGATTAAAAACAGTCCCTGGAGCAGAACGTGTCCTTTGATCTGCAGCAGGTCCTGGGTTCAGACCCCAGGGGGCTCTGATGCATGTTCTCCCTGTGTCTGTGATCAGAGCGAGCTTTAGGAAAAACTCAAACAGACAAAAGATCCAGATTCAGTCCAGGTTTAGTCCAGGTTCAGTCCTGGTTTAGACCTGGTTTAGTCCTGGTTTAGTCCTGGTTTAGACCTGGTTTAGACCTGGTTCAGTCCTGGTTTAGTCCTGGTTTAGACCTGGTTTAGACCTGGTTTAGACCTGGTTTAGTCCTGGTTTAAACCTGGTTTGGTCCTGGTTTAGACCTGGTTTAGACCTGGTTTAGACCTGGTTTAGACCTGGTTTAGTCCTGGTTTAAACCTGGTTTGGTCCTGGTTTAGTCCTGGTTTAGACCTGGTTTAGTCTTAACAGTTGTGTTTATTCCGTGTGAACGAGCAGCAGAATCAGAAATGAACTGAAAACACAAGAGTTACATAACAAACCTCCACTGGGACCGTCCCGGTTTAGTCCCGGTTTAGTCCCGGTTTAGTCCCGGTTTAGTCCCGGTTTAGTCCCGGTTTAGTCCCGGTTTAGTACATAATAATTACGTTGCGTTTCAGTCTCAGTCTCTTTCATGGAGGCTCAGATCTGAGTCCTGAACCAGACTGGACTTGGTCCTGGTCCAAATCTGGTTTAACCTTGATCTGAGGACCGTCATCTCAGCCTCAGACGGTCCAGAGGCCACAGGCTCCAGTCCTGGTCCTGATCCCGGTCCTTGTCCTTGTCCCGGTCCCAGTCCCAGTCCCTGTCCTTGTCCCGGTCCTTGTCCCGGTCCTTGTCCCAGTCCTTGTCCCGGTGCTTGTCCCGGTCCTTGTCCCGGTCCATGTCCCGGTCCTTGTCCCGGTCCTGGTCCTTGTCCCGGTCCCTGTCCCGGCTCCGGTCCTTGTCGTGGTCCCTGTCCCGGTCCCTGTCCTTGTCCCGGTCCTTGTCCCGGTCTTTGTCCCGCCCTGGTCCTTGTCCCTGTCCCGCCCGGTCCTTGTCCTTGTCCCGGTCCTTGTCCCAGTCCCTGTCCTTTTCCTTGTCCCGGTCCTTGTCCCGCCCCGGTCCTTGTCCCGCCCCGGTCTTTGTCCCGGTCCTTGTCCCGGTCCCTGTCCCGGTCTCACCTGCAGCTCGCTCCTCTCCGCGTCCCACTCGTGTCTCTCCCGCTCAAAGCTCGCCCACTGCCGCTGGAGGAAGCGCAGCGCCCCCGGGAGGCTGTACAGAGCCCGGGCCGCGTCTCCGGCTCCGGGCAGCGGGGGCTTGACGGAGCCGCTGCCGGGGAACAGCACCGCGGGCCCGGCCTGCTCGTCCATGACGGCGCCGGGAGCTGGAGCCGAGGCGCGCCGCCGCTGGAGCTCCTGGTGCGGGAGAAGAGCCGAGAAGAGCCGCCGCCTCCGCCGCCTCCGCCGCGCCTGGACCAGCGGCAAGAGCGACGCACGCGGCACGAGCGACGCGGCAAAGGCAGCGCATTCGGTCTGCGCCTTCAAAATAAAAGAAAACAAGTGCTGCACCGGAAGTTCACGGGGTCAGAAACTTTTTTTCTTTTCTTCTTCAACTTTTTACGACGGAGTATAAGGGCCAACTGAAAAAAAAAATGCGGACATTACGAGAATAAACTCGTAACATTTCGACATTAAACTCGTAATTGTATGACTTTTTCTGGCTTCGACTTTATTCTCATACATTTACGAGATTAAAAGTCGTAATATTACGAGAATAAAGTCGTAATATTACGACTTTTAATCTCTTAATATTACGAGATTAAAAGTCGTAATATTACGAGAATAAAGTCGTAATATTACGAGATTAAAAGTCGTAATATTACGACTTTTAATCTCGTAATATTACGAAAAGAAGCTATTTCTTCCAAATCTGTTTGGTTCTTCCGAGACGAAACAAACCCAAACGTCTGCATTGTCGCTTCAAAGTCCTTAAACTAATGATAATGTGGTGATGCTGTGCTAAAAGACACAGTATTTCTTCGTGTGTAAACCCTAGTTCAAAGTATAACCGCACAAAATGCTCCATATCTCCATAACACAGGTACTGGCTTCATACACATTTTCGACTGTATTCTCGTAATATTACGACTTTTAATCTCGTAATATTACAATTTTTAATCTCGTAATATTACGACTTTATTCTCGTAATATTACAATTTTTAATCTCGTAATATTACGACTTTATTCTCGTAATATTACGACTTTTTTTCTCGTAATATTACGACTTTATTCTCGTAAATGTATGAGAATAAAGTCGAATCCAGAAAAAGTCATACAATTACGAGTTTAATGTCGAAAGTTTATTCTCGTAATGTCCGCATTTTTATTTTTTTCCCCCAAATGGCCCTTATACTCCGTCGTAACTTTTATCCCAATAAAAGTTGGGATAAATAATGTATGTATTTATTTATTAAGATAAGAAAAACAGAGAAGAAAAATTTACCCAAAAATAAACTTTTAAATAGATATACTTTGTGAAGGGCGCTAAACCCTAAAATAATAAAACTTGTTTCATGAGTCGCACATCTTCATAAAAAATACTGTGGACAGAGAAACTGACATTTATTTTTTAATTGTTTGGCTACAACAAACAGATCAAAATATTTCGATGTTCAACCTGTATCACTTTAAAATGAAAAATATAATCAGAAACATTTATTGTCATTGTAAGTGAACGACATTCACAAACAAGGAATCTGCTTCGGCAAAATAAAACAACAAATTATAATAAAACGTTAAAATATAAACCATGACGGTTGAATTTATAAAATAAGATCAGACTAAACAGACTTGACTGAGCATTTTACAAAAGACACATTTCTTTGAACCATCCCAGCCAACATTGTTTAGTGGGGCCTATGTGGGTATAATGTGGGCTTACATGGGCTTCCTTTGTGGGTCCAATGTGGGTTTGTCCATTGGTTCCATATAGGACCCTACATGGGGCCCACATAAAAACTACGGGTGGTTTATGTGGGCCCCATCTGGGCAACCCAAGTATAACCCACTTAGGCCCCACTTTATACAGTACTACAGTGGGTCCTAAGTGGGCACTGTATGGGCCCTGTGTGGGCTGTTTTTCATCTATATGGGGCCCACCTGGGGCAGATATGGGCTTAGGTGGGCTATTTATATGGGCTCAATGTGGATTTGTCCATGGGTTCCATGTAGGTCCTACATGGGTCTGCCCACATGGGGCCCATATAAAATCTAAGTGAGTTTAATGTGGGCCCTATCTGGACTACCCAGATACACCCCACACGCTCTGCTACACATCACATATCAAATGCTTGTGGATCATTACATTGTTGGAATATTAGAGCTCAACCAGTCGTGTGTAGAAAGTTTAACCAACACCAGGCTTTAAGGCAAACAGTTTACACGCAAAGTCCATGTGGACGGGCATCCAGTGACTTGAGTGTTTGCCGCAGCAGATCTGGAGCATTCACATGGAGGCCGCATCCAGCATCCCATTACGACAACGAGGTGAAAAATCAGAATCATTTGGCGAAATTTGCGGCACTGTCACTGTGCACACTGCAGCACTGTGTTAAAACCATTTAACGCACAGCTCCTTGTTGAATCCTTTCTGAAACAAAAGATCCACACTCGACAATAAAGAATAAATAAATAAATAAATAAAATGTATCTATTGTCCTTCCATAGTGTTGCCACTCAGAATGTTGAGGAGCAAGTTTTGAAAACAAGAGCACAAGAATGAACCAAATAACTTCAACCATGAAATTATTTTCAATAGCAGTTTTTAATTTTGAAACATTTTCAACAGTGGTTTTAAACATTAAATAAAAATATGATATATAATATATATCAGAATCAGAATCAGAAACTGTTTATTGCCATTGTCAGTGAAATTCACAAACATAGGAACTTGCTTCGGCGTAGGTGCAACATAAAGCAAAGGATAAAATATAAAAAATATATAAAAAGGCAAGCGTAAGATTAAGAATAAAATAGACTAAGATAGACTAACACTATATACAGAATGTACAGTTGGCAGAATAGATTGTTCTTAAATAGTATTATTGTTAAAGTGGCAGGTGTTACAAAGTGTTCATGAGTCCAACGGCAGAGGGAAAGAAACTGTTCTTGTGGCGGGAGGTTCTGGTCCGGATGGACCGTAGCCTCCTGCCCGAGAGGAGGGGCTCAAATAGCCCATGTACAGATGAGAAGGGTCAGCTGTGGTCCGACCTGCTCGTCCCCGAGTCCTGGAGACGTACAGGTCCTGGACAGATGGAAGGCTGCAGCCGATCACCTTCTCAGCAGAGACACAATGCCCTGTAGTCTCTGTTTGTCCCTGGCTGTGGCTCCAGCGTACCACACGGTGATGGAGGAGGTGAGGATGGACCACACAGTGATGGAGGAGGTGAGGATGGACCACACGGTGATGGAGGAGGTGAGGATGGACCACACGGTGATGGAGGAGGTGAGGATGGACCACACGGTGATGGAGGAGGTGAGGATGGACCACACGGTGATGGAGGAGGTGAGGATGTACCACACGGGGATGGAGGAGGTGAGGATGGACCACACGGTGATGGAGGAGGTGAGGATGGACCACACGGTGATGGAGGAGGTGAGGATGTACCACACGGGGATGGAGGAGGTGAGGATGGACCACACGGTGATGGAGGAGGTGAGGATGTACCACACGGGGATGGAGGAGGTGAGGATGGACTCGATGATGGCCGTGTAGAACTGCACCATCATCTGTGCCGGCAGCTTGGCTTTCCTCAGCTGCCGCAGGAAGTACATCCTCTGTATATACATGTATATATGTATATATGTATATATATATAATTTAAATAGTTTTAAAATGTGAAATTATTTTCAACTGCAGTTTAAACCATTAACAATAGTAAGAATGAAAGCATTTTTTAAAAGGGTTCAAAACAATTAAAATCATTTAACAGTAATTTTACCCTTCAGTTTGAAATTGATAAATTGCAAGTATTGTTTATTGTAATCTAATGCAGCATGCTGTGAACATGTTCTAAAAATTAAAAGACATTTTTATTAGTTTTAGTACTTTGTATTTCAGTTTTCTCTCAGATGTTACTTCTTGTGTATTATTGGTGTTAGGGGTGTGTTGCTTAGCCTGGTCAGACTTGATTTTATGAACAAACGGAATACGATCTAATTATTTATGACTTCAAAATATGACATTGTGAGCCATTTCCAATTTAGCAATGGTGTTTTGTAGAACAATTTTGTAGAAATGGAAAATCCAAACAAAAACACAAAATATGACAAGTACTAATATATACACACACATATATATATATATATATATATATATATATATATATATATATATATATATATATATATATATACACTCTTCTGGACTGAGATGTCTGATGTTCCTCCAGTTTGGGGGTCACTGCCCCAAGTGCTCCGATCACCACAGGCACCACTTTGGCCTTCACCTTCCAGACCTTCTCCAGCTCTTCTCTGAGCCCTTGATATTTCTCCAGTTTCTCATGTTCTTTTCTCCTGATTTTGCCATCACTTGGGATCGCCACATCAACCACAACGGCCTTCCTCTGCTCTTTATCCACCACCATGAGGTCTGGTTGGTTTGCCATCACATTCTGTCAGTCTGTATCTGGAAGTCCCACAGGATCTTCGCTCGGTCATTCTCTACCACCTTTGGAGGTGTTTCCCACTTTGACCTTGGGGTTTCCAGTCCATACTCCGCACAGATGTTTCTGTACACTATACCAGCCACTTGGTTATGGCGTTCCATGCAGGCTTTCCCTGCCAGCATCTTACACCCTGCAGTTATGTGTTGGACTCTCTCAGGAGCTTCTTTGCACAGCCTACACCGTGGGTCTTGTCTAGTGTGGTAGATCTGGGCCTCTATCGCTCTGGTGCTCAGGGCCTGTTCCTGTGCAGCCATGATGAGTGCCTCTGTGCTGTCCTTTAGTCCTGCCCGCTCCAGCCACTGGTAGGATTTCTTGATATATCAACCACCTCAGGTATGTCCCGGTGGTACATCTCATGTAGGGGCTTGTCCTCCCATGATGGTCCTCCTCCTCTGTTCCCCATTGCCTGAAACATTCACTGAGCACGTTGTCTTCTGGGGTCTTATCCTTGATGTACTTGTGGATCTTGGATGTTTCATCCTGGATAGTGGCTCTCACGCTCACTAGTCCATGGCCTCCTTCCCTACGGCTAGTGTACAGTCTCAGGGGCTGGATTTGGGATGGAACCCACCGTCTGTATCTCTTCCTTTGGCCACCTTATTATGCCCACAGGGTATCTGATCACTGGCAGGGCGTAGCTGTTTATCGCCCGGGACTTGTTCTTGCCATTGAGCGGGCGGTAAACAGCTACGCCCTGCCAGTGATCAGATAAGGGCCAAAGGAAGAGATACAGACCACAGATGTTAAGACACGAAAGCTCCTAACCATGCATGGAGAGTTCCATCTCAAATCCAGCACCCTGAGACTGTACACTAGCCGTAGGGAAGGAGGCCGTGGACTAGTGAGTGTGAGAGCCACTATCCAGGATGAAACATCCAAGATCCACAAGTACAGTGGATGTGAAAGTCTCAGCAAAATGGGGAACAAAGGATGAGGTGCCGGAGGAGGGACCATCATGGGAGGACAAGCCCCTACATGGGAGGTACCACCAGAACAGAACAACTGAAGTGGCTGATATATCAAGAAATTCTACCAGTGGCTAGAGCGGGCCGGACTAAAGGACAGCACAGACTCATCATGGCTGCACAGGAACAGGCCCTGAACACCAGAGCGATAGAGGCCCAGATCTACCACACCAGACAAGACCCACGGTGTAGGCTGTGCAAAGAAGCTCCTGAGAGAGTCCAACACATAACTGCAGGGTGTAAGATGCTGCAGGGAAAGCCTGCATGGAACGCCATAACCAATTGGCTGGTATAGTGTACAGAAACATCTGTGCGGAGTACGGACTGGAAAACCCAAGGTCAAAGTGGGAAACACCTCCAAAGGTGGTAGAGAATGACTGAGCGGAGATCCTGTGGGACTTCCAGATACAGACTGACAGAATGGTAATGGCAAACCAACCAGACCTCGTGGTGGTGGATAAAGAGCAAAGGAAGGCTGTTGTGGTTGACGTGGCGATACCAAGTGATGGCAACATCAGGAGAAAAGAACATGAGAAACTGGAGAAATACCAAGGGCTCAGAGAAGAGCTGGAGAAGGCCTGGAAGGTGAAGGCCAAAGTGGTGCCCGTGGTGATCAGAGCACTGGGGGCAGTGACCCCCAAACTGGAGGAGTGGCTACAGCAGATCCCTGGAGGAACATCAGACATCTCAGTCCAGAAGAGCGCAATGCTAGGAACAGCTAAGATACTGCGCTGAACCCTCAAGCTCCCTGGCCTTTGGTAGAGGACCCGAGCTCAGAGGTGGATGAGACCACCCATGGAGGGTGAGAAGGGAATATATATATATATAACTGAGTAACAAATGGTGACATTTCTTTGCTACATGATGAATTACACCATTGGAGCAACCCAAAAGTCCCCTTAGAAAAGGTCATGTACACTCAGAGATATTGGAGCAAAAAGGGGCATCAGGCAGCAAAGCAAGCCACAGCCATGGACAGACAGGGATCAGTGTGCGCTGAGCCCCATGTGCCCATTCACTTGTAACTTTACATGCAAAAATGAGATTCAATAAAGCCCTCTAATAGTGAATGGCAACAGTGTGCAAAGTAACCATGCGTAGAATGCTGCCCAGTCTGAAAAAGGGTAGACAAGACCAGTGCTAGTAGAACGGGACATTCACGAAGCTCGTATTGATCCTTTCTAGTCCTTGACTGTGGTGTGGGGTCTGCGGTCCTGCCTGTCCCATTGGAGCTCTGAGTGACATGGCCTTTTCCAAGGGGGACTTTTAGGTCAGTGCATTGGTAAAAAAAATAAATTTTTTTTTTTTTAAATCACCACGTAGCAAAGAAATGTCCCATTGTTTGCAATCCCAATTGTGGCCAATTTTGGCTAACAAGACAAATCGAAAAATGTATACATATAAATAAATAAATAATAATCCTGAATTTCTATTCTGGATGTTCCTTTGTAAAACTGAAACTGAATGACCAAAGTGTACAAGGCGTTATTTTAACTATTGCTTTAACAGCATAAACATGTGCTTATAGAAATATATTTCTATATGTAAAAACCCTTAACATTAAACATGGAGCCTCAACATCTTTACCCTTCCTTCTCAGAACATATGGTCCTGTGGTTAGGTTTGAGCCGACAGTTCTCCAACAGAACGTTGGGCTCTTAAGGCTCTTTTCCCGCCCCTGTCTCTTGTGAACCATTTTGAAAGGACAAGTTCAGCTTCCTTTTGATTGACATCTTTAGTTCGGATGTTCTTCTTCAGTCCACCTGTCAAGATAAAACATAATTGTTTAAAAGCCTTGCCTGAAACTAAAGACTCAGTTCTGGATCAACAGCTATTCAAGCGCTGGTGTAGAGACTGTAGTCCAGAGAGAAGACTGGACATGACATGGATAATCTAGTCAAGGGGTATCCAAATTTTTTTTGGACACCCTTCAAAGTTGACAGTTGAGGGCCACGGATTACATGACATTCAAAGAGTTGCATTGAACATAATTTTGACCTTTAATATGGTTTGGAACATTTATTTAAGGTCTGTATAACATCATAATTGCATATTAATTTTGTTATTCAAGTTATGATAGCATTATTAAGTATTAAGCAGTATTAATTTTGGTTATTGCCGTCAATTTCAGGCCTGAGGGCCAACAAACATTGGTCTGAGAGCCACTGGGCCTTAGGACCAAAAACAGACAGGACATGGAGCAGCATCAGTCAGTACTGTTCAAGTGTACTGGGACACTGCAGAGGGCGGGGCACACATGGGCTAGTGCACGTGCATACATCTGTGCAAAGGCGTGCACTCACCTCTGGCACAGATGTTGAGTCAGGGCCAAGTTGTCATCATTATTGTTGACCACTTGTTTCACCTCCACTTTCCCTTTAACCTTACTATGGCCATTTTACCATCTGGTTTCATGTCTATCCTCTCTGTTGTGCTGATGATAGCCCTGTGTTTGTCTAATGATCCACAATACATTTTGCATCTCTACAAATGTTCATTTGCAATAGTCTCCAAGCACATCTCAGAACGACATCCATCCATCCATCCATCCATCCATCCATCCATCCATCTTCTGTCATTACCCAAAGCTCATGACCATGTAAGGGTAGGAATGTAGATTGACCGGTAAATCCAGAGCTCTTTCTTTACCACAACGGTCCGATACAGCACCCGGATCACTGCAGACGCTGCACTGATCCGCCTGTCAATCTCACGCTCCATCCTTCCCTCACTGATGAACAAGACTCCGAGATACTTGAACTCCTCCACTTGAGGCAAGGACTCTCCACCCACCCGGAGAGGGCAAGCCACCCGTTTCTGGTTGAGAACCATGGCCTCGGATTTGGAGCTGATTCTCATCCCAGCTGCTTCAAAAGCAGCTTTGAAAACTTTAAAGGAAAAATATTGTGCATTTTTCATATTGTTATTAGCCTTTAAACATGCTCTTGAGGGCCTTAAAGTTGCCATCTCATGTTTTAAAACAAAACAAAAAGTTTCTTATTCATTCTATGACCTGTGTTGTCACTCACTATGTAATGACATGAGTGCATCCAGCCAGCAGATGCCACCAGCGTGTTGAAAATAAGTTCTGATGTGGATTTGCTTGTAGCAGTTAGTGTTTAGACAGAAATGGTCAGAACAAGTTTAGTAATGGTTTAAGGACTTAAAACAGCTAAAGCTTCTCGTTTAAGTTACATATGAAGTCTGAAAATACATTCTCGATAGAGGCAGTGCATACGACATGTTTGACGCTCAGAGGGAGGAGGATTTTTGAATAAACATTCCTCAAAACAGCGTGAATGTAACTGAATGCTACTTCAGGTATAGAGCATAGTTTAAAGCTCAAAAAAGTCACTGTAGCAGAAGCCCCTATGTCAGTTCCATGTATGGGTAAAGTAAGAGGTATGAGATTGGTTTTTTTTGTTTTTTTTTAAACATGAGCCAAAGTAAAGGTGTTCAAGAGCATGTTTAAAGGCCAATAACAATACAAATAATGCAAAACCATATTGGAACATGTTTTGTGGTAAGTTTTTTTTTTTGGTCAGGCCGTCTGAATTAAGTGTAACATACCATATACAACGTCAAAGAGACGCAAATCCCTAAATCTCCTCTTCCCATGACGTCCACACAGGTTATATTCAAGTGCCACTTCATTAGACAAACTTCATCATTCTTCTTATTGCATCATCGACTGACGACCCACCAACATCTGCAACCGTAGAAATCTGCAGACACACAATCACAAGTCAATGTTGTGATTTTAAATAAACCAACATGACAACAAATAACTTACTACAATGGTCATCAGCTTTGAGTCCTGCAGTTTTAGATTTAAGATTTCAACCTCATTGTTTGAAGACAGGGGAAAAACCATATCTTCTGGGAGCTCTGGTAAGGAATCCAATGTTGTTTTTAACTAGAGTATTCAAAAGGTTGCTATGAACTCGTTGGGTCTCTTTGATGTCTTCTAGCATAGACAAAATTTTGACAAACAAAGAAAAAGTTGAGGAGAATCTTGCAGGAGTGACTGTGTTGTGTGCAGAAAAAGCATCAGCGGATCTTTGAGGACTGATGCGGTTGCGCGCAGTGGAGGAACCAACGGATCTTTGAGGACTGATGCAGTTGCGTGCGGCTGAGGAACCAGCGGATCTTTGAAGAGTGGTGCTGTTGTGTGCGGGAGTGATGTAGCAAGCAGAAGAAGAATCAGAATATTTTGGAAGAGTGACATTGGCTGCATGAGGAAAAATATAGTTTTCATGAGATTTCATGTAATAAAAATCAACATTTCTCAGATTATTGAACAATTTAGAAAACTAGAATTTTTGTTCTAAATTGCTTTTTACCTGGATTTATCTGATTTACTGTAACAACAGGCTTGCTGGATAACGGCAGGAGTTTGAAGGTTGGTGTGGGTGGAATTTCGTCAGATTCAGAACTGGATCCTGCACTTGTTTCCTGTACAAAAGATAACAGGAATAGCACTTTATATAATGTAATATAAATATATAAAACAGGCTAATAAATATATAAAATAGGCTAAATAAACTCTCTATCTCTCAGAGTCCACTGTTCCTAACACTCTCCACTGCTATCCCTTGCTCCTTCTCCACCTTCCAGTCACCATACCTCGCTCCCTCACCTCCCTTCTGTCTATATCCATCTCCATGCTCCTGTCTCTCCCTGCTCCTGTCCATCCGTCCATCCCCCTCCCTTCTCTTTGCAAAACAAAATTGCTGTTTTATTCCTGTAATGTACTGGCATTCTCAACAAATCCGTTACATGGGTACAGGAGCACTCTAAAGGAGTGGTAATTGTAGACTTACAATCTTCTGCGTTTTTTTGCCACTTCAGAATATGTTTGCAAATCTGATGTCTCCTCTGCTCGTGTTAACTTTTCTCTCTCAGTGGCATAGGATTCTGAAAAAATAAAAATAAAAACTGTTAGTACCACAATATTTTACCAAAATGTCCCTAAGAAGGGCTAGATTACCTGCAGTCCCAATGATCCGAATTGGGTATTTTGTCCAGTCCTGCCCCGGGGGCAGTTTGTTTTTCACAGCCATGCTGATCTTGATCCCCTTTCCATTCGGCCAAAAGTAATGATCCCTGTGCAGTCCAGTTATCCAATTAGTCGTACAACATCAACAGTTTGTCCTCCATCTCCCCATTCGTTGGTGAACTCCACAATGTTGTACATCCTTAAAAAAGAGTCAATAGTCATGCAGTTGAGGCTGGGCTACAAACCCATGATGCATTGGAAGAAGATCAAATCAAATCAATTTATTTTTATAATGCCCAAAATCACAACAACAGTTGCCTCGATGGGCCACAGGTAGAAAGCAGTTCAGATAACTGTCCCAGAATGCCCCTGTCCTTTGACCCTCCTTCAGGAAAAACTACAAAAAACCCCATGGGAAAAAGTAGAAATCTCTGGGAGAACCACAGTGAAGGAGAGATCCTACTCCCACGGACGGACAGGCTGCAGATGAACTAGGACTGACATCCACTTGGACTGAACCAGAACCACTCAAGAGGGAACTCATCCAGGCAGACGCGGCATGGCTAATCCAGGGTTGAGGGAGTTCCTCCAGGCGGGTGGAGTATAAATCCTCCAGTGTAGAGATCGATCCTCCAGACAGATGGGGGGGGGGGGGGGGGCAGCCACCGCAGTGTCTGAAACAGAGAAACATGTGAACAGCAATGAACAGACTACAGTTGAGGTAATATTAAATATTGTTGATAGGTAAAGTAGGAAGAACCAGAGGACAGTGTTCAAGCTGCCATACTTCCTCCAGCAGAATTGCTCCAAGGGCAGCGTAGCTAAAACTGTAGGTTTTTATTTCTGTTCCTAACTGGCCTGACCATAAGCTATTTCAAAGAGGAACGTTTTGAGCTGGTCTTAAATGTAGAGACTGTGTCGGCCTCTTTTACATGAACAGGGAGCTGGTTCCATAACATAGGAGCTTGGTAGCTAAATGCTCGACCTCCTACTGTGCTTTTAGAGACTCTGGGGACTAACAATAGTCCAGCATTTTGAGAACGAAGAGCTCTGTTTGGATGGTACGCTATTTATGAATAAAGCGTATTTCTGATGATAATCTATTCTTTTTTGACATTTTGATGTAATACTGTCACTGTCTTTGTTATAAAAGGTCTTTTTACACGTTTTAATGTCTGTTCAGTCCAATTAAAGATTACGACTATCACAATTACTTTTTTATTGTCGATTTGTCACGATTAGTTGATTAATGGTTGCTCACGATGCACAACTGTTATTGGTTTTGTTTTAAACAGAAATCCCTGGTTTGTCTCTTTTGGTCCATTGAAGTGGATCTCTCTTTGAGTCTGTGTTGTTCAGTTCTTTGAGTAAAAGCGTGGCAGAAAAGCCTGCAGTGGGACTGTAATGAGAGCGTGGTCCTGTGGAGGAGGATTGTGGACACGGCCTGTTCAAAATGACTCGACCATGAGATCTGAACCCAGAGCGCGGCTTATGGAGCGTAAACAAGGCGTGCAAAGTAAACGTTAGCAGCTGGTGGTTCATTGGCGGCGGTTAAATCCCGTCAGAAGCAGCGCTGGATGGACACTCGGACGGACGGACTCAGAGCCGGCGACCGCTGCACATTTGAATGTAGCCCTTTGAGAAAAACAACAGTGAGGAACTGCCGACACGCGCCACAGCTAGCGGCTAATGGCTAACGGCTAGCGGCTAATGGCCTGAAGTTCACGGGCTACGACGGGGAACAATAATAAGAGCTGGATGTTAAATATGTCACACAATAAGTCGTGTGCCAGTCCGCGCTAAATGTTCATAGAATGTGGCTTCAGTGTTTGTTCCACTTTTTAGATCAAGTGCAGCGTCTGAAGCTGATTTGAGTCAAAACATCTTAATAACAGCACATTTCACTAAAGGGCACTCGTTTTTTGGGCCTTGATTCATGACTTTCTGATCCCAATGTTCTGGACTCAGACAAAACATTTCTTTCACGTTTAAGACAAAAGCCCTTGGTTAAAATCACACAGTTCTGATCTTTTTCAAATAAAGAACGAAAAAACGTACGACACAAAAATCAAGAAAGAGTTAGACAAGTTAGATAAAAACAGTGGAAAATAAGAATACTAAACAAAAAAAAATAGAATGATTAAAAAATAAGCCAAATAATGAATTATACAACAGAAAGAACATTAAAGAAAAAATGGAGATTAAATAAAAATAAAACATTGTGAAAAAACACAACTTTAAAATAGCATTTAAATTTTTGTGCCCTACATCTGTTATCTGTCATCTGTTATTCATTTTAAAACACATTTTATGACAAAAAAAAGTAATTTAATTTAAAAACACATTTTGATTTTTTTACCTCATAATTTTCTTGTGCAGTTTTCCAAATACAGCTGTGTTTTACAGACGTTGCAACTTATAAAGTGATAAAGTGCAAAAAATGTGTGGATTTCTGTAAAATCAACTCAATATTTTGGAAGATGATTCTTTTCTTTTTTACAGTTTACAACATGTTTACAGCGTAGTTTAGGTTCAGTTCATGAAACGGGGAAATGTCTCTGTGATACAAGAATGAATTTGAACATAATTGTAGTTTTAGAAGAAAACAAAGGGTCAAAAATGAAACGCCAAGTTCACAGCTGTGTTCATTCTTTTCTATTCTATTCTAGTATTTGTTGTTTCCCTTTTTGACCTGTAGAAAAACTGACATATCTTTGAATTCAAGGCAAAGTTAAGTTTAGTTGTGAAAAATAAATCTTGTAAAGCGATGGCTGTAGAATTCACATGAACTCATAAATAACAGGCGCCGTTTGGTTTTTGAACACCATCCATTACTTTTGAATCCATTAAATATTTGTGTCTATAATAGTTTTTCCATCTTTAATGTAAATGTTAAATGTGATATAAAATGTGTTCCATTGACTCCTCCCACAATGCAGCGGGAAAATCTGATATTTTAACAGTTTACACCAATTACTGTCCAACATTCTTCTAGTCACAGCTGTCCTGGGGCAGAGCGGCAGAGAAGTGCCCCAACCACACACTCATAAGTCAGAATTGAACTGCCAACCTTTGAGTTCAACTTTCTACAACCTCAACCACAGCCACCACTTTTTAAATGTGTGACATATATCTATTCTATTTCATATTTTATTTAGATTAATATTAGCTTTAATATGGTTTGGTTTCAAAGTCAAAATAGAAGTACTAATGAGATGATTTTCTGCTTTGCTTTTTCCAGTTTGTCTCCTTCAGGCCACCGTACTTCTCTCCTTCACGTTTCCTTTGTGTTTTGAGCTCGTGTTAAAGAAGCGATGCATTCGGGTGACGTCGTAAAAAACACATATCGCTCGGATGTTTTTTGGGTTCAAACACAGATTTCAAACAGTTTTTTGAGGACGACCTGCATTCCTTAAAACACGTTTTCACATCTGACACATCGTTTTTTCACAAAGATTATATATTTTGTTCACGGTCTTGTTGAAGTCGCTCCTCCTTTGTCACGGTTCCTTTTCACGTTTGCGCCTCCCATTTTTACGGCGTGTGCGACTTCCAGCTCGGCGCGGAGGACACACCCTCAGGGCGAGGGGTCCTTCAGTCCTACGGCCCTCGTCTGTGGAACGGCCCGAGGAGGAGCTCAGGGGCCCGAGGAGGAGCTCAGGGGCCCGAGGAGGAGCTCAGGGGCCCGAGGAGGAGCTCAGGGGCCCGAGGAGGAGCTCAGGGGCCCGAGGAGGAGCTCAGGGGCCCGAGGAGGAGCTCAGGGGCCCGAGGAGGAGCTCAGGGGCCCGAGGAGGAGCTCAGGGGCCCGAGGAGGAGCTCAGGGGCCTGAAGAGGAGCTCAGGGCAGAGAACGTTCAGGTTTTTAAGAGCAGTTCAAGACCCACCTTTTGATTAATATTGAATTTATTATTATAATTATTTTTGTTATATTTATTCCTGAATGAGGTGAACAAAGACCATAGAGTCACTTACACCAGTCCCACCCAGACCTGGGCCACACAATAGTCCAAGAGGGCGGGGCTCGTCTGGTCTGTCCGGCTTCTTTTGGGACAAACCTCTGGCATAAACACAAAGCAAAATTTATGAATAAAAAAACACTATTCCTAATTTTCCAAAACGATCAATACAGACGACTAAGTCGACACTCATCTCACCCCAAAGCAACAAAAACCAAAGAACATTTTGAAATCTTTTTGTGTAAAACAGCCCCTGGCGCCCCTCCTTCTTCCCCTGCTCCATCTCTGTTTGTTTTGTGCTTCTTCTGTTAAGTTTTTACTGTAAATGGTCTTAACTTTAAAAATGAGGCTGGACCAATCCTTGACGTGATCCACCTGGAACTCCATAAACCCTTTAATGTAAGAACACAGTGTCATGAATGTGATTCCAGGCACAAATGCTCCCATTGAATCTGGTGATGATTCATGGACTTAAAAACGGCACCTTTGATGTCACAAAAGCTTTGACTGAACAGTATTCTTCAAACAAGAGAATGAAGCTGAACACAACTCCAGCAACGTTTGTAACACAGGGTTAAACGCTCCAGACGATTCTGCACAAAGTGTGTCCTTTAAGAGGAAGGAAAACTACAGGAAACAAGTCAGCATTTGTCTATTATTTGTTACGTACGGTGCCTTTAAATGATTAACAAACTAAGGCTACGACTGAGAGAAAACATGTGAACCTTTTCTGGAGTTTTAAATGATGAAAATGTAGCATGATTGACAGAAATGAGGTAAATGAGTCAAACTGGGGAATGACATTGTTGGAGGCTCATATTTAATCTGTGGGTTTTGTTTGGTCTAGTTTTTAGTGAGTGAGGAGAGCGCCCCCTACCTGAGCCTCTGGCCCATGTGCATGAAGAAGAGTCCCACCTGCTGTTCATGGCGGCCGCTGCGACGCCCCCTGGTGGACACAGCCTGAACATGTTAGCCCCCTTTTGAAAATATTCTACTGAGCTTCTGATGGAAACCTCTCCTCATGGTGACTCTGGGCATGCGGTAACCATGGTAACTGTGTTTAAACTGTATATACTGTACACATTTATCATTAGGACCTGTGTGAATGAGACACTGAGCTGTGGAATAAAGTCATGGTAATGTCCATCGCTCTGAGTTCAGCTGTTTATTCACTTCCTGTAATTAAGAGACGAGCAGGACAGAAGAAGCAGGACCCAGAAGATACAAAAAAGACTGATCATCAGGGCGCTTGGCAATGCTCCACACAAAGTGAGAACAAAAGGAACAAACCATATATGACTTTATGCTAATTAAGTAAAAGTAGGCGTGCATAAGGAGTTCCAAGTACTGAACCTATGTTTCTAAAAGCATAACAAAGTGCAAAGACACATTCATCAATTTAAGGGATGCAGACACATAAGTGAAAAGAAGCCAAAAAACATCATAATAGGGTCTTATGTGAACCAGATGTTGAATGACCTTTGCCCCAAAAGAAGAGCGTCATTCACAGAGATGAAGTTAGCAAAAACATTCTTTTACTTCCTCTCAGTATTATTTGAAGTTCCTCTTAAAGCTTCTCCAAACTGTAGAAACCAAGACGAACACGCAAACAGACTTGTTCCTTCAGACGCACCCTTTTCTCTGGGACACTTTGGACTCTTTGCATCCGCTCAGGTTTGACGACTTTGATTAGATTCAACACTGGATTTAGTCCTGGTCTAGACCTGGTTTAGTCCAGACTTTAGACCTGGTTTGGTGCAGATTTATTTAGGCCTGAGTTAGTCCTGGTTTATTTCCTGGTTCTAGCCCTTGTTATGTCATTAGTTTAAACATAACTTCAATTTAATTTTACTAATAATTAATGTATGTGTTCTGAATGCTTAATCTTATCGTTTGTTTACTATTTGTATTATTTAATATATTACGTGTTTAACTTACTTTGTCTTTTTTTTGTGTGCATTTAGTTAATTTGATCGGTGTAGTTCTATTTAGATAGTTGGCACAGATGGATTTTATTTCTTCTTATTTTTTTTATTTTTTTAAATTTCACTATTTAATTAGTTTTTTCCTTTTTCTCTCTCATAATTGTCTGATTTCAGTGGATGTTTTATAATTTGAGTGTAGAGCTTGACTTGTGTCTGTAGGTGGCAGTGTGGGACTCTAAACCCAAATAAATGGAGCTCAAATAAATGTTCCTGTTTTGCTCCTTTTGGTTTAGACTGAATTTGTAACAGCTTTTAGTCCAGTTTGAATCATTTCTTCCAGTTTGATGTGAATGTGTTTTCTTGAGGCTCCATGAGATGAAACACTGGACTAAACTGCAGACGGCACACAACAAGCTCATGGGGCTTTATTGTGTTTGTTTTCATTTCAAATATAAGGAAAAGTCATCCACCTGTTCATTTGTTTGTCCTTTTGTTTTATGTGACAGATCAGCACACACATCCAACCAGAACAAACTACATGCACAGACTTATTTCAGAGTCGTGTAGTGACTGTTTATAGAAGCAGGACAATGTTTCAGATTTAAGATTATGTAGAAATAGATCAACAATAAACCATGTGATCAGTGGGCGGGGCTAAACAGTGTGATGTCATTCTGTAGGACTCTGGACTGAGCATGGATCAGAGAGAGCACAGAGAGGACGCAGCCCCTCCCTCCACCAGCAGGGCGGCGCTGGGAAGTGAACGCTCTATTGGACGATTGATTCATCTTCTAAACAAACATGACCAACGGTTAGTCAGATCAAATAAAATAAAATCAGTTCATTTTTATAATGCCCAAAATCACAACAACAGTTGCCTCGATGGGCCACAGGTAAAAGCAGTTCAGACTCACAAACCTCTGTTTTGACTTTGAGAGATTCATTTGGTGTTTTCCTTCATTTGTCTTGGAGAGGTCCATTGTAGAAAATAATTTAAAACTAGTCATTTGGAAAGTTGAAGATTTATTGATATTGACATCCAAATGTCTCAATTTAAACATAATGACCACCTTTGAAAACTTTTCTACAAACACTGAAGGATTATTAACATGAACTGGTTAAACATAATTCAATGTCAGTGTCAGAGCTCCCCCTGGAGGACAGGACATGTTAAAGAAAAACTATTAAGTGTAAAATACAAAGGTGTTGACAATGGAATGAATGTAGACTGAAAATGACAGAAATAATAATTGAAAGTTGTGCTTCTGTGACCTGAGTCATAACAGTCCCATGTGTTTTACTGAAGTGTGTTTTCTTCTGTGTCTCAGGATCCACCAGAAACATCCTCCGTCTGAACCTGGTCCCAGCTGTGAGTCCCTCAGGAGTGACCGGTCCATGGGACGACCCCCTGATTTTGCCTCAGAGCCGTGAGTTCTCAGAAGTGTTGACCAGCGGTGGAAGAAGTATTCAGTTTTACTCAAGTAAAAGTAAAGAAAGTGTCCAAAAATGACTCAAGTAAACGTGTTTGAAAATGTACTTTAAGAGTAAAACGTATTTGGAGCAGATAATGAGACCGGTTTTATGTATTAAATGGCATAATTTTGGTAAAGAATTGTGCTTCATTTTGGTCAACAACGCTTTATTCAAATTCTGTTTAATTGTATAAGAATATTGTTTTTGCTTGTTGTTGAATTTGAAATCGAAGCCTTCAGGCAAAACGTCACCATCAACACGCTAAGATAACCCCTTAAACAAATGAAAAGTACTTACTACTTTTCAGTGAAAAAATTGAGTGAAGTAAAAGTAACAAGTATCCACTGTGAGTACAGTACTTTTACTTTTGTACCTCGTTACTTTCACCGCTGGAGTTGAACATAACATAATATTTAAATCAAATCAAATAAAATCAATTTATTTTTATAATGCCCAAAATCACAACAACAGTTGCCTCGATGGGCCACAGGTAAAAGCAGTTCAAATAACTGTCCCAGAATGCCCCTGTCCTTTGACCCTCCTTCGCGGCGAGGAAAAACTACAAAAAACCCCATGGGAAAAAGTAGAAACCTCGGGGAGAACCACAGTGAAGGAGAGATCCTACTCCCACGGACGGACAGGCTGCAGATGAACTAGGACTGACATCCACTTGGACTTGAACCAGAACCACTCAAGAGGGAGGTGGCTTTAAAGAGTTCCTCCAGGCGGACGAGGAGCAGTCCACCAGTGTAGAGAGATCCTCCAGCAGGAGATGAGGAACAGTTCATCTAAAGTAGAAGGAGTTCGTCCAGGCAGACGAGGTGTGGCTAATCCAGCTGTCCAGGCGGGTGGCGCATAGATCGTCCAGACAGGTGGGGGTGGGGGTGGGGGGGTCGTCACTGGAGCAGCCGCCGCAGTGTCTGAAACAGTCTCCACTCCCCGGGGGAAGTGGAGAGAAAGAGAAACATGTGAACAGCAATGAACAGACTACAGTTGAAGTAATATTAAATATTGTTGATGGTAAAGTAGGAAGAACCAGAGGATAGTGTTCAAGCTGCCATACTTCCCCCAGCAGAGTTGCTCCAAGGGCAGCGTAGCTAAAACTGTAGGGGAGTGGCTCAAATAGTCCATGTCCAGGTGAGAAGGGTCAGCTGTGATCCAACTTGCTCGTCCCAGAGTCCTGGAGACGCACAGGTCCTGGAGACGCACAGGTCCTGCACAGATGGAAGGCCGCAGCCGATCACCTTTTCAGCAGAGGCACAATGCTGTAGTCTGTGTTTGTCCCGGGCTGTGGCTCCTGTACCACACGCCGTGTAGAACTGCACATCCTCTTCTGGGCCTGACTGATGATGGAGCTGATGGTCGGCTCCCACTTGAGGTCCTGAGTGATGGTGGTGCTGAGAAAGCGGACAGAATCCACGGTGGTGATGGGAGAGTCTGTCAGGGTGAGGGGGGGCAGGGGGGCTGAGACTTTCCTGAAGTCCACCGCACCAGGACACCAGCCGGTCCACCTCCCTCCTGCAGACAGACTCATCGCCGTCCCAGATGAGTCCGATGAGGGTGGTGTCATCTGCAAGCTTGATCAGTTTCACAGAGTTGTGGCTGGAGGTGCAGCAGTTGGTGTACAGGGAGAAGAGCAGAGTAGAAAGTACACAGCCCTGTGGAGTTCCTGTGCTGATGGTCCGAGTGTCCGAGACATTCTTCCCCAGCCGCACGCACTGCCTCCGGTCCATCAGGAAGTCAGTGATCCACCTGCAGATGGAGTCAGGCACGTTGAGCTGAGAGAGCTTGTCCTGGAGCAGAGCAGGGATGATGGTGTTGAATGCAGAGCTGAAGTCCACAAACAGGACCCTGGTGTAGGTTCCCGGGGAGTCCAGATGCTGCAGGATGAAGTGGAGGGCCAGGTCATCTACAGATCTGTTGGCTCCGTAGGAGAACTGCAGTGGGTCCAGGACGGAGGAGGTGAAGGACTTGAGGACGGGCAATCAACATCAATGACAGATTGTCTCCACACAACAGTGACGTCAGGTGTAGAAGTCCAGCAGAAGCTTCTCACACGAGTTTCCAGTTGTTCCTCTGACTTGCGAGCGCTCATGTGCATTTTTCAACAAAAACTAACTTTTTCCCCAGTTCCTGAGGAACGTGTGAACGCAGCATCAAAATGTTGATGTATTTTGTTCTGTGCTTGACAGTCTGTAAATCTGACCCCTGAAGTGGCTGCAAACTTTACTGAGGTTTCAGAGAAAAGTCCATGAGACAAAGTGGGTTCTTTGTCCCAGGTTTGTTTTGTTTAGTCTTTTTAGTTAATTATCACACAACACATAATTTCCTTTCCATATGTGTATTTGTTTAAATTTGTATTTCGGCCATTTTTATAACCTTGGGAGGGGTTATGGGCCGGACCATGTGTGCCTCAGTTCAATATGGTTTTAGTTTAGAAGGGTGTTTAAAATGTATTTTATGTTTGGGGACATTGGTCCATGGTGGGGAAAAGTGATCTCCATTGCCTCTGCGAGGGTTGAGGTGGTGCAGTTACCTCCAGAGTGTACTGTCCTAGGGGAGGGGCCTAGGGCATAAAAAGGATCTGCTGGGCCCATTTCGAGGAGAACCATCATGTTGCTGGTACCTGTGGGTTTTTTTTCTTCAGTTTCCTTAAGCTCTGTTGCTTTTTATTTCAGTTAAGCACACATTTGTAAATATGTATTATTTCTGTCACTTTTTGCCACGGGAATAAATGGACAAAAATGGAAGTTTCTGAGTCTGCCTCCTGCTTTTGACCACTTTGGCCTCCTTCCCCACAGTCCAACTGTTTTACCTGCCCTGTGTTAACAGTAGACTACGCCCCAACAAAAAACATTCTAACCAAACCTACACCTCCTTGGAGAACCAAAGGACCAGATAAAACTAAAGGGACAGTGCAGAGCCACAGAGAGAAGGTGGAGAAAAAACAAAACAACAGTAAATCATCAACTATTCAATCATCAACTAAAAATATATAACAATGCAGTCCAAAATTCAAGAAACAACTTTGCTAAAATAATCACGACTCATAAAAATAACCCCAACATCCTTTTCTCGACTATTGACATTCTAAACCCTGATTTTAGCACATCTCATTTTCCTCCCACAGACTCTCTCTGTGAGGCGTTTGCAGACCACTTCATGGGAAGATGGACACTATGAGATGGAACATTTTATTCATTCACACCGGAGTGTCTGTCTTTACTGTCTTTACTCATTCCCAAAGTCAGACCACATTCACGGCAAGGCATCCTTCCTCGTCTGTGGAACGGCCTCCCAGAGAACCTCAGGCCCACAGAGAACATTCAGGTTTTGAAGAGCAGGCTCAAGACCCACCTTTTAAGCTTAGCTTTTGATTAATATTTAATTGTGTATTTATTTATTTATTTATTTTATTTATCCTATTTATTGTGTTCCCTTATTGTAGACTTACTACTTACTCTTTCTACTAATTTCTTGATTTATTTCTTCATATTTATTTATCTATTCTTTTTATCTATTTTAGATTCTCCAGTGTTTCCTCTGAGGGGCCCTCTGTACCAGGAGTGGTGGTTGGCTGTAGCTGCTGGGCACTAGTCATGGTTATTCCGATGAATCGTGGCAGCTCTAGTGAAAATGGTTAGTCATTTCAAAGCCATTTTGTTTCCAAGAGTATGTAGGCTTTTCGTGTGGAGTTTACAGTGTATCAGGTACAAGGGAGAAACCACCTACAGACTTCCAGACTGAGAGGGAAACACAAACTTGGTACAGCTCACGTCGACTCTGGCTCAGACCCTGCCTCAGACCCTGGCTCCGACCCTGCCTCAGACCCTGGCTCAGACCCTGGCTCTGTTGAAAATACTGAGTGTCTTGCATTCAAATGTATTTGTAATGCTCTATGGGCCAATCAGAGTCCAGGACTGGATCGTGTGAGGGCGTTGAGCGATGATTGATCTGAGTTGGAGCAGGAGCAGGTCAAAGGGTTTTTTGTCTCCTCACACTATGGGCCAACTGCAGGTCTGCTGATTTTAAATGTTTTAAAAGCTTCTTTTCTGGCTGAAAGGAGCGCGTGTAATGTGCTCTGCCACTTAATCTACTAAATCCTTATTTCAAGCCATTTTTCCAAACAAGTCCAAACAGAGCCCTTTTTGTGTTTAAATTTCCACAGAAAGAACTCATGTCACTGAGGAAGATCATCTGCGGCCAGACACAGTCTGATTTGGCAGCTTTCGCAACCGTGACCACCAAACCCAGGCTCACGGCTAATGCTAATGAAACAAAGGAGAATGCTGATGATGCTAGCAATGCTAGCGCAGATTTAACAACCACCAATGACCTGGAAACAGCAAGAGTCTTCTAAAGAACCCGAAGTTACTTTGAGGGGTAATATGACAGCCATGAATACACATGAACACCAGAGTACTGTCATTAGAGGCTGAGAAAGCTTTTGACGGTCAAATGGCTCTATCTATTTGAAATTCTTTCACATTTTGGTTTTGGTAACAGTTTTAATAGATGAATCAAGGTACTTTATACAGAACCCTATGCTGAAATAATGACTAATCGTAATATTACTAAGATAATTGATTTCTCTTGTCACCATTGCTGTTCCTTTTGACAATAGAACCACTGGACACAGCTAGAAGAACAAGTCAGAACATTTCAGGAATATATGTCGGACAAGAAGAACAGTGCAGTGCTTCACCAACACCGTTTACATTGCGGGTGGAGAGCTATTGACCCTGACTGGGGATGTTGTCTGACGGTGGAAGGAATACTTTGAGGAGCTCCTCAATCCCACTGTCACATTTTACGAGGAGGAAGCAGAGACTGAGGACTCCGAGGTGGACTCATCCAGCCCCCAAGCCGAAGTCACTGAGGTTGTTGGCTCCTTGGTGGAAAGGCTCCGGGGGTGGATGAGATCCGCCCTGAGTATCTTAAGTCTCTGGATGTTGTGGGACTGTCTTGGCTGACACATCTCTGCAACATCGCGTGGCAGTCTGGGACGGTACCTCTGGACTGGCAGACCGGGGTGGTGGTCCCTCTGTATAAGAAGGGGGACCGGAGGGTGTGTTCCAATCACAGAGGGATCACACTCCTCAGACTCCCCGGTAAGGTCTATTCCAGGGTACTGGAGAGGAGAATCCGACCGATAGTCGAACCTCGGATTGAGGAGGAACAGTGTGGTTTTCGTCCCGGTCGTGGAGCACTGGACCAGCTCTATACTCTCCATCGGGCGCTCAAGGGCGGAATGAAGACTGCAGGAGGTGAGTGTGGTGTGTAGGCGCCGAGCGTGTGGCCTCGAACGCTCTACAGGGGAACCAGAGTACGGGTACAGGGGTTTGTGGGGAGGATAGGACCGTGGGTCAGATGTGTTCAGTTTGAGAGATGGCTCCGCAGAACATAGGGGCGCACACCTAAGAGAGCGCGCCGGGCTGGAAATGGCGGGGCAGTTATGGCTAGTGTTGGTCTAAACGAGCCGAGGCACCGATTCCCGTATCATGCGCTGAAAGCAACGCCTCAACCGAGCTGTGTCACTGAGCGTATCACTTTAAGAAAAGTCACGTGACCGACACAGTGACTGTGTCACGTTAGACCACGTCGTATCACGTGTCATTGAGGCGCCAGTTCAACATCAGGAAGTCCAGCACAGGTGACTCACTTGTTGCTACGACAACGCGGTGACTATGGAGCCTCCAAGAAAGAGAAAGTATTCTTCCGTGTGGGATCATTTTGACCTCATAACACCTGATAAGGTCATTTATATTCCATTCCCGTTTCCACGGCAGACAAAGTCTTTCATAAATATTTTTGTGACCCACAGGTTAAATGTCGTCTATGCTCATCGGAGTTGTCCTATGCAACCCGAAACACGTCATCAATGCTACGGCATTATAGAGCTCGCCATGAAAGAGAAAATACATTAGGAATGGACACTGGTGGATTAGTATTTTGTAATCAGTCACTAATTATTATGGAGGCTAATAGCAATCTAAATCAAACACCTTTCCTTTTCACTTCAAGCTTCTAGAAAAGAGGCCCTGAATCGATGCATTGTAAATATTATAATAAAAGATTGCCAACCTTTAAGCATCGTTGAGGACGAGGGATTCAGGGAGATGCTGCAGACCCTTGAGCCATCATACGCAATACCAACCAGAAAGGTACTGAATATGTCAGTAATTGCACTTAACATTAACAGTTTGAATTATTATTGTTTGGAAGATGTTTTTTTCTGTAAAAATATTTGTGCACTCCTGCCTCATCAGTTCTTTGTGAACGAATTTTCTCTAAAGCTGGAGAAATTGTATCCAAGAGGAGAAATCGTTTGAGCCCAAACATGCTTCAAAAACTTCTATTTCTGAATAAAAATGTTTGAACCCTCCCCCCCAAAAAAGAAAAACACAAGCACTCACATGTTCACAAGTACTCACATGTTCACAAGCACTCATTACACACAAAATGTGTTTAATCATCACAACAATATAAATACTATTTGCTCTAATTTCACTTTATCACAGCGAGATTAATGAAAATAGGCCCAATTGTTTTGTTCACATGTGGAAAAATTAATATATTGCACTTAGTTACACAAACTAATTACAATGTGTTCCTGTGCAGTATGGCTGCAGTACATTTTCTTAACCACTAGATGGAACCCATACACATATGTGATACAGCGTGATACAGTGTCGACACAGTAAGGGGAATGTGTGACACACACACTGAGGTATCGTCTACCCATCACTAGTTATGGCTGCTCCGTCACAAACGGTGACAAATCTATACCTGAATTATTAAAGGTTATTAAGAACTTTCAGGCTACAAATGAATAAATCTAAATCATCCATGATGCTTTTGAATGAGGCATACCAGTCCTTTAATATCTAGCCAGTTCAACACTGGAGACAGTTTTCCCTACCTTGGTATTCAAATTGTGCCTCAACTTACACACACTGTAGCCAGTAACTATGAACCATTATTACAGGAACCACACAATCACTGGACCGATGGAGACCCAGACCTGTGTCTCTTGTGGGGAAAATAAATGTCGTCAAAATGAACACTATGCCTAATCTCCTGTACTTGTTCCAATATCTTCCTCTTCGTCCTACAAGTGACCGATTCACTGTTGATCAGTTTTTATGGAATTGTAACCTTTGATTTATGTGCCAATTATTATTTAATAATTAATAATAAATGCCCAAGGACACGTTTGTCTTTGCCGTTTGTCTTTTGCTCTTTTACCATTGACCTGCACAAACGAGAACACACACAAAGACACACAAAGTAGAATGATTTGTGTAAAATATTTAATGCACAGGTGGAAAAACAAGTCAGCAACGCACCGATTTCCTGGGTGGCCCGAAGATGCCTTTTTATTCCATGTAGAACTTATTTTTTGTTGAGCTCATCTGCCCCGTATAAACTACAACGGAAAAAAATGGCGGCGCCCACGGAAACTTCTGGAGTAAGGTGAGAGCTGGTGATATTGGTATCTATTGGCATTTTAATGTTTGCTTTTCTTTTGCTGTTGTCATTTTCAATCTGTGGACTGGTCAGAGAAACTGCTCAAGGCTGAATAAACCCCACCCCCTGGAAGGACCTGAAAATAACCTGCCTTTGTTACCAGTATGTTTACACTGCCTTAGTTTCACCTGAAACTCCCAGTTTTTGGTCCATTACACTTCTCAGACTCACCTCACTGTTAAAGGTCCCATATTCTGCTATTTCCCCCTTCACACAGTCTATTCTAAGGGCTTTGTTGATAAATGTTTGCGTTGTGTAATATCCATAACATAACAGTTTACAAAAAACACCCATTTCTTGGACTGGCCCCCCTCCTTGTAAAAGCAAACGGCTCACTCTGAGATCTGACCCCCCTGAACAGAGAGCAGGCTGCCTCCCCCGCCCAACCCGCGTGCCTCCCCCACCCAACTCGCGCGCCTCCCCCTCCCAACTCGTGCCGAAGCCTAGAGCGGAGATAGTGCGCATGCGCCGTGTGCTCCGGTAAACAGCGATACACAAACACGGGAATAAACCTTTTATCCGTCCTGACGGTGCGTCGTGCTGAGTCCTACGTCCTGGATCTGACCTGGAGTTTGACGTCCTCCAGGGCCTCAACGACGGACGTTGCCGTTTGGTAAATAACAAGCTAACTCTTCTATCTCTCGTATCCATCGTGTAATTACTGTGTAGCATTAGCATTAGCTGTTTTTATTCTTCCTGGAGGCGTGGCTTAAACACCGCGTCATCTTAGTGAGGAGCCCCCGTCTGCTGCTCAGCCGAGGGGGACGGAAAAGACAGTTCTCTAGTGAAAACATGAGGGAATCAATCAAAAAACCACTTTGGGCACAACATACGAGGCCCAAATAGCACTGTAGGAAGGTTAAAACCTCTGAAAAGTCCATTTTGCATGTTATGGGACCTTTAAGCTTGTTTTCTCACTTGACCAGGGGGAAAGCAAACTGGTGTAAACCAGCAAATTAAACCTCAATACACCATTTCTGTTTGAAGAAGGATTCTTTTTCCACAATGGCCTCCTACACTCCTCTTCAGATCTTCACCTCACTGTGTGCAGCCCTTAATTCTGCCGGTCAGAAAGTTGAGGGGCATTTTTTGAATAAAGAATGCAAGTGCATACAATAAAACAATACAATACATTACAATACAATAATAAAAGTGCAAATACAATAATATATTCCTTGGATTTTAAGAAAGTTACTGTATTAAGCATAAAACCAAATGAAAGATTACACTGTTAGTATCCTGAACACATACTTACAGTACAGTACACAGCTGAGCTCAAACAGGATTTCATTCAGATCCAGATACTGGAGATGACTCGGGCTTTACAGTCACATGAGCCATGAGAACATGAACCAAACATGGGTCAGTCTTCTCCACATCTTTAGCCACAAAACATCACAAAAGCCTGTTCAGAGCCACCTCCGGAAGCACAGGGGCACATGGGAACAGGAGAGGTTAGCAGGGCCTGTCAGTGTGTATCTGTGTCTGGGTGGCATTCCCCATCAACACAAAACATGGACCAAAGGCACAATTCCAAGGTCCTGAGCAAGATCTGGAGCTGGGTCCACTGTACTGTGCTGTGTGGGGCCCCTCAGGTGCAATTCCATCATCTCAGCATCTTCACAGCTGTAGAGGTGCTCCATGTCCTCAGGTCAGAGGAGGGCACCAGGGAGTGTCAGGGTACAGCAGGCAGTGCACGGACCTCAACCTGGGCACAGGAGAGAGAGAGAGAGAGGGGGTGAGAGGGTGAGAGAGAGAGAGAGAGAGAGAGAGAAGGCAAGAGAGAGAGAGGGGCACCAGGGAGTGTCAGGGTACAGCAGGCAGTGCACGGACCTCAACCTGGGCACAGGAGAGAGAGAGAGAGAGAGGGGGTGAGAGGGTGAGAGAGAGAGAGAGAGAGAGAGAGAGAAGGCAAGAGAGAGAGAGGGGCACCAGGGAGTGTCGGGGTACAGCAGGCAGTGCACGGACCTCAACCTGGGCACAGGAGAGAGAGAGAGAGAGAGGGGGTGAGAGGGTGAGAGAGAGAGAGAGAGAGAGAGAGAAGGCAAGAGAGAGAGAGGGGTACCAGGGAGTGTCGGGGTACAGCAGGCAGTGCACGGACCTCAACCTGGGCACAGGAGAGAGAGAGAGAGAGAGGGGGTGAGAGGGTGAGAGAGAGAGAGAGAGAGAGAGAGAAGGCAAGAGAGAGAGAGGGGCACCAGGGAGTGTCAGGGTACAGCAGGCAGTGCACGGACCTCAACCTGGGCACAGGAGAGAGAGAGAGGGCGGGTGAGCGAGAGAGAGGGCGGGTGAGAGAGAGAGAGAGCAAGAGAGAGAGAGAGAGAGAGAAAGAGCAAGAGAGAGAGAGGGGCACCAGGGAGAGTCAGGGTACAGCAGGCAGTGCACAGACCTCAACCTGGGCACAGGAGAGAGAGAGAGAGAGGGGGTGAGAGGGTGAGAGAGAGAGAGGGCAAGAGAGAGAGAGAGCAAGAGAGAGAGAGGGGCACCAGGGAGTGTCAGGGTACAGCAGGCAGTGCACGGACCTCAACCTGGGCACAGGAGAGAGAGAGAGAGAGAGGGGGTGAGAGGGTGAGAGAGAGAGAGGGCAAGAGAGAGAGAGAGAGGGGCACCAGGGAGTGTCAGGGTACAGCAGGCAGTGCACGGACCTCAACCTGGGCACAGGAGAGAGAGAGAGAGAGGGGGTGAGAGGGTGAGAGAGAGAGAGGGCAAGAGAGAGAGAGAGAGGGGCACCAGGGAGTGTCTGGGTACAGCAGGCAGTGCACGGACCTCAACCTGGGCACAGGAGAGAGAGAGAGAGAGGGGGTGAGAGGGTGAGAGAGAGAGAGAGGGCAAGAGAGAGAAGGCAAGATAGAGAGAGGGGCACCAGGGAGTGTCAGGGTACAGCAGGCAGTGCACAGACCTCAACCTGGGCACAGGAGAGAGAGAGAGGGCGGGTGAGCGAGAGAGAGGGCGGGTGAGAGAGAGAGAGAGAGAGAGAGAGAGCAAGAGAGAGAGAGAGAGAGAGAGAGAGAAAGAGCAAGAGAGAGAGAGGGGCACCAGGGAGAGTCAGGGTACAGCAGGCAGTGCACGGACCTCAACCTGGGCACAGGAGAGAGAGAGAGAGAGAGGGGGTGAGAGGGTGAGAGAGAGAGAGGGCAAGAGAGAGAGAGAGCAAGAGAGAGAGAGGGCAAGAGAGAGAAGGCAAGATAGAGAGAGGGGCACCAGGGAGTGTCAGGGTACAGCAGGCAGTGCACAGACCTCAACCTGGGCACAGGAGAGAGAGAGAGGGCGGGTGAGCGAGAGAGAGGGAGAGAGAGAGAGAGAGAGAGAGAGAGAGAGAGAGCAAGAGAGAGAGAGAGAGAGAGAGAGAAAGAGCAAGAGAGAGAGAGGGGCACCAGGGAGTGTCAGGGTACAGCAGGCAGTGCACGGACCTCAACCTGGGCACAGGAGAGAGAGAGAGGGGGGGGGTGAGAGGGTGAGAGAGAGAGAGAGGGAGAGAGAGAGAGAGAAGGCAAGAGAGAGAGAGGGGCACCAGGGAGTGTCAGGGTACAGCAGGAGAGAGAGAGAGAGAGAGAGAGAGAGAGAGAGAGAGAGAGAGAGCAAGAGAGAGAGAGAGAGAGAGAGGGGCACCAGGGAGTGTCAGGGTACAGCAGGCAGTGCACGGACCTCAACCTGGGCACAGGAGAGAGAGAGAGAGAGAGAGAGAGGGGGTGAGAGGGTGAGAGAGAAAGAGAGAGGGCAAGAGAGAGAAGGCAAGAGAGAGAGAGGGGCACCAGGGAGTGTTGGGGTACAGCAGGCAGTGCACGGACCTCAACCTGGGCACAGGAGAGAGAGAGAGGGCGGGTGAGACGGTGAGAGAGAGAAAGAGGGAGGGTGAGAGAGAGAGAGAGGGCGGATGAGAGAGAGAGGGAGGGTGATGATGAGGGTGAAACAGAGAGGAAGAGAGAGCGAACAAGCAAGGGAGCAGGAGAGCGAGCGAGCGAGCGAGCTCACGATGCGAGCCAAGGTCCTGAGCAGGATCTGGAGCTGGGTCTGTTCTGTGCAGTGTGGGCCCCTGACCGCAGGGCCCAGCAGCACTTCCAAAAAATAAAACTCATTCTCTCTAATACTCACAAGAAACTCCACGAGAACAAAAACACCAGACGTTCTGTCGCACCAAGAGCCAAAGGGAGCCAGACTGTCCCACTTTGGGTCACTTAAACGGCCCAGTACAGACACTTTTGGACTCTACCAATCTGCTCCAGCTTGAATGAAACATGCCTTATGTACGCAGAGAAAAGCTAAATCGTATGTTCAGATGTGAAAAGATGAAAATGTCACTCTCAACGCTCCAGCTCACTCCAGGCCTTCTCTTTTCTGCAGAGGCCCACGTAAATCCTTCTAATCCTGATAAAGATGAGTAATAAACCACCTGTTTGCCTGAGGTGGTGTTGACTCTGAGTTGTACCTGGTGGGGTCGTGCTGTGTGGAGAAGGCCCCTCTGATGTTCACAGTGTTCCTGACCATCTCCTGAGGGCCATAGCTCAGAGTCACCTGCACAACACGAGGACAGAGGACAGACAGATGAGACAGTTTCACCTGGAAACAACAAGTGTCCCAGTTTTTACTTAAAAGCTGCTCTTCCACTGCTGGTTATCAGGATTCAGATCCACCAAAAGCAGCGACACCTCCTCCTCCTCCCTGCTCCTCACTGCTCCGCCTCACTCCTCCTCCTACTAACAACGCCTCCTCCTCACACATCCTCGCTCCTCCTCCTACTTCCTCTTACCTCCCCCACCTCTTCCTCATCCTCACACACCTCCTGCCTCCTCTTTAACACCTCCTCCTGACTGCTCCTCACACCTCCTCCTCAGACATCCTCGCTCCTCCTCCTACTTCCTCTTACCTCCCCCACCTCTTCCTCATCCTCACACACCTCCTACCTCCTCTTTAACACCTCCTCCTCACTGCTCCTCACACCTCCTCCCTAGGCCTGGGTCCAGACTAGAGGCAGCTGGTCAATAGAATGTGCAGGTGCAGGTGCACCCGCAGTTTTGACCAAATGTGACATCACTCGAGAGCTTCTCTCCATTAGTTCACATCACAGCCGTAAAGTCCCTCCCTCGTGCGCTGGCAGGAGCGCACCTGAAGACAGGGACTGGCATTCATGTATTTCTGACCTGCTGTGATTCAGATGCAGCTCTGACCCGCCTTTAGTCACAGACTCTGCTTTGATGCATTTTTCTGTCTGTGACTATTTCAGCTTTAAATCTAATATTCAACCTCGTGTGCACAAATGTAAAATACAGAAATCATTTAATCATGTAAGACTTGTTTGTGTAGGATCTGGATTGAGGAGGAAAGTAATAACATTGGAACACAAACACATGTGTCAAAGTATAGCTCAGTAGGTTAAGTGTCTGCTTTGCATGCGGGAGACCAACTTAATGCATCCAGCCAGTAGATGGCACCAAGAGCTTAGCTATATTTTTTGTTGAAGCGAATGTACTACTCTACTATAATTATCGAGCTAGTAGCAGCAGTTATCGTGTTTAGACGTAAGAAATGCTCAGAACTCAGAGTTTGGAGATGATTTAAGGGCTTAAAACAGAAAACGAAATCGGATAAATAAAGTATGAAATCTGAAAATACTTCCCAGAACAAGAAAGTTCAGCAGGAAGTGTTTTTGACACTTGGAGGGGGGGGTTGATGATTATTCCTCAGAACAGCGTGAATGCAGCTGAATGCAACTCCAGGTGTGTTTTTGATGACGGAACATTGTTAAAAGCTCAAAAAAGTCACTGTAGCAGAATATTTGTCCTTTAAATGAGGGTGAAATGCATCCTTTTGCACCCCTGTAGACCCACACTGCTCCTCCTTCACGCTCCTCGCTGCTCCTCATCACACACCTCCTCCTCACTGCTCCCTCCTGCTCACTGCTCCTACACCCCTCACACCTCCTCCTAACACGCCCCCTCACACCTCCTCCTAACACGCCCCCTCACACCTCCTCCTTAGTGTTGACCTCATGATGCAGCTCTCAAAAATTAAGGAAAAAGGAGAAGGAAGTAGGTATTTTTTCCCAATTTGTCATTTGTCATCTTGATAAGAGCAGTCCGAGTGCTGTGATGAGGTCTAACACCTGACTGGAAAATATTAAATGAGTTCTTCTCTGGGAGATAATTAATACGCTGATAGATCTGAGATGAGACAGTAATTTTTCACTGCTGTGGCATCAAGACTGCATTTCTTTAGGAGACGCTTGATGACTGCAGTTTTCAAGGCCCTTGAGAATGTTCCACATTGAAGCAACACATTAACCCTGTGAGTGAGTGCTGCTAACAAACTGCTCAGCTCAGACTTTAGAAATCTGGTACGTAACACATCGAGGCAGAATGTGAAAGAACCACATGGAACTACGCCCTACTCAGCCCTTCCTCCATATCAATGGAAACTGCGTGGTAACCATGGATTTCACAAACAACCTGACCAATCAGAGACTAATTAGAACCCGGGTCAAGCAGGGACTAAAAGAGTATCTGGTCCTGGTTAAGTTAAATAGGCCTGCCCTAATGGGTAATCTAACCTATTAACACACTTTGATTAACCCCAATGTTTTCTTTATTTTGACATCTTTCAATCGATAATATTTTTACATAGACTGCAGAGATTATACAAAGGTCTGACTTTGGCACAAAGCTTTTACAAGCATATTCTCTGAGGGAATACTTTGTATTTCAGAACATGTTTATAGAGATCTGAACTACAGATTTTAGACACAGTCGACAAACGAGGATTCATTGGTTTAAAGTAAAGTACCTGTGAGTGCAGGTCTGTGACTGTGCTCAGGTTCTCCAGGTGAGAGTGGAACAGAGGGGAGCGGGTCAGAGCCACCCCCAGCAGGCCCTCCACTATGAAGCCCACAGTGCAATCATCAGGCAGTCGGATCATCTCTGAGGTGTTTGTGAACGCACCATCACTGCACACAGGAGACGAGAGAGCGGGATCGTATTTAAAATAGAAATCTTAGCCTTGGTATTTCATGTAGAATTAAAACAAGTTAAGGTCACTTGGCAAACAAAAATGTCAACAGAAAACACAGGGGCTCCAGTAGGGCAGCAACAAGTTAATCAATAATCGCATTAATTGAACATTGAATCAATCTCCAACTACTTTATTCATCTGAGAGAAGAGGTTTTATGACTGAGAGCAGTAATTGCATAAAAATTAAGGTTTTGTGTTTTGGATGAAAACATAAATAAACACCAGGATGTTCAAGAGCCTTCACTTCAGATTCATCTGGTCATTTTAAAAAAATATCAAATTCACACACCTTTTGCGTTCCAAACAACTAATCAATAAATCAAAAGAATAGTGCTCGATTAATCAATAAGCAATATTTCTATTGTTGCCAACAGCTGGAGTCTAGACTCCAGCTGTTGGCAACAATAGAAATATTGTTTCTGATTGAAAAATAAAGACATTTTAATTGGCGTGAAAATAAGATCTGCTAGCATTTAAAAGGCACTGTACATGATTTGAACTTCACATTAAGTTGGTCAGCTGCATGCTAATGGGTCAGAATGGTAATGAATAGACTTTAAAAACACAAACACTCCTGGATGACGTGAAGCAGTGGGGGAAAGGATTGTGGGTTGTTGTGGAAAAATTCTTAAAGACTTGTCAAAATGATATATTTCTGGTGGTAAGACATGTGCTTACGTGTGGAATGTTAGCTGAAGGAAACCAGACGTTTAAGGCAGAGATGTTGTTTTTAACCTGATATATGGTGCTGCTCCGTACCAGTCTCTCTTATCCAACTGTTGAGAGCTAGACAGACCCGTTGCCTCCCACCCTGCGAGTTCGGGTGGGGGCAGCGTGAACGTCATGTGACTATCTGACTGAACTAATAAAAGGCAGGGGAAGTGAGAGGCAAGTTGGAGGAGACTGCAGTCGGGATGAGCTGATGTTAAGCGCCATGGCAGAGAGTTGAATCGAGTGCCTTTTCTGCTGTTGGGACGAGCTGACAGGCAGCCGCCACTGCAGGAGTGGGACGAGCTGACAGACGCGCCACTGTAGCAGTGGGACGAGCCGATGAGAAGCGCCACTCACCTGCCCCCCGTGCATCGTGCACGTAAAAAGCTCATGGGCCAGTATCTGATTACCTGTTTAATTCTCAGTCAGTAGAAGGTTGTTCTCTCAGACTGTCTAGGTTCAATTGTCTTTGTGATAATTTCCTGACAGAAATTGGTCCTTCGAGCCGGATATGGAGTTTTGGCATCTCCGTGGAGGATAATCGACGACAGCTGAAGAATTTCTGCAGAGTAACGAGAAGACCATTTTCTTCAAAGTGGCCAGTTGATCCTCCTTATCCTCCCCGGCGACCAAAACCTCCATCCAATCGGATTTACAAGAGACAACCATACAGGTCAGACAGAAGTTAATTCAGTCAGAAGTTAACTTAGAGTATGAATGTCGCGACTTTGAGTGTGATTGGTGAAATTTTGAGTGTGATTGGTAAAGAAGTCTCATCAGATCAATGAGTTCACCTCAAACTTACAATTTGATGGTTGCTCATTAAAGTGGATGAAAGACTAATTTACATGAGGAATTTTAGGCAGATTTTTCATTGAGAGAAGAACGTTTAGTGGAAATCTGACTGTGAGTACACCCAGCTTATGACCGGTTCATGAAGAGTGAACTAGAAGCTCGTCATAGGGGTCAGCTAAAAAATAACTTTGTAGGACTCCCAACTGCAAGTATGGCAGATTTTAATACTTGGACTACACACGCCGAAGGCGTGATTTGCGATAAACAAAAGAAAAAGGCCAGTTTAGTCCTATTGACTGATTCTGGAGTTACGGTTTATGTGTTTAGCCAACAAGGCCAAAACAGACCATACAAAGGACAAAATAGAAATAAAAATACAAAGATCAGAAGGAAATTGATCGAAGAGAAGGCAATTGTTATATATGCCACAAAAAAGGACATCTCGCACGAGACTGTCCCAAAGGAAGAATAAGGACTCAGAACGTGACAGACAGGAAAGACAGGGTAGAGGGGAGCAGAGAAGCGACTCAGACATGTGACTAGCCGAGCAGACAGACAAGCAGACAGATGAGTTTTAAAAGAGTTGGAGAGGAGTTAAGGAAGAGTGCATGGGTTAATATGGTGAGCACAGGACCATAATATTAAATATATAAATAAAATTAAAAATTGGATCCTGAATTGGGTGTTATTATTGTAAACTATAATGCAACATAAAAAAGGAGAAGTTCTATTGTCTTCCTTCTTGTGTTGGTCCAGGTGCACATGGCCCTCCACAATGAACGAAACAAAATTGAACAATGATGAGTGATCAGGACGAGCAGAGGGAGGTTCTTCTCCGAGCTCTCTGGGGTCAGGATTATGAAGATGGGACTTTGATAGAGTCAAGGGGAGTGTGAAGAAGAATGGGTGGATTAGTTTGGGTGTCAGTATAGTTTACTTTTTGTTTCTACTCTTCTTACGTTTTCTATTTCTTTATGTAGTTAGATTCTCTGTAACTAGTGTTAGGTTTTGGTTTGTGTCGAGAGGGGACGATAAGTACACTTGTTTTTGTGAACAAAAGCAAGTGAGGGGGGTAGTTTGTGAATTTAGTGCAGAGACACGTGGAGTTAGTTTAGTTAGTTAGTGTTAGCCCGAAAAAGAAGAAGTTGTTGATTAAAGGTAGTTAATCTTAAGGCATGTTTTTGATCTCTCTTGGAGGGATTGCAAGTTTTTTTGAGTACTCGATTGTGGTTCCACCGTTTTGTTTTTCTGTGTGTGTTGTTCTGTGTTGTGTGTAGGGTTTGTTTTTTTTATTTTGAGGCTGGTTTTTACGAAGTCCATGGTTTGAATGGAGTTTTGAAGTTGTGTTCGTCACCAGGGTTAGAGTAGGACTGAGTGCAGTGCAGCATTTGGGAGGCGGAGCTATTGGCTCCTCCTTTGTGTGTGTGAGTTGGAGAAGGGCAGAGGAAGTAGTGCTGAAAGGGGGGAGTAAGTCTCCTGCAAGTGGTTGATGACGGTGACATGTTGTTAGTTTTTATTTTGGGAAAATAAAAATAAAAGGGGGGATATGATTAGGAACAATAGCATCTTTTAGTATCCCGAAGAGCGCTATATAAGTATAAAGTATTATTATTAATAAATAGAAATATAAAATAGAAATAGATAAATAAATAAATAAATAAGTAAATAAGAGAAAGCCAGGCCTAGATGGCATGTACGACAAAACAGTACATGCTTTAGGCCCCGTCTACTTCTATTTTAATGAACAGACAGTCTTCATTGACATAGAAGTGCCTGAAAATGTAAAAAAGAAAATGTGCACACCCAGTGCCAGACACGTGTCAGTGGCCAGAAACCCCATAGACACGTGGGCTGAATTGGGCTGCTATTTACATTTAGTAAAAACATCTAAGAGCTGTAAACGAAGCAGTAAAAGGAGAGCACCAAATGTACCTAACCCAAATACATTGCTCAATTCTATCTCACCAGAAGCGAAGTTCTTCTCTGTCATTGACTTGAGCAATGCATTTTTTAGCATCCTATTGGATGAGCACTCAAGTGGGTGGTTTGGGTTTATCTACCAAGGTTAAAAAGAAAAATAATAATAACATTAGATTTAGACAAGATTATTTCAAGGGTATAGTGAGAGTCCAACAATTTTTAGCCAAGCCATTACTTCTATAAATTACTCAGTTAAAAGGAAGTTTCAAATAATTGATATATGGCAATAACATATTAATAACAAATTCTAATCAAAGCGATTGCAAAATAGATACCATTGCAGCATTAAGGTTTCTCGCAGAAATAGGGGACACTGTCAGAAACCAGACAAAAAGCAATTTTATCAGCTACAAAACCCCAAAGAAACAAATGTTGGTTTTTGGGCCTGATAAATTACTACAGACAGTGGGTAATAGATTATACCATATTGATAAGACCACTCCAAGACTTAATACATACAAGCGAAATGAACCTTACAGACAAAATTATATGGACTGCAGAAACAGATAAAGTTTTTGAAAAAGTAAAAACTACATTGGCAGTTACCACTGTACTGGCACTCCCAAACTATGCCAGTGGCTAGAGCTATGCCACACTGTGTACAGACAGTGGTTACTGCAGCAATGGCAGTACAAGCATCTGCAGACGTGGTACTATATCACAAATTGACTTTTCTAGTGCCACATGCAGTGCAGATCTTTTTGTTACAAACCTGTGACCCATAAAGACTTTTTGATTGAATTTTTGAAAGCAATTCAATTATTTAAGAGACTTGCAGTATGCAACTGTGAAGCGCATACCATGAAAAAAGACTCTTTTTCAAATGGAAACAGACTCATGGACGCAGCAGCAAAACAAGCTGCCACCAGTACAGAGACATTGACTAAAAATACATGAAGCACATGACAACATCCTACAATCAAGCATTGGACCAAGAGAAACAACTTTGGCTACAAAAAGGAGCAAAAAGAAATAGATGGACTACTTTTTTTATAGGCCCTGATAATAAACCACGGCTATCCAGATCCATGTTTAAATGGGTAGTTGAAGTGACACACGGGCCGTGCCATGTGTCAACAGGAGGGATGAATAGCCTGGTAGACAAATATCATAACACTTATGGTTTTAATACCTATTAAAAAAAATTTTTGTAGACAGTTTTTGATATGCAAAAAACATACATGCATATTCTTCCTGCAGACGGATAGACATTTAGTCCTGTTGAAATGTTGAAATGAAGGAAACAAGAAGAACACATAATCTGCCCGAAGGCAATTGTTCCACATTGCAGGTGATGAGACCAGGAGATACGGTGTTCATCAAGGTCATAAAAAGAAAGAACTGGACCAGTCCTCGGTGGGAAGGGCCTCATCGAGTGCTGCTTACCATGCCTACTGCTGTCAAAGTGGAAGGACGCTTCTCCTGGGTGCATCCATCACACTGCAAACTTCGGAAAATTCTGACATCAGACTCATCGCAACGTAAGATTCTTCTAGACGCAGGACTTCTTTTGTATCCAGTGACGACAACGATGTTCTTACAGTAGCAAATACTGGGCATCGCGACGTGGAAAAGGTGTTTTTACAGTAAATTTTTACTGGGCATCCTACGTTGATCTACAATCAAGATGGAAGATGCTGACATGAAGAAACAGAGACATGAGAGAGACTATCTCATCAAAGAAGTAAAGTGTGGTGCTTACATTATAGCTTGGGTAATAATAGTAAGGTTCATTGTGTGGCCTTTCTTGATAACAGGCCAACCCCCTCCACGAACTGTGGAGAAAAGAACCTTAGTCAAAGTTCATGTTGAATTAGATAACCTGTGGTACAAAATGGCTAAATTGACGGCAGAAAGTTATAATGTAACTCAGGGATGTTATGTCTGTACATTTATCCCACATCATTCTAATGAAGCACCACACCTTATGCCTCATCCATCCCACATCATTCTAATGAAGCACCACACCTTATGCCTCATCCAGTGTCAGAACTGGAAGTAACATGTAACATTATTCATTACTCTAACTACAAGAAAGACCCCTTGCCGGCTACAAGATATTGGAGCAATAAGCTGGTTCCTCATGTAAGAGCGTGAATATCTGGACAAAGTGAAACAAAGTGAGACTCCCTGGAGCCTCATGGACTGGGTAATGGGTGGTAACTGGTGGCAAATCATGTTGAAATTACTAGCCCCAGTGTTGGCTGTACTGATATTGTTTTGCCTTTTCACTACCTGTATATTCCCTTGTTTACGTTCACAGGTCCAGAACATGGTTCAAGCTAATGTAATTGATACGTTACACTCTAAGACCATGTATGTAAAATTACTTACTACATAGACTTTGGAGAGAATTGTGATCAAAGGTATGATGATGTGGATCAGTTTTAAGAAGCTACAGAGTAAAAATGACGTGTTACAACTAAACCTACTTAGTAGAGCGTTGTAATGCTGATGTGAGAGAGACTTTGTAATGTTTTTCTATGACTGTATTTTCTTTTTTTTTGTTTATTTTGACAAACAGGAGGGAAATGTGGAAAAATCCTTAAAGACTTGTCAAAATGATATATTTCTGGTGGTAAGACATGTGCTTACGTGTGGAATGTTAGCTGAAGGAAACCAGACGTTTAAGGCAGAGATGTTGTTTTTAACCTGATATATGGTGCTGCTCCGTACCAGTCTCTCTTATCCAACTGTTGAGAGCTAGACAGACCCGTTGCCTCCCACCCTGCGAGTTCGGGTGGGGGCAGCGTGAACGTAAACGTCATGTGACTATCTGACTGAACTAATAAAAGGCAGGGGAAGTGAGAGGCAAGTTGGAGGAGACTGCAGTCGGGATGAGCTGATGTTAAGCGCCATGGCAGAGAGTTGAATCGAGTGCCTTTTCTGCTGTTGGGACGAGCTGACAGACGCGCCACTGCAGGAGTGGGACGAGCTGACAGACGCGCCACTGTAGCAGTGGGACGAGCCGATGAGAAGCGCCACTCACCTGCCCCCCGTGCATCGTGCACGTAAAAAGCTCATGGGCCAGTATCTGATTACCTGTTTAATTCTCAGTCAGTAGAAGGTTGTTCTCTCAGACTGTCTAGGTTCAATTGTCTTTGTGATAATTTCCTGACAGTTGTCAAGAGGGAGACACCAAATAAACATGATAATGCACATCTCTAGTTTGTGAATCCTGCACAGACAGACATGCACAGACATGCAAATGAAACACAACACAAAAAGTCAGGTGAGATGAATAATGTGAGCCTTATACAGTACCTGGTCCAGGGCTGCATCCTGAGGGCCAGGCTGCGGCTGAGGCAGAAGCCAGCTCCTCCAGTGGCGAACCAGAAGGTCACCTCCTGAACAGACACACAAACACACACACAAGTGGAAATGGACACACACAGCAAACTGATACCAGGTTAAAGAGACACTTTGAGTGAAAATAACCCTTGCACAGTGCTGAATCCTGTAGGAATCCACTGGTCTTTACCACTCACAAAGACCATTTCCAATCTGGACTCGTCAGTCGCCTTCTCTGCTCTTCAGGGTGGTGTCCGGAGCCACCTGTCGGTGAGCACTGAGGATCCACCGCAGAGCACCAGCTCTTCCCAGGCTGCTGTAAGTGAGTCCGGTACATCCTGAGGCAGCTGCCTCCACCTCCTCCAGCTCGTCTGAGTCCACTAAACCTATCAAGACGTCTGAGCAGCTCGCTAAATCTTCAGCCAGACTAAACATCCTAAAAGAGGCAATCTTGAGACGATCCTCAGACTTCAGCTCCAGCCTTGCCGCTCTCTCCTGTGTTGCGCACACCCTTTCTGCCGTTAACGCTATTACGCACGTCTATTCTATTTTATTTTATTCTTAATCTTATGCATGCCTCTTTTATATATTGTATTATATTTTATTCATTGTTTTATGTTGCATCTTATGCACCTTACTTATGTTTGTGAATTTTGATCACTGACAATGGCAATAAACCCATTCTGACTCTGACTACGTGGTGGGCGTTCACGTACATGAGTGACCGTTTACTTCCTGTAAACCCACTGATTCGTCAGATCATCCAACACACCGTTGTGTTCAGACTCGCTCCTGCTCTGCAAACAATGTCTCGGAAACAATTTCTGACACAACTCCAAGAAAACTTTCAGAGCGGGCGAGCCACTTTCCCCATTAGGACAAGTGCAAGACGCCATAGTTATAAACACCTGGGGAACTGTGCCTCAAAACCGGCATCAAATCACATTTAAATCTGCTCCCACCACCAGTGATCACATTAAGTGATCAAACTATCCTGGAGAAAAGACTGGCCCATCAGAGAAATTAAATTTGCATTGCCTGTAAGAAAAAAATTGCCCAGTTCCACTGAAACAAATCTGATAATTGCTGGGCTCAATGTCAGATCGTTATGTATCTTTTTGAATTATTAATTTTATCTCTTCTTATTCATCTTATTCTTCTTCACTGGGAGATAATTAATACGCTGATAGATTTGAGATGAGCCGGTAAGAACGTTTGCTTCCTTTTGCCACAGATCCGCACTTCTGTAGTAAACGTACTTCCGGTTTGACAAAAACCCTGTTCATGTAAATGGTGAACAAGGGAAAAGTCTTACCGCTAAAACATTATATAAAGTAGACTGAACGTTCAACAACAAGTCATCAATACTCCGATTCACTGGGTGGTCTGAAAAAAACGTATTGTCCGTTGAACTTATTTTCTCCATGTAAAATCATGATTGTATGTTTTTAACTGAAACATGACTTGAAGGTAATGCAGTTCTTGTAGAATCAGCTCCACCAAATTTCAAATTTGAATCTGTAACTCGAGAACACGAGTTTCTGTGCACTATTCAGAGATAGAATTCACAGGTTGTTCTTTGGGATGTTTTACCTCACCATACTTTTCCTAGTTTTATACAAGCATTTATTGATGAGCAGCTTTCAGTTGTATGCACTGACTTTGATGGTTTAGTCATTACAGGGGATTTTAATATTCATGTGGATAATGTTTGAGACAGAAGCACTAAAGAGCTTCATACTGTTCGTGAAACCTTTGGTCTGACTCAGCACATGAGTCCCACCCACAGCAGAGCGCACAGTCTGGACCTGCTAATTACAAGGGGTTATGATTTCAGAAGTTAATGCGGCTGATGTTGCTCTGTCTGATCATTTCTGTGTCTTCTTTGACCTGTCTGTTATTCTCAAACAACAGGCTGCAGTTGTTCGGAGGAGACACATAAATGACTACACAATTGTACTCTTTGTGGAAATGATAAAAGTTTAAAACTACCTCATGTTCAAATTTTGATGATGTGTTGAGTGCTGTTTCATGTAGTGTTGTGAATGTTCTGGACCCCATTGCCCCTTTAGAGGTTAAAACGGTCGATAATAAGCATAATGGGTCAGGGTTAATGGAATGATGAGTCAGAGCACAGAAAAGGGAGTGCTGCTGAGCAGAGCAGAAATGGTGCAAGTCAAAGCTCCAGATTAATCATGACATTTTCAGAGAAAAAATGTTCAGGTACAACCAAATTTTATGTACAAGGAGGTATTTCTCGAAAATTTTTGGAAATTGCAGTAATAACTTGCATGTTAGCCTTTTGCAACCGTCAATAGATTGACAAACCCTCCAGCTCAGCTGCCAGAGGAACTAATTTCCACATCCAGGTGCAACAAGTTTGCAAAATTCTTTAATGACAAGATCCAGCACATTAAAAATACCATTAATTCCACAGGGTTAATAACAACCAATCAGCCAGTCAAACACATGGAGCTGTCTCACTTTGCAATCGTGAATAGCAAAAATGTCCAAGAGACCATCACCAAAATAAGTTCTTCTTAATGCTGCCTCGATGTGTTACCTACAATATTTTTAAAGTCTGTGCTGAGCCATTTGTTAGCTCCACTCACAAAAATAGTCAATATGTCACTTCAATATGGAACACAAGGGCCTTAAAAACTGTGGTCATTAAGCCTTTCTTAAAGAAGAGTGGTCTTGATGCCAAAGCACTGAATCATTACCAGTTAAAAGTTATTAAAAAATGGTTACCAACAGCTTAATTACTATCTCCTAATGACCGGTCTTTTTGATTCTTTCCAGTCAGGCTTTAGAGCTCACAGTCTGAGACTGCTCTCATAAAAGTGACAAATCACATCCATCCAAGGCTACAGGACAAGATGGGCATCACTGACAACGCCCTAAATTGGTTCAGGCCCAAATGGAGGACAGGCGGTATTTTGATGAGATTGGTCAGTGTGTTTCAGACCCCAGGGGCTTGACCTGTGGGATGCCCCTAGGGTCAATCCTGGGGCCCCTTCTGTTCAACCTGTATATGCTGCAGTTAGATCCATCGATACACAACAGTGGAGTGTCCTGCCACAACTCTGCAGACGACACTCAGATCTATGTCTCACTGACGGCAGGTGAAAATGGACCAGTGGATTCACTCTGTCACTGAATCCAACAGATCAGTGGTGGATGCAAAACAACTTTCTCCAGCTAAACTCAGACAAGACTGAAATCCTTACCTTTGTCCCACAGAAACAAAGAGAAAGTGTCAGCGTCACATCCAATCTCTCTCCCTAACACATTCAAATCAAGTGAGAAATGTAGGCGGAATAATGGACTGAGAACTTTGACAGCCACATCAAATCAATAACATCAGCAGCTTTTTACCATCTGAAGAACAATGTCAAAATAAAAAATATAGTGTCTAAACCAGACTTGGAGAGACATGGTCACTAGAACAGTGATTGTAGCCAGTTCCTCCAGTTCCTCGGCTCGATCCTCGCTCTTACAGATCAGGCAGTGAACTGTGACGCGTTGTTGTTACTAACATGTTAAAAACTTTACACATGAGGGTATAATTAACCGGAGGACATTTCTGTGTTTCTAAAAGACACAAAACAACAGACAGTTTTATCGTTTATAGTTAAAACATCGATTGTTTTATGTCAAAGTTTTTTCTGGCATTATTTAATATGTATTAGGCTCTGAAATTAGCGTTAGCAAAACCCTATAGAGATAAAAACGGGAGCCAAACTGTGAGCTAACAGCGAGCTAGCCAGGTGCCAATGTGCACAGAGCCTATTAAAGGTAGCCGATACTTACAAAAATCTTGATAACGATATTCAGGAGACACTTGAACAAATCTGTGAATTACTTGAACCTCAATCAAGACATTTACAAAGCGTAAATCAACAAATTAACCAGAAAAAAACAATTTATCACTTTATTTAACGTCATCTGTTTTTGATACAGCTCCTATCTTTAGTCTAGTTGAACGTTTGGCATCTTTAGTTTAGTTGAAACCCAAAGTAAACTGTGGAGCTTCCGTACCTGAGGAGCAGAGGTCTGCGTGCTGAGTGAGGCCTGGAGCGGTCTCCCGGTGCTGGGACGGCCCAAGTACACGTCCTGGGTGTGCTGGTAATGGGACAGCAGCTTCAGCAGAGCCTCCACGTTCACATAATTATCATCATCCACATGACAGAACCACCTGAAACAGAGAAGCACCACACGAGAGGTCAGGAGAGAGAGAGGAGGAAAAGAGAGAGGGAGATGAAGATTAGAAAGTCAAGTCAAGTCAAGTTAGGAAGTTAGGAGAGTGCAGAGAGAACGAGAAAGAAAGGCAAGGAAAGAAGAGAAAATTTAATACAATTACATTTAATTTTGTAGCTCCCAAAATCACAACAACTTTTGCCTGGGCCACAGGTAGAAAGCGGTTTAAATAAACACAGAAACAGAATAAGAAAAAAGAAAGAAAAAGTTAAGAAAGAAAGACAGAGAATGACAACAAGAGTGAGGGGGAGGAGATACTGGACGGGCGGAGTCACATGTGAAGAGGGAGCAGGGCCGTACTTCCTGCCGGAGTGAAGGAAAGCGTCGTACTCCTGGGACATCTTACAGGACAGGGCCTGGCGAGTGTGGGCCCCGGAGCAGTGAGTGCTGATCAGATGGGCCCCTGTGAGACAGACACAAGACACAGGAGTTCATGTCATGTATGACATTAAGCATTCAATAATGCACAGATTCTGGTAGTCCAAAAGGATTAAACACAACAAAAATTACAAAAGCAAAAGTGTGGGGTCTGAAAATGACTCTGAAAAGTGCAAGCATGTCTTTGTGATCACCAACGAAAACAACACTCAGTGCGAGCCGGGTTCGGAGCACTTCTTCAGCAGACTTGTGGTCTGTCAAATTCGGACCACAGTGCACCGAGTTCTGTGACAAACACCGTAATTTTCACATGGAATCCCCTGTCTGACCTGAAGGCGCTCCAGACCGCGGCAGTGTCCAGTACGCTCGCGAAGCTGGTGTAACGGTCCATTCATTGAATTCCTTTGTAAGCCTTGCAGTGAGTGTACACAGGCATGAAGATTCAAGGTTTTTCATGTAACTGCCTCTGGACACTGATTGTGATGCCTGGGCTGCTGGTCACAGAGGAGTCTTTTGGCCTGAGGGCTCTTACTCTCCTCAAACTGCCCTGACACAGATCTGCTGACTCTTCCTGACAAATCCTCCTAAAGCTGCACCCTTGCCATTCTCTGTTAATAAAGCTACTAAAAGTTTACTTAGACTGAAGCAGACATATTATGAGCAAGGAGAAAAAGCAGGCAAACTATTAGCTTGGCTTGTTAAACAATCAGAGTCTGAAAGAACAAAACACTTTAGAAACGAGAGGGGGTTCTGAAACAGGCCAGTTTAAAGAAATTAATAACACTTTTAAAGAATTCTATGAGAACTTATATAGTGCAGGTGTTTCTTGCTCAGCCTTACAGGAACAGATCAAATTTTTGGATCCATTAAACATTACTCCATTGGAAGATACGTTTTTGGCCGACTTAAATCTGGAAATGACTAACGAACTGACTGCTGCAACTGGATGTATGAAGGGTTCAAAAGCACCTGGGCCCAATGGGATTCCTATTGAAATATACAAATCTTTTCAAAATATATTATTAGATCCCTTACTTGAAATGTACAAGGAGTCTTTAAATGTTGGTTCACTTCCATTCTCACTAAAACCAGGCAAAGCCTCCACTTTGTGCGGATCTTATAAACCAATATCTCTTCTTAACAATGATCCTAAAATTCTTTGCAAAGTTTTAGCCAGACGGCTAGATAAAATATTACCACTAATGGTTCATTCTGGTCAAAATGGCTTCATTTTGACCAGAATGTTCATTACATTAGACGAGTGCTGAATGTTATATTTGAAAGCTCTGGATGCTCAGATACAGCTGTTTTGTCTTTGGATGCCGAGAAGGCTTTTGATAAGGTGGAATGTTCCTACCAGTTTGAAGTTCTTAGAAGATTTGGAATTAAAGAACAGTTTCTTTCTTGGATTAAACAATAATATTCTGCTCCTCAGGCCATGTACTAACAAATGGACAGTTATCCTCACCCTTCAGGTTGCATAGAGCAGGGGTTCTCAAACTTTTCTGGCTGGGACCCCCAAAATAGCCATGCAACCAACTCGGGACCCCCAAAGCGAAATGAAAATTACAGTAGCAATAATTTCAAGTGTCAATGCATGTTAAATCAGGTTTAATATTGGTTAATCTATCCTATTTCACTTAAAGATACTGTTTTTAATTAAAAATGACTTGACTTGAAATCATCTCACGACCCTCAGCTCACCCCTCGCGACCCCGACCCCCACTTTAGGAACCACTGGCATAGAGGCACGAGACAGGGCTGTCCCTGTCGCAGTTATTGTTTACACTAGAAATAGAACCTCTTGCAATGGAAATTTGAAATCCCCCCATTCTGAAGGCACTACACTCACATTGCCTTGTGCACAGATGATGTGATATTGTTTTGCTCCAATTTAAGAGGTCCCTGCTCTACTGGATTTAATGCAATATTTTGGCAGTTTTTCAGGATATAAAATGAATAGCTCAAAATCAGTAATATTATTTATGGACATGTCAGAGCGGGAGAACCCTCCACTTCATGCCCCTTTCGAAGTCTGCTGTAGTGATTTTACTTATTTAGGTATCAAAATTAATTAAATGATAATGGGTTACCCCATTGATAAATAGGTGGACCAATTTACCCAAATCAATGACTGGTAGACTAAGTATACTAAAAATGACAATTTTATCCAAATATTTGGACCTATTTCAATCTGTTCCATTAGCTCCTCCTCCGTTTCTCTTTAAGCAGCGCCAGAAGCTCTTCACAGGTTTTATTTGGAACAACAGACGATCCAGGCAGAGGCTCTTCTGTAGTTACCATATGACAGTGGTATTATTGTGCAGCTCAAAAAAGAGCAGGGATGGTTTACTTTCAAAAAAGACCCACCTGCATGGTAATCATTTGGAACGCATTTGACTAATATTGCTGCAAATGTATACATATACTCGGCCAATAAACGCAAATTACTTAAATTACTTAATTATCCTTTTCTCCGGAATACACTACTGGTTTGGCACACTTCTTTGGCTTATCTGGGGGAGAATGTTGAGTTTTCTCAGTTCTCTCCAATTTATGGAAATGATGAATTTATTCCTGGCAGAGCGGATTCCGGGTTTAAACCTTGGGCTGCTCAGGGCATGATAGTACGACACTCATGTCTTTTGAGGAGCTCACATTCAAATATAACATTCCTACCAAACTTTTTTTTTTTAAATATTGAAGTATCTGCTGTGAGAGACAGCTGCAGAGATAAGTGTTGATTCAATCACCTCTAGACTGTGGGGCCAAAAGGAAGAAAGGGTAATCATAATCATAGTGAGTAGGTCGTGTGACCACAAACAAAGAGAGGGTCAATAAAGAAACATTTGGGAGTGGATTTCCTTATCTGAAAGGCGTTGGTCTCCTTTGAAGGAGCAGTTGTTCTAACATATATAAAGCTATGTTACACTAGAATCGGGGAGATCCTAGATTTGGCCACAGTGGGACTCCCAGGCAACGTCGACTGCCTGTATGTGATGCTGCTCTCTGGAATAAACTTCCTTAGCGTGCACGAGTCTTCTTCTATTAACTGACACATCAACCAAAACCTTCAGAAACCACAATATCTACAACTAAGAAATTCTTTCCAAACAAAAAAAATTTGTTTGTCAATGCCTCATCTTTCCACATTGAAAGAATATACCTTTTTTTTTTAAATTCTAAGGGTAAGGTCTTGAACATCGCTAGTGAAACTGTGGGTGTAAATGTTCCTAAGCCTATAATATGTTTATTAAATATCTATCCTGAGGGTTTTATCTAAAAGTACTATATCTCTGCTGAATATCTGTTTTTTGGAAGCCAAAGGTTGTATAGCCGTTTGTACTACTTCACAATGGTTGAAAGGAATGACTTTTTATTTTGCATTAGAAAAGATAAGCTATGTGACCAAAAACAAACTTGACAAGTTTTGGGAAATAAGGTCTACATTCTGTATCTTTCTTAGGAACAACAACTTGTCTGTTGCTGGCTAGTGATAATGATTCATTATTTACCACCTTTGTATGTGTGTACATGAGTGTGCACTTGTGTGTATGTTTATGTATACATACATAAGTATATTATTTATGTATCATCATATGCCTTGTTAGTATAAATTAAAAATGTCAATAAAGATATGTTTAAAAAAAAATGGCAAGTGTCACATTTTCATAGTTAGATCTTAACAAGGTTTAATAAGCAACAAGAAATGGGAGTGAGACAAAAAAAGTTTGAGTAAACATTTTATTGAAAACAACAATTGAACAAGTGAAATAGGCTGTTCTGCAGAAGTTTAAGACCACACCTAAAAAAAAACCCGGAACCCCCTCAAAACAGAAATCAAAGTCCCATGAAGTAGCTCCACTGTTATTGTTCATCTCTTCAAAAATAGGTTGCAATCCAATGCAAGTGTTTCCAGGAGGAGTTCCAGGTGAGTGGAACATTTGTCCAAGTGGTGCAGACGGCCTCATGAAGGACATCTGTCTGAACTGTGCTCCATTTACAGCACAAGACACGCCAGATTAATGCGTTTAACCATTACAAATGACCGTGCATCTTTGCGATATGCATATCACGATAATAACACGTGCAAAAACTATATTTTTTCTCAATATATTGTGCAGCCCTACTTTCTTCCACCTTACAAGAGAGCAGTCCAAGCTGTAGTTCTGTGGCGTTCAAGGAGACCAGGCCTTTGACGTGTTTTGTTTGTGAAGCCCTTCAGTGTCAGATGTGTCTGATGTTATTGGGCTGCAGTCGCACCAGTAACAGCCTTCATTTGGGTCGAGGATCGTCCACTGTCTTGTTGAAATGACACTGAATCCACATTTTTGCACAGATTTGGGCTTTTAAAAGGCATGTGGTCCTAAACTTTTGATCAGTCTATTATAGTTTAATTGTTGTTTTCAGTAAAATGTTTACTCAAACTTTTTTGTCTCGCTCCCATATCTTGTTACTTGAAGCTCCATTTTGAACCTTGTGACTTTTGCCATTTATTCAACTGCTCTTCAATTTTTGAACTTCTTCAAAAATTGACTACAGCAAACAAACATATGCAGTCACAGAACAGTGTGTTGGCAGCAGTTTGCCCGGTCAACATGTTTCCTCCTGGACTCACTGAGCCTCTGCCGCAGCCGGGGGTCCTCAGTGTCCGTGAACACAAACGTCTGGAAAGAGAGACAGAGACATGTTTCCTGTTAGTCCACAGCAGGCAGTGGCTCTGCAGCCGGACACACACACGCACGCACGCACACACACACACACACACACACACACGCACACGCACACACACACACACACACACTGTGGCTGCAGGAGCCACTGCTGAGGTCACCTCCACCTTCACAGGAAGCACTGCTGAGTAAGCTCTGGACTATGGACCAGCTTCTGGTGTTACGGAGGTCAGGAGGAGCTAGTCTGACTCCTGGTTATAGATGATGAAAGGAATCATACTTTGATCAAGATTGAAGTTCAGTTATTTCTAATCTTTATTTTATTCATTTGGTTTGATTAACAGGCAGACTGTACATTAGTCAACATTTCTGTAAATGTACCAGAGTTAGCCAGAAAGGCTATTTTGGTCACCCTGGTGAGCAGTGAAGCAGTGATGAGCTTTAGTCCACTTCCAATGAAAGAGATAAAAATCTTGTTGTTCTGTTTGTGAACTGTGTAGCGTCACCAGAACACAGCAGTGACGAGGCGTGAGAGCAGGGCATGTTTGCACACAGCTTAGAGAGAACACTGCTGTCAGGCACCATTAGAAAGGACTGACTCTTGATCTCATTACAAAATGGAATACTTGCACAGTGGCAGATTTGGTAGGTATATATTCATAATATTAATACCATAAATACTATTAATATTGTTGTTATTGTTGTTATTATTATTATGCTTTTCTACTTCGAGGCAACTGCTGTTATGATTTTGGGCGCCACAAAAATAAATAGAAATTTATTTGGTCGAGACATTGTTCATGAACACACATGATGTAAACACGCCGGACTGTCCTACGTTCACTCAAACACACTCTCAGTCACACAACAGCCTATATTTGAACACTGCAGGCAGGTAGGTGAAGTGTCTTGCCCAACAACACAACAACAGTAGCTGGTGTTCCAGCGGTCTCCCATCCAAGTAATAACCAGGCCCAGACCTGCTTAGCTTCTGAAATCTGCCGAGATCGGGCTTTGACTTTCTGGTATGGCCTTCAGCGCCTGAGTTCAGTGATGAATCTAAAATGTCTCTAAAAACAGCCTAAAGAGCACATGAGGATCTGGTGACTCTGCTCTGGTTTTAATGATGGCACTATCTCTGCACAGCTGTGGCCACAGGCCAGGCATGAATCACAGCATCTGAAGGACCACATGGAACCAACTACAGAAAAGCCACGTTAATAAAAAACAAGCAACTTAGCTATTATGTCGAAGTGACTTTAATACAATTTAAAGAGTGTAAAATTAAAAGTGAATTAGGGTGCTCTTCTGTTTGTAAAGCTCCCTCATCTCCACCTAATCCACTTCCACAAATTCCGCAGACAAAGATTCATTCATTTTCTACCGCTTATTCCCGTTAGGGGTCGCGGGTGACTGGAGCCTATCCCAGTGACTTTGGGCCTTAGGCGGGGTACACCCTGGACAGTGGCCAACTCGTCGCAGGGCTGACACAGAGACATGGACAGACAACCATTCACTCTCACATTCAGTCACTACGGACAATTTAGAGTTCTCAATTAACCTGAACACATCATGTCTTTGGACGGTGGGAGGAGCCAGAGAACCCGGAGAGAACCCACGGTAACACGGGGAGAACATGCAGACTCCACCCAGAGATGTTGGGGTGGTCTGGGATTCGAACCCACGATCTCCTTATTGAGAGGCAGAAGCTCTAGCCGCTCTGTCACCGTGCACCCCTATTACAAATGAGAGCAAAGCAGCACCAAAAGTGCATAATGCTTTCATTTTTGACAATCTGCGACAAAATCCAACTACTTCAAAAGTTTACGTCTGCAGGATTTTTGTCTCAAGTCCTTGTAAAAAAATCTGTCTGAAAATGTGCCTAGCAAAACCTAATAATCAACAAAGGGAAACACAGTTAACATATAATAACTAACAGGACTGTAATCAACTAAAGAAATCCTTTTGTCGACTAAAGACACTTCCTGTGAAACAATTAATCGACTAAAAGGTGGCGTGGCAAAAGCTGTTGAAACTATTAAGTGTCTCAATGATCTGACTGAATATCTGTCCCAAACACACTCACACCACCACGAGCTCACCAGACTTCATGCAAAAATAACTTAAAAATAAAATAACTAGGGCTGGGCAATGTGGGAAAAAATGTATCCAGCTTTTGGATTTGATTTTCTTCCATCTTATCATCGAAGAACACAGTGGATCACTAGAGTTTGGATTTCTCCGGGATTACAAGAAATAAAGATTGAAAGTTTAGAATGCGCCTAAATACAAAATATCGACAGACACATGACGTGTGCTGAATTAGGTCTTAAAATTCTGTCATAACCTCGGAGAAAATAGTTGTGACATTAACTTGGATTTAAACTTGCAATGTACTCCCAAATCCATATAATCTCAGAAAAATAATAAGTGGACTAAAGCAGTTTGGTAGGCAATGTAATCACCAAGCGATTAATCAACTGAACAGCCGTAATAACTACACCAAGTTACGGCACACAAAGCCTAATAAATCATTCTCCGCTGGCTCCTCTGCAGACCAGAGCAGCTGCTGGTGTCCATCAGCAGGTCCACACGAGGACAGCCTCTGGAGATGTGACCCCGGAGCAGGGCTCAGGCTCAGATGGGGCAGGAGTCTGGGGTCTGGGTGGGCTGGTTTTGGAGGGAACACGAATGGAGTGTGTCTAGGAGAGGGCAGGGGAATTGGATCACAGGAAACGGATTCTGCAACAACAAAAACGTGCGAGAGAAAGTGTTTGGATGAGACCAGACAACTTCTGTTTGGACCCAAATTCCACACAAGGACAATAGCATATTGGTGCCCTAACCCTTCAATGCATCAATAATAAAGTGATACTTCTGTACTTTGGTACTTACTTTTGTAATACATTCACATTCGTACTTGAACCTTAACCAAGACAATTAAAGCCATGTTTCAGCACGTGTGTGATGGATTGACAAAATATGGTCTGAATATTGTCATTGGAATAACTTACCAAGACACTTCAACAACACAATACAACACAGTCCCAGCGGTTCAGGCCATTGTTAAGACTTTGGATCCTGCTCTAGAGTATGATGCCTGTTCCAGCCAGACTGAATGGATACAAAAGAGTCCACCTCCACGGATCCCTTGCCCGGCCTCCATTCTAATCTCATGTATTATTCAATACTGTCATTAGTCTGGAGATGCCGTCACATAATTTGACTTCAGTGGGGCGGGACAAACATGCGTCAATCAGATGAACAGCACCACGACAGTACAGTTTATGCACGGCAGCAGAGAGCTGTGGCTGTCCGTCCAAAATGGCTGTAGCTGTAAAGCTTCCTCTGGCTGTGGTTTTCACGACACGTCCTGGTCTTTTAAAAGAGAGAAGCCCCGAACATGGGGGAGCCATCTCGCTTGTTATTGCTTGAAATGGCGGCACACGGATGTGACGTTCTCCTCTCACGGCTCTGATTGGCTCGATTGCCACAAAATAGAGGAAGTAGAGGGTTTAGCGATCAGGCCCAAACACACTTTCTTTAAAAACTGAAAGATATTGAAAGACAGTGGGAATGGCTGGTTAGCGTTTCCCGTGAGAACAGCTCAGAGTGTGGATGTTCCATGAGTCAGCTCTTCAGCCCTTCAGTCAGGACTCTGCACAGCTCAGGTGAGTGAGGAACACAGGGGCAGAGGAGTGTTCTGTTAAAGGGAGTCACCGGCCTTTAAACAAAACCACAAACGATCCTAGTCAGTCATTCCCTCTTCAGAATTGGTGTTAGCACCCTGACATGCTAATGTAAAAGTCAAGGATATGGTAAAGCCCTCATGAGCCATAATAGAATCCATAAGAATTTCTTATGGATTCCATTTCTGCCTGAACTCCATGTAGAGAGTCTGGAGCGTAGATTGAAACTATCCGGAGTCTGTGTCCTATTAGAGCCTGACCACGGGGCGGAGTCACCACAGGCATATGTGTCCCACCACACGCAGCTTTGAGGTACTCACCGCGGGCTGAGGTCAGAGAGGGGCCAGTCCTGCTCTGATACAAGGGATGTGTTAGAGTACTCAGGACACTTTTGAATAACTTCATGCGTTTTTTTAAGGTTTTGTTTTCCCACGTACTCTAGAAATAGTTTCTTTTTCAAATCAAATTAGTACGGTTTATGTGAAGAGGTGATGACGTGTGCACTGACTGCGCCTAGAAATTCTGTCCATAAAAATAATGAACAGAACCAGTGACAAAGGGCAGCCCTGGCGGAGTCCACCGGCAAAGTGAACACAGCTCCTGCTCCGGTCGTACAGGGACCGGACAGCCCTACAGCGCCACTAGGCGCTCGCTGTCAAGCACCCAGGCCTGGCTCCAGGGTGGGGCCCCGGTAACGCCAATCCAGGCCACGTAACTGACCTCGTTGCTTCATAAGGTGCATCTGAACCACTCTTGGTCGTTTGTAGGACTGCACTATCCACATTTAAAAAGGCTGTATTTAGGTATCTTATCTAGTCCACATCAATTGTCTTTGAAGACTTAAGTGATTTCATTTAGCATGTGACCCATCCGAGCTCCTGCCACACTGATGGAGCTGGATTTACTCACTAAATGCTGTAAACAATATAAATATGCAATATTATACTCAAACAAAGAAATCCTATTTTAAAATGTACAAAGTTGGTAAGGCTGGAGGTACAAATAAAACGCAAGTTATCCCCAAAAATATGATTTGTGGGATAAACCTAGAATTAACATGGGTAAACAGCCAATATAATGGGCTTGGATGGTTATGGAAAGGTATTAGGAGGATTGGTGATTTATTTGAGGGGGATGTCCTCATGTCCTACAATACAGTTCCACCTGACAAGATATATAGACTATCTCTACTTTTTGTTCAATAAATAATAGATTGAGCCCTAAAAGTTCAATTTTATCATGTGTACGTTTTTGGTTTTTTTGCATTAACAAGAAACTTTACCTTATTTTTAGTAGTATATTAACATTTGAGCTGTAGAGTGTTGAGAAATGAATGAATCTAGGACTTGCTTTACTTCAGATGATACATGTGTGATCATGACAGGCCTAAATACCGTCAAGTAGAGTTGGGAGTATCAGTATCAAAGGAACATATTGATATCTTGGTATTGACAATGTTAGAAAATATCAATACCAATTAGCAATTACTAAATGTTGGGGCCAGGCATCAATTTGAAACATTTCTTTATTGTTCTGTGTCAGCACACCTCCTTCATAGGCCTGTAACTAGAATTACTATACTTTACTAGACTTTATCATTTCATATCTAATGGAAAGAAAAATACTTTTGCTGCTCAATATTTATCACAGTTGTTTTTTTACTTTGGGAAACTTTTTCCTTGTTTTTCAATGGTATTTGATCAGTAGAGAGTGAAATTAGTAACATTTATGACTCATTATTGACACAAAGTGTTTCATAAGCTGCTATTAGAGGCCGATATTTGCAAAATGTTTAATATCGATTGAAATAACCAATAACAATTATTGATCAGGCACTTGTTTGAGCAGCTATTACTGGAGCTCTAGCTCTCTTTGCTCACAGTTTAGTGCAGAGTGATCAGCTGAGTTCAGAGTTTACCAGTTTAGGAAAAGCTGTAAGAACTATAAGAATTGTTTGTCGTTAATATTCTGAATAGTTATTATTTTACCCCATCAAGGCTCCATAAAATGTGTATCAACAGAAAATGTCAGAATGCTACATTGATACATGCTTCATGGAACAACCCAAGAAAGTTATGCTGGTTACCATGTGACCAGTCCAAGTCACCCAGACTGTCAAAGACATCCACCCACAACTCCCTGTGCACTTCCTGATCTGTCATTGATCATTTTGGTCAGACTAAAAACCCCCTAGACATAGAATTGTGGAGGAAGGGAATGGGTGATATATCGGTTCAGTTATTGGTGTCAATCAGTTTTTCCTCACTGAATCAGATTTGAAATATAAATAAATAAATACAGTGATCCCTCGCTATATCGCGCTTCATCTTTCACGGCTTCGCTGCTTCACGGATTTTTTTTACAGTGCGGATATTTTTACAGTGCATTGTGCTCTGAATCCTGATTGGCTCAGGGGCTTTACTGTTGTCTAGAAATAAAATATTGACGCTGTACTGTATTGGTTTTTCACTTGTCAACAGATTTCGTTTCTGTACATTCTGCCAACTTTACGTTTGCATTTTTTCTCTGTGACAAAACCCACAATGTCGAAGAAACGCTCTGCGCCTTCAGTAGAAACAGAGGCTACAGGGGGCGGAGTCAGGACGAAGAGGCACAGACTGTGAAATACGCCAGTGACAATGTTTCCAACCTTGTATTACTAAATTAAAATTATTGTTTTAAACCAATTTTGGGCTTTAAAACAGGCTTTGATTTTTGGTTTCATTCCATAGTTCAGTATTGCATTGTAAAATAATAAAAAATAAAGCTGTGACTACTTCACGGATTTCACTTTTCGCGTGTTATTTTTGGAACGCAACTCCCGCGATAAACGAGGGATCACTGTAAACAAATAAAAGCTAAAAAAAATGCCATATGTTTACACAATCATACCACTAATTATTTTCCCTGATAATATATTTGGTTATTATTTTAAAGGAGATCAATTCTAAATTTGACACTCGCACACCTGGGATACTGTCCTGAAGAAGTCGGACTGCAGATGTGTAAATAAGCAGAAAAGACCCATCAGCGGTGTCTGTATTTGTGGAGTGAGCGGCAGGACAGGTCTGCAGCGGCTCACAGCTCTCAGGCTCATGCACAACAAAGCAGCATATCAGGCCCACACCACAGGGTCCAGCACAGGGCAGCAGCCGAGGTGTGAACACCACATCAAACGCCTCCTCTTCACACTTTTCACACCATTTCAACTATTTATAACCAGACCAGACCTGTCCCGCAGCATCACACTCGCAGCCACGTAACGCGCCGGGAAACAGGGGGAAACTAACATGCCAAATGGGAGCGCAGCTACGAACTTTAACTGAATATGTGGAGGATACACTTTGGAATTAGTTTAGTTTATGTTTTATTGCCAAAAGTTTACAACAACTCCAGATTGCTTCTGTCTGAAAGAACTGTGCTAAACTTCAAAGTATTGAAACTGAAAAAAATTCAAGCAGAACATATTTACTTCAAAAACCTTGACCATCGCAAGCCATTAAAAAATGCATATTTTCATAGCACTAATTCATCCGTAAAACCTGTAAAACTTGTGTTTATAGTCTGACATATAAGTGTGTAAAACAAAAACATTCTAAATCCTAGAATGGAGGCAAAACTAAAGTGTAACATAATGTGATTTCAATGGAGAAACAGATTAATGTCAGAATATTAGGGCTGCAGTCGGCTAAAGAAATTCTTGGTGGACTAAAAACATGCTCCATCCACCGATTAGTCGACTACAAGGGGGTGTGGCAAAACTATGAAGTATCTCTCTGTATCAGGCTCAAACTGCACTCAAAAGACCTCACCTACACTGGAGTTCATGCAAAAACAATTGAAAATAACTATTTAAACAGAAAAGTACTAAGAAACAGTGTATTTATACACTGTTCGTCCAAAAAAAAAAGTCACCACCTGGATTAACTAAGCAAATCAGTAGGAGCCTCCTATTGGATAATTGCTGCGTTGGGGTTTTTCTTTCAGCTGTAACACGATACTTAAAGCCACATGATGCAGTGAATGGCTTCTCATTTCTGTAATAAAAGTGGAAAGACAAATCCTGTGGTCATGGAAAAAATGTCAGTTTGTTAAGGGTCCAATCATTGGCATCAAGCGCAGAAAACATCTAAGAACACACTACTAAACATGGCTAACGAACTGTCCAAGGCATTGTTAAAAAACAGGTTATTTCATCAATGGTTTTCTTCATTGATGCAAAATTGGCAATGCCAGGATTCATGGCCCACATTGTGACAGAGCGGTCCAGGATTCATGGCCCACATTGTGACAGAGCGGTCCAGGATTCATGGCCCACATTGTGACAGAGCGGTCCAGGATTCATGGCCCACATTGTGACAGTGGTCCAGGATTCATGGCCCACATTGTGACAGAGCGGTCCAGGATTCATGGCCCACATTGTGACAGTGGTCCAGGATTCATGGCCCACATTGTGACAGAGGTTCAGGATTCATGGCCCACATTGTGACAGAGCGGTCCAGGATTCATGGCCCACATTGTGACAGAGCGGTTCAGGGTTCATGGCCCACATTGTGACAGAGCGGTTCAGGGTTCATGGCCCACATTGTGACAGAGCGGTCCAGGATTCATGGCCCACATTGTGACAGAGCAGTCCAGGATTCATGGCCCACATTGTGACAGTGGTCCAGGATTCATGGCCCACATTGTGACAGAGCGGTCCAGGATTCATGGCCCACATTGTGACAGTGGTCCAGGATTCATGGCCCACATTGTGACAGAGCGGTCCAGGATTCATGGCCCACATTGTGACAGAGCGGTTCAGGATTCATGGCCCACATTGTGACAGAGCGGTTCAGGGTTCATGGCCCACATTGTGACAGTGGTCCAGGATTCATGGCCCACATTGTGACAGAGCGGTCCAGGATTCATGGCCCACATTGTGACAGTGGTTCAGGATCCATGGCCCACATTGTGACAGTGTGGTTCAGGATTCATGGCCCACATTGTGACAGTGGTCCAGGATTCATGGCCCACATTGTGACAGAGCGGTTCAGGATTCATGGCCCACATTGTGACAGTGGTCCAGGATTCATGGCCCACATTGTGACAGAGTGGTCCAGGATTCATGGCCCACATTGTGACAGAGCGGTTCAGGATTCATGGCCCACATTGTGACAGTGGTTCAGGATTCATGGCCCACATTGTGACAGAGCGGTTCAGGATTCATGGCCCACATTGTGACAGAGTGGTCCAGGATTCATGGCCCACATTGTGACAGAGTGGTCCAGGGTTCATGGCCCACATTGTGACAGAGCGGTTCAGGATTCATGGCCCACATTGTGACAGAGCGGTCCAGGGTTCATGGCCCACATTGTGACAGTGGTTCAGGATTCATGGCCCACATTGTAACAGAGCGGTTCAGGATTCATGGCCCACATTGTGACAGTGGTTCAGGATTCATGGCCCACATTGTGACAGAGCGGTTCAGGATTCATGGCCCACATTGTGACAGAGCGGTTCAGGATTCATGGCCCACATTGTGACAGAGCGGTTCAGGATTCATGGCCCACATTGTGACAGAGCGGTTCAGGATTCATGGCCCACATTGTGACAGAGCGGTTCAGGATTCATGGCCCACATTGTGACAGAGCGGTCCAGGATTCATGGCCCACATTGTGACAGAGCGGTTCAGGATTCATGGCCCACATTGTGACAGAGCGGTTCAGGATTCATGGCCCACATTGTGACAGAGCGGTTCAGGATTCATGGCCCACATTGTGACAGAGCGGTCCAGGATTCATGGCCCACATTGTGACAGAGCGGTTCAGGATTCATGGCCCACATTGTGACAGAGCGGTTCAGGATTCATGGCCCACATTGTGACAGAGCGGTTCAGGATTCATGGCCCACATTGTGACAGAGTGGTCCAGGATTCATGGCCCACATTGTGACAGAGCGGTTCAGGATTCATGGCCCACATTGTGACAGTGGTTCAGGATTCATGGCCCACATTGTGACAGTGGTTCAGGGTTCATGGCCCACATTGTGACAGAGCGGTTCAGGATTCATGGCCCACATTGTGACAGAGTGGTCCAGGATTCATGGCCCACATTGTGACAGAGCGGTTCAGGAATCATGGCCCACATTGTGACAGAGCGGTTCAGGATTCATGGCCCACATTGTGACAGAGCGGTTCAGGATTCATGGCCCACATTGTGACAGTGGTTCAGGATTCATGGCCCACATTGTGACAGAGCGGTTCAGGATTCATGGCCCACATTGTGACAGTGGTCCAGGATTCATGGCCCACATTGTGACAGAGCGGTTCAGGGTTCATGGCCCACATTGTGACAGTGGTCCAGGATTCATGGCCCACATTGTGACAGAGTGGTCCAGGATTCATGGCCCACATTGTGACAGAGCGGTTCAGGATTCATGGCCCACATTGTGACAGTGGTCCAGGATTCATGGCCCACATTGTGACAGAGCGGTTCAGGGTTCATGGCCCACATTGTGACAGTGGTCCAGGATTCATGGCCCACATTTAGACAGAGTGGTCCAGGATTCATGGCCCACATTGTGACAGAGCGGTTCAGGATTCATGGCCCACATTGTGACAGTGGTTCAGGATTCATGGCCCACATTGTCACAGAGCGGTTCAGGGTTCATGGCCCACATTGTGACAGTGGTCCAGGATTCATGGCCCACATTGTGACAGAGTGGTCCAGGATTCATGGCCCACATTGTGACAGAGCGGTTCAGGATTCATGGCCCACATTGTGACAGTGGTTCAGGATTCATGGCCCACATTGTGACAGAGCGGTTCAGGATTCATGGCCCACATTGTGACAGAGCGGTTCAGGATTCATGGCCCACATTGTGACAGAGCGGTTCAGGATTCATGGCCCACATTGTGACAGAGCGGTTCAGGATTCATGGCCCACATTGTGACAGAGCGGTTCAGGATTCATGGCCCACATTGTGACAGAGCGGTCCAGGATTCATGGCCCACATTGTGACAGAGCGGTTCAGGATTCATGGCCCACATTGTGACAGAGAGCTTCAGGATTCATGGCCCACATTGTGACAGAGCGGTTCAGGATTCATGGCCCACATTGTGACAGAGCGGTCCAGGATTCATGGCCCACATTGTGACAGAGCGGTTCAGGATTCATGGCCCACATTGTGACAGAGCGGTTCAGGATTCATGGCCCACATTGTGACAGAGCGGTTCAGGATTCATGGCCCACATTGTGACAGAGTGGTCCAGGATTCATGGCCCACATTGTGACAGAGCGGTTCAGGATTCATGGCCCACATTGTGACAGTGGTTCAGGATTCATGGCCCACATTGTGACAGTGGTTCAGGGTTCATGGCCCACATTGTGACAGAGCGGTTCAGGATTCATGGCCCACATTGTGACAGAGTGGTCCAGGATTCATGGCCCACATTGTGACAGAGCGGTTCAGGGTTCATGGCCCACATTGTGACAGAGCGGTTCAGGATTCATGGCCCACATTGTGACAGAGTGGTCCAGGATTCATGGCCCACATTGTGACAGAGCGGTTCAGGATTCATGGCCCACATTGTGACAGTGGTTCAGGATTCATGGCCCACATTGTGACAGTGGTTCAGGATTCATGGCCCACATTGTGGATCGATCTCAGTCCAGATCTGAACCCCTTTGAGAGTCCTTGGGCTTTGACCGTGTCACACTCTACAGCATCAAGATCTGGGTTAAAAATGAATGCACCACTGGGAGGAAATGAATCTTTGACATAGCTGTAGTTTACTGAAACAATGGCTCAGTGAATGTGGGCTGAGATCAAAGACAAAGGCGCGGTGTGTGACCTTTATTTTTAGTGGTGACTTTTATTTTTTTTTTGAAACGTAAAAAACAAAACAAGTTCATGAGCCCAACATTTTGCATCACAGACATTGTAAAAGCATCTATTCAAGTCAAAATGACACCACAACACCTTTTCTGCATCCATTTATAGCATGTTTTATCCTACTAATGTAAATGTTTGTTAGCTTTAACCAAAAACTGTCTCACCGGGTTCAAACGCTGGTGAAAAGTGCATCTAATCTCATGGAGGTGAATTTAGGATGCTGGGACTGGATTAGGAGAGTGAGCAATACATGAGACTGATGTTCAGACTTTAACATCAACTACTTCTGTTTTTCACGTTCAGCTCCTCAGGTACCGCCCCTTTAAAATGATTAGCATATACATGTCAAATCTGATGTTGGTTACTCTCTGGACATGTAAATCTATATATTTTTTTGGTGCGTAGGCTTTATTTAACAGGACAGAGCAGCGTCAAACAGGGACAAGACCGGGAAATGACATGCAGCAAATTGCTGAGAGCTGGAATCAAACTCACTCCTCCATCACCATGAGGTCCAGGAGCCACAGCCCGGGACAAACACAGACAGCATTGTGCCTCTGTGAGAAGGTGATCAGCTGCAGCCTTCCATCTGTCCAGGACCTGTACGTCTCCAGGACTCGGGGACGAGCAGGTCGATCACAGCTGACCCTTCTCACCTGGACATGGACTATTTGAGCCCCTCCCCTGAACCTCCTGCCACAAGAACAGTTTCTGTCCCTCTGCTGTTGGACTCATGAACACTTTATAACACCTGTCACTTTAACAATCAGAGAATAAAAGAGCTATCTATTTGCACTGCCAATTTGCACTACTGTCTGTCCAACTGTTTCTGTTTATAGTCTTGGTCTATTCTATTTTATTCTTAATCTTATGCATGCCTCTTTTATATATTTTGCTAATATTTTATTAATTGTTTTATGTTGTACTTTACGCCGAAGCAAGCTCCTATGTTTGTGACTTTTGATCACTGACAATGACAATAAACCCATTCTGATTCTGAATAGACCACTGCTGCCTGCCCAACACGGCAGGCATATGTGTTACCCACACAACCACAAGCGGCACCTTTTGGACAAACATGAATTCATTTAGGACTTTCTAATGACAGCATTTTAAAAGTGTCTTAGAAAATAATATTAAAGTGCATGTGACAGATTAGATAATCTGAAACAGTGATAAGATTATTTCATTTTGGTGGCGTGTTTAATGTTACTTCCTGGTTAGACATGAACAGCAGATGTAGGTAATTCTTTAACAGTAACCGAGCAACCAACTGTAAACAAGGGCCAAAATCCATAAAGTATTACTATTGGACAAATAATAATACCAGATAACACTTTTTGATAAATGATGGTTTAAACTATCAGTTACTTTAAGTCTCACTGCATTTATTAATGAACTTATTTATGACATCACAGAGGGATTCTGTATTTTACCTCCTGTACTGCTGTACTTCCTGTAATGTTTTTTTTCTTCACAAACTGCCACTTGTCTGAAGTATATGTTTACCACAGGTTCTACTGCACCAAACTGAACCATTATTTAAAAGCACGTCCGCACTTTAGTGCCCTCAGCCGCGCCTCACCTGCTCCAGGCTCCGGGACATCCACGTCTCCAGCAGCAGCTCCAGCCGAGAGCCGTGAAACCCGGCCGTGGTCTTCACCGCAATGAACAGGTCACCGGGGGACAGCTGCTCCACGGCCCGCGGAGGGGCGCTGCTGCCGGCCGCCGTCCTCCTCTCCCGGCGCAGCTTCTGGAAATATGCGGAGAAAACTTTCCCCCCGGCGGCAGCGAGAGCGGGCTCTGCCTCCTCCTCCAGCGGCGGACTGCTGCTCCGGTGTCCGCCCGAGAGCACCAGCATCCCGGCCAGCAGCAGGACGGTGGCCGCGGCGCTGGAGGAGCGGTGTTGTCTCGCCATGTTCGGACGAGTACCGGGTTATGGGTCCGCGCATTGGCCGCGGCTCAGGGGCTCCGGGGTCACGGGGCTCCGGGGTCACGTCTGCAGCTCCGCGCACCGGGGCTGTGTGGACGATCCGCGCGCGTGCGAAAGGGGAGGGCTTATATAAGGGGCGGGACGTTTGGCTCATCCAATGAACACTCAGCATGGGCGGGGCTAACAGAAGCGGTGACTTGGGGAGTTTGGACCATATGAATGTCTATGGTCTGGACATTGTAATTGTAATAATTGGAAAATAATTATTCCTTCCCCATTTTTAGTTATGATGACCATCTCTGCAGTAAAATATGCTAATTATCTGGAGTAATAATAATAATAATCAGAAATGTAATTTTAGTGTCCTTTTGTATGTGTTAGATTTGATTTTTGACTGTTAATTACACTCAGGGCTGACTAAAATGAATCCCAACTCAAACTAAAGCTGTTTCAGATTTGTTATAATTTGATTGTTAAAGTGTGCTCCCACCAATCATTATTCATTTGGTTGCAATAGCTTTTTTTCTGGTCTCTCGTCCACATTTCCCCATAACCCCCCCTCACACGTCTGTGTTCATGGGTTTCAGTCACGTGACTTGTTTGCTCATCACTGTCCACGTCTCTGCATGTGGGAGCCTCTCGCTGTTGGAGACATGATGCACATTCAGCTGACAATGAGAAGGGCTGATATTTCAAGAAGAAAGTTTTGGGTTTCGATCCTTATCAAGTAAGAAGCAGACATTTCGGTCTGAGCTTCCTCACCCACAGCCGCCCTCTGTGTGGTTAGAGCAGGGAGCAGGACCTGCAGGAGGCACCAGGAGCTCAGGCCTCACTGTGGGGGGGGGCAGGTTATTTTGTTGAATGGTTGGGGCAGGTTATTTTGTTGAATGGTTGTTGAATGGTTCTGCAAACACATAATATGTTTTTGTATCTTAATTATAGAGTGTGGACCACAGCCTGACACACAGTTGCCTGTCATGTACCTCCAGCGATGTTCATTTGGTCTTCTGGTAATTTAATTTAAAGGTTGTTATTTCAGACCAGTGTTTCTTTATTTCAGTCTGACAGTTTGGACTGCTCACACACTATCTCACACTGTTGCTGTGAGGTGTCTCTGATGATCCTGTACCGGTAGCAGTCTTAAAATAAACAAACACTGGTCTGAAATAACAACCTTTCAAATGAAATAGCATGTAATATACCTGTGATGGCGGCCCAGCCCCACAAGCAGCTGCTTGTGCTCCACTTGATTTCCAGTGGCTTTAGCAGCACCTCAAGCCAGTGCTTGGCCTCCTGCATTCTTGGGGGAATATGCTGGAGGCTGCAGATTTTTTTTAATTTTTTTTTTTTTTTTTTTTAAATGTGCGTGTCCTTGACCAGATCGGATCCCACCCCTGCCACCATTTGTAAAGGACAAGGGTCAGGAACAGAGCACACAAATGAATTCAAGGTCTAAGGCTTTTATTTAGCAAAAAAAATATTGAAATGAAGAATAATACTGACCTCATAAAAGAGGTCAATGCAACAGAACTGAACACAGTGACCTAAAAGAACACACAATAAAGTGGACGGTGGGAGGAAGCCGGAGAACCCGGAGAGAACCCACGGTAACACGGAGAGGACATGCAGACTCCTCCCAGAGAGATCGTGTGATGTTGGGGTGGTCTGGGATTCGAACCCACGATCTCCTTATTGAGAGGCAGAAGCTCTAGCCGCTCTGCCACCGTACACCCATATTTGAATATATATTCTGTATATATTATGGAATATCTAATCAGGCCATAGGGAGGAGCCTACAGGTCACTCCCAGAGCTGCTTTTCATTGTGGGGCCCCAGCAGCCCTCACAATTGCCCATGTAACTGCATGTCTCAGACTGATGCCCCATCCACTGAAATGAATACTTTAAAACCAAAATGTGTTGGCGTATTTGCAGACGTGTGTGGATCTTTCAGGCTCTTGTTAGATGGTGCTGATGACCAGAGTTTGCTGTAGTTGTATTTAGATTGATTCAATGCATGTCTGACTGATCTCTATTCCCCCCCATACATGCCCACTGCCACGTACCTCCGCCCTACTCTGTTTTGGGATACATGTCCTGCACCCTGCACACTGGGTCGTCAGGATGGTCCTGGCACTCTGTTATGTTTACGTGTGTTTGTGACGTACTGAAAAGGGCGTTTAAAACGTCCAAAATATACAGTAGTGATCCATGTGTATCTTCTTAATAGTTTTTAGTGCTCCACTCATCTGTCAATCACGCACCTCTGAACTTTGTTTAAAGGCTATTTGTTTTGGCTTGGATACTTCCTCTTTGTCTCCACTGATGCCGTCGTCACTGTCCCAAAGCCCTCCGCTGCGGTACTTTCCACTGCTCACATGAGACTTCTCCTTATCATCAGTAATCTTCAAAATGTAATTAAACTCACAGAAATAGTCCTTTTCTCTGCAGGGCTGTGCTTTGGCCCCTGGTGCCTGAAGGAGCAGTCATGTGCTGTGACTGTACTCATGTGATTCTTATTAAAAAGCTGCTGTACTTTTGGATGTGCACAGATCTAACGGCCTCTGGTCTGAGGAATAAGTGCAGTCATGTATGTAAACCATGCATTCCACCACTGGATTATTCATGGGAACTTTGAACATCAAAAGGCTATGATTAAAAGCAGCAAACCATCTTTGAACATTTGATCAGACGTCTCAGTGCAGGTTTGGCAGTGACTGAGAGGCAGCTGTACCACACGGCACCACAGCACTGCAGCACGCTGAGGGCCTCTGGGGCCTCGAATGAACCATGGAGGAAATGTATCCTTAGTTTGACTTTTAAGTCACTGTGATGTGTATAATAATTCTTAAAATAATTGAGCCAATCATTGCATCCAGATATTTGCATGACTCCACCTGTCCACATGTGACTGTGGACACAGAGGACGGGCTTGTTTCATTTGGATGTGAGACCACAGACACTTGAGTCTGGATCCGTTTGGATGAACACGTGAGGGGGGGGGTCAGGGCGCCACAACAGGAGACGGATGAGGCAGAGGTCAGAGGTCACTGCATCTGAGGACCAGGGCAGATCCCGTTACACAAAGGATGAGTTCTGCTGACAGAGGTGTGTTTTCTTTCTTTTATGAATGTTGATGAAAATATAGAATTGATCAAAAATGTTGTTAAAGAGGAACTATTTCTTCTGGATCACTGCTGTATTTTTCTTACTTTTAAAAGACAAATATTGTGCATTATTTGTAATATATTGTTATTGCACTTTAAACATGCACTTGAGTGTCTTTACTTTGGCTCATTTTTTTTTTTATTAAAAAAAAAAGTGTTTAAAAAAACAAAGGACTTCAAATGTCTCTGGCTTTACCCACAAGAGGGACTGAGTGATGGGCTCCATCTACTGGCAGCAGAGGGAATTATATATTTAGTTGGAATGAAATTGATTTGACAGCAAAAAGTCTTTTCTAAATCAAGAGCAGCACAATGACATCAATAGAAACAACAAAAAAAATAAGGCAAATCCAGTCCAACAAAGTTTAGTCCAAAGTCTATCAAAACGTCAGTTTTCAAATGAAGTCAGAACATAATCTTTCACATTTCTTGAGAGTTAATTGTAGTTCCAGTCCACTCCTTGATAGTGGCTTCAGTTTGTGTCATCCATTCTTTGTGCTGCCTGTTTTCCCTGTCACCAGAGGCTCCAGGCGTCCAGCGCAGGACTCTGAGAACATCGTTCTATAATCGAGTGTGATGTTACTGTTTGACAATCATTTATAGACTTGAAAATGGCACAGAAGATCTCGGAGCCATGTCAGTTATCGAGAAACCTTCACAAGCATAGACTTTCTACTCAGGATTCATTAAACTAGAGTGAATGAATCTAAATGCAACTCCATTTATGTTTTTGATGACGGAACATTTGTAACATGGTTAAAAGTTCAAAAAAGTCACAAAACCATATTACAGACCACAAACTTGATTGCTTATTTATCTGAGCCCTGGCTGGTGCAGACGCATCAGTTGTTCTCCCTGAGGCCTCTCCACCGGGTTTTAACTTTGCTTTTCCACAGGGACGGTTAAAGAGCGACGGCACAGCAACCAGAACTTCAAACACTCTGGCCACCAAACCTGTTTATTACATCATTATACAAGGTTGGAATACAACGCAATTGTTTTAGCAACCCACCAATTGTATGTGTAACAGTATATAGACCACCAAAAAAGTCTTTTTATTTCACAGTGTTTAGAATTTTTCAATCAATCAATCGATCAATTTTACATAATACTTATAACCATTTCAAATGAGTTTTTAAACATTCTTAATTCTATGGATTTTACCCAGCACGTCACACACCCACTCACAGCAGAAGGACACACTCTGGACCTGGTCATCACCCATGGCCCGTCCAGAGTGTGTCCTCACAGCAGAAGGAGGACCCTCTGGTGGTGGTAATCTTTTTTATATTTTCTTTGCAGTGCTCTGTTCCATTGGTGTGTGGTGTTCTGATTTACTTTACTTGGGTTGAGTGTGTGTGCATGTGAGGGGTGGGTTTTTACATTGAAGTCTACACAGTTTTTTTTTTCTTCATATTTTAAGGTAGTATTTTCTAATAAACGAATAAATATTCTCTAAGTATATCCACCCCTCGGTGTCTACTTCAATAAATGATGTAAATGGAATTGGTGTCTCTTCGTCTTCTGAAGTGAAGCTGTGCCTTTCAGTCGTTCTATTCTCCAGGTGGAATTCCTGGGGTGGCGTTGTTGGGTGTCAACCACATATTTCGTTTTGTTTAATCCACCCTCCTGCTCTTGCCATACAAGGACAAACATTAGAGGGGCAGGGCTATGATTTCAAACCGAACAGCTTTTGAACAAAGTTTTGAACATAAAGATAAAGATGGCAGGTTTGTAATAGTTAAAGGAACTATTAATGGAAGTGTGTTTATTTTGCTACATGTGTACACTCCACCAGGAAGTGATGTCACCTTCTACACCAAGATCATAGAGCTCACAAACCACTGTGAGGGAACCCTTATCTGCGGCGGTGCCTGGAACCTTCGTATACACCCTACATTAAATGTCTCAAACTCACAGAGCATCAAGAGATTAAAACGTGTGCAGGTTCCAGGACATACGCCATCTACTGGTTGTTAGGGAAAAACAAGTGTTGTCCCAACGAGTCCTGCAGTTGTAAGGAGAGGCAGAAGTTTATTTACCATCAGTTCGGATCCGGCGACTTGAATACTCAACACATTGTGCTAGTGTTGGCTATTCAAGCCCGACTATGTGGGGAGAGAGGTTTAAATGGTAGTAAGAAGGCCAGCTTGGAGACAAGCGGCCGAGATAAAATGAGAAGTGCACTTCTGGGAGACGAGTTGACCAAGGAAAGTGATAATGTTAGAGAAGGACACATTCTGTTGGATGACCCCCGTTGTAGATAGAGCTAACCACCTCCAGAAATGGAGGCGGTCTGGTTAAGATTGTGCACAAGTACTGCAGCGTCACTAAGGAAACTGCACCGCAGGATAGAAACAATCACAGTAAAGTGTTGCTTATTTTACCATTGTACGTTGGATGTGTTCTTTTTTCTTCTTTTTTCTTGAAAGTCAAGGAAACATATAGGCCTTAATGTAAAAGCAATGACATAAGAAACAGACTGAATGAAGCAGAAGAGGAGCTGTTTAAATGAACTGTTGAGCCGAGATTATGAACAAAACACTATAAATAAACCATAAGCAGTAGAGTTGCTAGCGTTAGCCGCTAACCCTAGCTTGAGCAAACATGTGCAAGCCATGATGAATAAAACTTGTATGATGATTATTAGTGCATAAATATGTGCGTCAAGTGGATTTGACCCATATTAACTACAGAAATAATTTATTATCAGGTTTTGCCTACTTTTTTTTCTCCTAGATGACCCACGGTGAGGAGAAAGTAGAAAAGTAGAAAGTAGAAAGACTGAATGCACTATTTAGTCTGCTCAAGAGTGCAGGACTATGTACTGAATGAGGGCTTAGGGACTAGGGAGAACATTTTGAACTTGAAACAAGATGGTCAAAAATGGTACCCAGAAACCTATACTCCTCGACAATCTCCACTGGTCTTCCATGGATGGTTGTGGTGGCTGCTGTGGCTAGCTCGTGAGGCTTCAGTGTGAGCTTCAGTGAGGCTGAAGAGTGTGGAAGGCGCAGGAGAAGTCAACCAGCAGGAGCCTGCCTGTAGGATTAGTGAGTTCCAAATACTTTTGGATGGTGTCAGTGATGGTGGATGGTGTCACCTTTGCATCATCCACTCCCTTGACCGTGCCATATGCCAACTGTAAGGGATCCACGAGTGAGTCTGACTGTCTGAGTTATCTAGTTCTTAACAATCCTCCACTGAGAGGTGAGGTCCACTCGATCAGCGCTCTGATGAGGCCTTTCTTTTTCAGAATGGAACAGAAAATACAAACCTGGTAATTCATGCAAAAATAGTTTTCATCACAAATACAAAAGGAGAAATAATATATAGTATAATTGTAACCTAAGTAATGCTATTGATTAACTGATATAAGATTAAATTAGTTTGGATAGAATGAATACTGGTTGCAATATTGTACAAGGCGGAGAGATCTGGACAGTAGTTGAAGGCAGGGGCCTCAGCGACCAGATGTCCGGACACAGAAACTAGCTCTAGGGACATGGGATGTGACCTCACTGGGGGGGAGGAGCCTGAGCTTGTGCGGGAGGTTGAGCACTACAGTCTAGATATAGTCGGCCTCACCTCCACGCACAGCCGCGGCTCATAGCCCCTCAGCTCAGCCGCCACGTGTTGGAGTTTACCCCAGTGGACGAGAGGGTCGTGTCCCTCCGCCTTCGGGTCGGTGACAGGTCTCTCACTGTTGTGGCGACCTATGGGCCAAACAACGGTGCAGAGTACCAGGCCTTCTTGGAGTCCCTGGGAGGGGTACTGGACAGTGCACCGCCCGGGGACTCCGTTGTTCTACTGGGGGACTTCAACACCCACGTGGGCAATAACAGTGACACCTGGAGAGGGGTAATCGGGAGGAACGGCCCCCCCGATCTGAACCCAAGGACTTCTGAGCAAGTCACAGTTTGTCCACAACTAACACCATGTTCGAGTACAAGGGTGTCCATCAGTGCACGTGGCACCAGGACACCCTTGGACGGAGGTCGATGATTGACATTGTTGTCGTGTCATCTGACCTTCGGCCGTGTGTCTTGGACACTCGGGTGAAGAGAGGGGCGGAGCTGTCAACCAATCACCACCTGATGGTGAGTTGGATCCGCTGGCGGGGGAGGAAGCTGGAAAGACTCAGCAGACCCAAGTGTATTGTGAGGGTCTGCTGGGAACGTCTGGCAGAGCCCTCTGTCAGCAAGGTCTTCAACTCACACCTCCGGGAGAGCTTCATGTTCACCATGTTCACCTCCATTGTCGATGCAGCGGCTCATAGCTGTGGACCGTTGTGATAAAGAAAGAGCTGAGTCGAAAAACAAAGCTCTCGATTTACCGCTCAATCTACGTTCCTACCCTCACCTGGTCAAGAGCTTTGGGTACTGGCTGGCTGGGCACTCCCTTACAGACTTAAAGAATTTTGTAGGGAATGGACGGAGACAACAGTAGGTTTCAACTTGAGAAGTGCTTTGTGGTCACTGCAAGGATGATAGACTGCGATTTGGATTTGGATTGGTCCTGGTGAATGTGGGGAAAAGGTATTATTTTGTTTCTTATTATAGTAGTTTTGTTGAATTTTTTTGCAAAATCATTGCATTTTGAAATAGAAAGTAGCACAGGGTCAGTTGAAACTGGTGGGTTTGGTGCCCAACGTGGTTGAGTAGCACAAATGTATTACAAAGGCATGACTTTTCTAAACAACTATATTTAATGTGCATTTAAATTAAAGCATATGAGAAAAGATCAGCCTAAAGTAGATCCCACACCAAACATTTCAATCTCAACAAGATTTTGATGAAACGTACAGAAGGATTTTTTGAGATCTAATTCTAAAACTAATTTATTGAAGTTTTAAGTCAAAAAAAGGAGGCGAAATTTTAATTTTTAGGAAAAATTTCAGTCCATTCTAGATTACTCAAAAACTAAATAAGAAATCCAAAATCCCCTCTGTACATTTTTTGTAACTAATATGTTACAAAATTAACCAAGAATTTTAAACCTGATAAAAACATAAAATGCCTTATTTCTCCATGAAAACGTGACATGATGAAAAACTTGTAATACATGTTTTTGTTACATTTATGTGAATAAACTACAGAAGAAGTTTCAAATTGACATCTTTAAATTGAAGTTTTTTTCCTATTCACCTGTAGTGTCTCGTCTTAAATAGAAATAGTATGTAAACAAGAGATTTGAACATTTGGCTGGCAGGGTCATTTGTGTGGCGTCGCCATGGAGACAGGCCGTGGTGTTTGTGTGGTGTTTGTGTGAGTGTGGACAGGCCCATGTGGGGTGTGTTCAGCTGTTTGTATTGAATAGGCTGTATGTTCATATTTGTAATCGAGTTGAACATTTTGTAAATTTGACTCCAAAAGTCAGGGCTGGGAGGAGGGGAAGTCATCTCCCATTTTGTAGATGGGAGGGTTAGAATATTGTCATTTAAGTTTCACATGCTCACTGCATTATTCAGTCACAAAATACAACACACAAAACTAAGAAAAGAGAATGTTTTGTCCCACAGTACCAAGACAAGAATATGCAAAAATAAATATCAATACAAAATAAGGGTTAATTCCAATATTTACAGTAATAAATGTACTTTGACTATGATTGAGACACTAAAGAGGGAGGCCCATAAACAGTAGAATAAATACATTTAAGTAAAGTGAAGTTAAGAGTTAAGCAACCACAACTCCAAACATTAAGCAAATAGAATCCACAACAGTCTGATGTTCATATTTTCAAACCGCCAGCAGAGGGCGCAAGACTGCAGCTCAGGCACAGAGAAGGGACACTGATGTCAAAATGAATCTGAGCAGTGACATGATCAGAATGACTATGATGAAGGAGACTTTAAAAACTCCAAGGAGCACTGGTCTGGTGCATGAAGGTTACACCTGGGAATAAAACACAACATATGGTGTGTTTTTGATGAGGAAGTATATTATTGTCAGGAAGAAGAAACAATGTACATTTAATTGATATAATAAACAGTGTGTCCACGTCCCCCTGAAGAGCTCCGTCACACTCAGGCCCCTGCACTGCTGTGCTCTCTAGGGGCCCGCAATGACGTGCATTACAGGGAAATGCTCGGGGCTGGCACTGACAGGGCTGCTGCCCTGAGCGCTGTCTGTCAGGCTGCAGCCCCACAGGGGGAGGGACAACATGGTGAGGGCGGTTCTCTTTTATCCTGTTTTTTTTTTTTTTTTTTTTTTTTTATTTATTTCAGGGACAGTGCATATTAATCCACATTTACACGTAAATATGCCAATTTCTAATCTTGGATTTATTCTGTGTTTGCAAATGCACTTTTTCATACATTTTTACATTTCAGAGTACTTTTCACACCTTATGCTCTTCCACACCTCCTTGAGTGATTATTACAGTGTCTCTTACTTGAGTTTTTCACTGTGAGTAAGTCACACAGTGAGAGACAATTGCATTATAATATTAAGGGCACTGTGAGTGTGTCCCTCTGGTCTGCAGCAGTCCTTGGCACATCAGTAAACTGTTCTTCTGGCTACTCCCAATAGCTGTCAATCAATAAAAAGCAGTTCCTTTGTGCCATTCATTCTCTGTCCCACGCACTTCCTGGGTCCTCTGTGTTGCTCCGCGTTCTTTGCTTTCCAGGTACTTTGTTCTTTAGTCAAGTTTAGTGATGTAGTTTGATCCTCACGTAGCTGTTTGTGTTGTTCAGTGCCGTGGCCCTTCACGTGGTCCTGTGCAGCTGAAGTTTGGGCGAACAATTCATCGCCAGTAGGGTTAGTTTTCACTTCAACACTCCATAATTAGATGAAGATCAAGGCCAGGGGGCGCTCTGGGACAGTTATCCATCTGATCAATCGCCTTGAACATTATTTATTTAAACGGCTATGCTACTTCTTGCCCATCGAGGAAACTGCTGTTGGGATTTTGGACACTACAAAAATAAGTTGAATTGAATTGCAAATATAATCTTTGTACCTTTTCCTGTCCTACAAAAGTTGATTTATACTGAACAAACATAGTATGGGGTACATAGAAGTGACACAGCACACCTGTTGCTGCCATCTTGAGGGCAAATGCTGCTATGACATATGGTTACAAACTGTAGTGTACAACAAGTCTCAAATGACACGATTATTCTTCTATAAAAACCCCAAAGTCTTTATTTGTCTCCAGAACTGGATTATCGACATCAGGAGGAACCGATGACTCAAAGAAATCACCCCAGATTCAGGTAACTGCTACCTGGCTACTCGCAGACGTTAGCCTTACAATGGCCAGGTATATTTTAGGATCAGATCACCACTTGGACACAAAGTCCATGTTCTTGATGCTATGAGGTTTGTCTGGAGAGACTCACAGGCAGTAGATAAGGATCAACACCTAAACTCAAGAGAAACACAGGAAGGAAGTGCGCCGTGTCAAAATAGACAACCAGTGTCCTTTCAAAATACATTTTCTAAAAACGCGAGTCATAAAAACAACAAACATCGCATCCTGATTGTGTTGCAGGGACAACTCTTTTTTACACATATGTTGTCTATGTTATGCTGCTGCAGCTCCAGGTGTAACTCTTGGGTAACATGACTCTGTAGCCCCTTCAACACTGTCAGGAGTCCGGCACTTCTGATCGCAGTCTGCTCTGATGACATATTCATTGACATTCTTGTTAACTTGGTGTGTAAGTCTATCACTCTGGGTGTTCCTTTGTCTGCATAATATTTCCAGAGAATCTTTCTGGTTGTGCGCCCGTCATACTCCACCTCGCTCATCACCAGTGATTGGCTCTAGTCATCAAGGAACTGAATGAGCTCCACATGTGCCTCAGCATTTTCCTCCTCATCCTCTTCATTATCTGGATAGGTTTAGAATAGTGTCTTGGAGACAGAGATGGCCCAAAAACTTGGTCTCCACAACTCGTATCCTTTCTCGTCACCACCAAGACGGGTCTGGCCTTGTCAGGTGCATGCGTTTACCATCACAACATGGCCTCCGCTCATTAAACTGTGTTAAAACGATCTGGGCCTAAAGCCTGGTATAAGGGTCCCTTATACAGCATTAAACACAGCACTACAGGTTGTTTTCTTTTGTGTGTGAACATTATATTTCCTCAGGCACACTTCATTTATTTCTCCACAGGTGTACCAAGTCTAATCAAAATTATGGCTAGTTTTAATTTGTGACCCTTTTTCCAGGTAAAACATTTTCTATCATAAAATATAGCTCTGTAATTATAGTAACCAAATGCGATTGCACAGTGATTGCAGCTGCAGAATAGATTGTCCCAGGGCTGATGTCTGTGGGGAGGGCGACTCTAACTGTTCCATAAACACACCACTGTGACTCAAACGCCTCGATAGACGCTTTCAGGGACCCAATTAAAGAAGGAAATGGCATCATTATTGCACACGCACACTTGCATCATGAGTGTACGGAGTGAATCATGTGCCTCCAGCAGACATCCGCAGACACAAGCTCTGCTGACGGGACACGTTCAGTGACCTCCAGAGCTCCTGGGCGGGCTGGACTGAGCGGGGCGTCTGGGCTGTGCAGCTCGGTGTCTGTTTGAAGTATGTTCTGCTCTTGAGAGGCAGCTCTTACACTGGGTACCTGCTGATTAAAATCGGTGGTTTACCAATTTGTAATGATTCAATAAAGTACACTGAACAAAAATATGGACGCAACACTTATTTTTGCTCCCATTTTTCATGACCTGAACTTTTTCTATAAACACAAAAGACCCTCTCAAATATTGTTCACTCTTACTGAGCAATTCATGTTAATAATCCACTAGCAGATGTGGCATATCAAGATGCTGATTAGACATGACATCGAATGATTATTGCATCAATGAGCCATAGAGTGGCCACAACAAAAGGACTCTCTGAAATTGGGGGGGTCTGAAAACCAGCCAGTATCTGGTGTGAGCACCAAAATGGCCGCTGAAGTTTCTGACGTATACACCAATCCAGGGCATCCTAAACATTCTCAATGGATTACATGTCCAGAGAGTGCTGGTCGTGCAAGAACTGGGATGTTTTCAGCTTCAGGAAGTGTGTCCGGATCCTTCAACATGAACTGAGCATTATCTGCTGCAACATGAGCTGATGGTGGTGGAGGAACGGCTCTACAACGGAGGAAGTGTCAATCATGATTACAAACTGTACGAGGAATTAAGGGATAAAAAAATACATTTTATATTTATTTAGATCTTTTCTACCTTCAACGCAGTGCCAGTGTCAGCCAGTGTCAGCCAGTGTCAGCCAGTGTCAGCCAGTGTCAGCCAGTGTCAGCCAGTGTCAGCCAGTGTCAGTGTACACAGACACTGGGGCGAGTTAAGTGTCCTGCACAACAGGACACAAGACACAACACAACAACAACAACAACAACAAACAACAAAGTTTATGGTGAGATCTGTGGACCTCAGGGACCGGCCTCCTGCTGGTGCCAGAGTCAGGACTAAACATGGACCGGCCTCCTGCTGGTGCCAGAGTCAGGACTAAACATGGACCGTCCTCCTGCTGGTGCCAGAGTCAGGACTAAACATGGACCGGCCTCCTGCTGGTGCCAGAGTCAGGACTAAACATGGACCGGCCTCCTGCTGGTGCCAGAGTCAGGACTAAACATGGACCGGCCTCCTGCTGGTGCCAGAGTCAGGACTAAACATGGACCGGCCTCCTGCTGGTGCCAGAGTCAGGACTAAACATGGCCCGGCCTCCTGCTGGTGCCAGAGTCAGGACTAAACATGGACGGGCCTCTGCTGGGGCCCAGAGTCAGGACTAAACATGGACCGGCCTCCTGCTGGTGCCAGAGTCAGGTCTAAACATGGACCGACCTCCTGCTGGTGCCAGAGTCAGGACTAAACATGGACCGGCCTCCTGCTGGTGCCAGAGTCAGGACTAAACATGGACCGGCCTCCTGCTGGTGCCAGAGTCAGGACTAAACATGGACCGGCCTCCTGCTGGTGCCAGAGTCAGGACTAAACATGGACCGGCCTCCTGCTGGTGCCAGAGTCAGGTCTAAACATGGACCGGCCTCCTGCTGGTGCCAGAGTCAGGACTAAACATGGACCGGCCTCCTGCTGGTGCCAGAGTCAGGACTAAACATGGACCGTCCTCCTGCTGGTGCCAGAGTCAGGACTAAACATGGACCGGCCTCCTGCTGGTGCCCAGAGTCAGGACTAAACATGGACCGGCCTCCTGCTGGTGCCAGAGTCAGGTCTAAACATGGACCGGCCTCCTGCTGGTGCCAGAGTCAGGACTAAACATGGACCGGCCTCCTGCTGGTGCCAGAGTCAGGTCTAAACATGGACCGGCCTCCTGCTGGTGCCAGAGTCAGGACTAAACATGGACCGGCCTCCTGCTGGTGCCAGAGTCAGGACTAAACATGGACCGTCCTCCTGCTGGTGCCAGAGTCAGGACTAAACATGGACCGTCCTCCTGCTGGTGCCCAGAGTCAGGACTAAACATGGACCGGCCTCCTGCTGGTGCCAGAGTCAGGTCTAAACATGGACCGGCCTCCTGCTGGTGCCAGAGTCAGGACTAAACATGGACCGGCCTCCTGCTGGTGCCAGAGTCAGGACTAAACATGGACCGACCTCCTGCTGGTGCCAGAGTCAGGACTAAACATGGACCGGCCTCCTGCTGGTGCCAGAGTCAGGTCTAAACATGGACCGGCCTCCTGCTGGTGCCAGAGTCAGGACTAAACATGGACCGGCCTCCTGCTGGTGCCAGAGTCAGGACTAAACATGGACCGGCCTCCTGCTGGTGCCAGAGTCAGGTCTAAACATGGACCGGCCTCCTGCTGGTGCCAGAGTCAGGACTAAACATGGACCGCCTCCTGCTGGTGCCAGAGTCAGGACTAAACATGGACCGGCCTCCTGCTGGTGCCAGAGTCAGGTCTAAACATGGACCGGCCTCCTGCTGGTGCCAGAGTCAGGACTAAACATGGACCGGCCTCCTGCTGGTGCCAGAGTCAGGACTAAACATGGACCTGCCTCCTGCTGGTGCCAGAGTCAGGACTAAACATGGACCGGCCTCCTGCTGGTGCCCAGAGTCAGGACTAAACATGGACCGGCCTCCTGCTGGTGCCAGAGTCAGGACTAAACATGGACCGGCCTCCTGCTGGTGCCAGAGTCAGGACTAAACATGGACCGGCCTCCTGCTGGTGCCAGAGTCAGGACTAAACATGGACCGGCCTCCTGCTGGTGCCAGAGTCAGGACTAAACATGGACCGGCCTCCTGCTGGTGCCAGAGTCAGGACTAAACATGGACCTGCCTCCTGCTGGTGCCAGAGTCAGGACTAAACATGGACCGCCTCCTGCTGGTGCCCAGAGTCAGGACTAAACATGGACCGGCCTCCTGCTGGTGCCAGAGTCAGGACTAAACATGGACCGGCCTCCTGCTGGTGCCAGAGTCAGGACTAAACATGGACCGGCCTCCTGCTGGTGCCAGAGTCAGGACTAAACATGGACCGGCCTCCTGCTGGTGCCAGAGTCAGGACTAAACATGGACCGGCCTCCTGCTGGTGGCAGAGTCAGGACTAAACATGGACCGGCCTCCTGCTGGTGCCAGAGTCAGGACTAAACATGGACCGGCCTCCTGCTGGTGCCAGAGTCAGGACTAAACATGGACCGCCCTCCTGCTGGTGCCAGAGTCAGGACTAAACATGGACCGTCCTCCTGCTGGTGCCCAGAGTCAGGACTAAACATGGACTGGCCTCCTGCTGGTGCCAGAGTCAGGTCTAAACATGGACCGGCCTCCTGCTGGTGCCAGAGTCAGGACTAAACATGGACCGGCCTCCTGCTGGTGCCAGAGTCAGGACTAAACATGGACCGGCCTCCTGCTGGTGCCAGAGTCAGGACTAAACATGGACCGGCCTCCTGCTGGTGCCAGAGTCAGGTCTAAACATGGACCGGCCTCCTGCTGGTGCCAGAGTCAGGACTAAACATGGACCGTCCTCCTGCTGGTGCCAGAGTCAGGACTAAACATGGACCGGCCTCCTGCTGGTGCCCAGAGTCAGGACTAAACATGGACTGGCCTCCTGCTGGTGCCAGAGTCAGGTCTAAACATGGACCGGCCTCCTGCTGGTGCCAGAGTCAGGACTAAACATGGACCGGCCTCCTGCTGGTGCCAGAGTCAGGACTAAACATGGACCGGCCTCCTGCTGGTGCCAGAATCAGGACTAAACATGGACCGGCCTCCTGCTGGTGCCAGAGTCAGGACTAAACATGGACCGGCCTCCTGCTGGTGCCAGAGTCAGGACTAAACATGGACCGGCCTCCTGCTGGTGCCCAGAGTCAGGACTAAACATGGACCGGCCTTCTGCTGGTGCCAGAGTCAGGACTAAACATGGACCGGCCTCCTGCTGGTGCCAGAGTCAGGTCTAAACATGGACCGGCCTCCTGCTGGTGCCAGAGTCAGGACTAAACATGGACCGGCCTCCTGCTGGTGCCAGAGTCAGGACTAAACATGGACCGGCCTCCTGCTGGTGCCAGAGTCAGGACTAAACATGGACCGGCCTCCTGCTGGTGCCAGAGTCAGGACTAAACATGGACCGGCCTCCTGCTGGTGGCAGTTTGCACTCACTGGACATCTCTGAAACACACGAGGAACAAGAAGAACTAGAGTCCGCTAACGATTTGAAAAATAGCTTGTAAGTGCCTTACCATGTCTTTTTATGTGTTTGATTAATTTGTAAATACATGACACAATCCATTTCTTTTTCATTTTGTAAACTGTGTAGTATTGAAAGTCAAGAAGAAGCATGCTGGGAAGATGATGATTCAGATGAAGATTATGTCTTTTCTCTATCTACAGTGAGTGTTGTATTTGACTACTATTTTTTATATTAAACATAATATTGACCATTATGTTCAACAAATCAACAGAACCAGAGGGACTGCTGCCAAAGATGTGGAGAAGCTTCCAGAGATAAGCATGGACGAAGCAGTATTTGATGTGGAGATGCCTGCTGTCTGTGAGCCAGAACAACAACCTGGTCCTGATGTGAATAAAATAAAAGATCCAGAAGACATTGTTGGAAAAAAGGTCTGTTACAATGACAACTTGTTAGCTCTTGCAAGGTATGGGAGTTACTAATCCAGGCCATTTTTATGGAATTATGTGGCATTTTATTTCCAGAAAATATAACAAAGACTTTATCATCTTTTCTAATTGACATCTGTCCTTTCAGGTACTTGCTGTGCCTTCATGTCCATTCAAAGATGCCATTGTCGGGACAGTTTGCGGTAGAAGACCGTCTTTTCATGTTCATATCAAACCCAGAGGGAGTTGTGTAATTCTTGAAGGGGTAAGTGTGATTATAGTACCATTTAATGTTAAAACTGTAGAACTACTATTTAGAGAAGCTGGTCTGGGCGGTTAAAAGTGTGAACGTATCTAACTTTCATGTGTACATGTTGACCGAAAGAGAAAACTTTGTATTTTGAGTATGAAAATGAATGGTAATGACATGTACTGATGGATGCAGCTGTCTTATGTGTGTCTTATGTATTTCAGGTGTGTACAGAGGGACATTCAGTGTGGCAGTGGAAGTCCCAGCCTCTTCTAAAATTTGGGATTCAAGGGGGGCATGTCATGCTGGCCAGGACGTTCTCCTTTCTGGAAATAACTACAGGAAAATTAATGTACTCTTCAAATTCATGTCCGTGGGGATGGCTGCAGATGGTACCTTTTTGCTATTCAGGACACTTATTTCATAGAACCAGCGGAGAACATCTGGCTACAGTGCAGAGGAAATGTGTTGACCACTCTTCGGAAAACTATAGTTTTCAAAGAATCTCTCAAACAAGTTGATACATCTCAAGGGGTTATTCCTACATTTACTTTTCCTCTAAAGTAAGCACTAATCCACTTCTTTGTATAGGCCCTTGATTTTCAACCAGTGTGCCGGGGAACACTAGTGTGCCTTGAGGTTTTGCCAGGTGTGCCTTGAAGAAATGTCCAGATTAAGTTTACATATTGACAGTTGTGGATGGAACTGACTCATTTATCATTTTAGAGTGTCCTGAGCAACTTCTGCACCAACGCAAAACCATCACTATTGACAAATTTAAAGAACCAGACAGTGGCACAGACATTATTTACCATATTTTTTTAACTAAATTGTCTGGTTTAGTCATGTTTTAATTCTAGTTGGTGTGCCGTGGTACCGTTTCAACCCAAAAAGCGTGCCGCAACTGAAAAAAAGGTTGAAAAACACTGGTATAGGCCACTGTGCTCAATATTGTACATATATGATGATCAAGCAAGAAACCAGGAACGTTGTCCACATTTATACTATGGATATGGAACTGGTGGCACTTCTGTCATCTTGGAGCGAGACTGTGTCATAAAATCTATGCACAGTCTCCTCAAAGAAATTCCTGTCAAAGAAGTGGTGACAAATGCACACAGGCAAGTACCTGCCTTGATGAGTATGTACAAACCACAAAAGATTTTTCCTGATGGTTTTTGTCGATGAGTTTTGTCAATCAATATTTCTTTTTTGACAGATCCAGAGCGGGGAAAGTATACAGCATTCGGCCCAAAGCACTCCCTGGATGTTTGGCATGCATCTAAAAAGCCCAGAGAGAGGTAGCTCTTGCTATAGTAGTTTTGCCAATTTGATTTAGTAATAGTGTCTCAGTAATAGCACACTCCATTTGTAAAATCTACTTTTGTAATCAGGCTGCTAAAAGGACGAATCAATCTGAACTAATGCCCAGGGTGAAGGATGTCGTCTGCTGTCAAAAAGCAGACACAGAAAAGCAGTTCAAGGTATAGTACCAATGTGTCAATCAATATATTGTGTATATATTTTCTGACTATTACTTTGCAGTTACTGTGGCATGGTGTTCTGCATCATGTCTGCAGTGTACACACCTGGGCGACAGGCTGCTGTGACCACGAGACACTTGAAGAAGAGAGCAGCAGGGACAAGTCATGGATACAGCAAGGTAGTTAACACAAGCTTGTTTTGATGCTGGGCTATTTCCTGTTATGACACACTAAAACAAGATTTAGATAAAGACATTGCAATGATTTATTGTTGTAACATCCTTACAGGTTCTGCGGCTCATCAAGCACTCACTGTGATTGTCATGAATAAACGCTGGCTCAAGGATGTCAAGAAGTACATCACGATCGGGTGAGTTTGTTACTGACTTGCTTTTAATGGTTTGTCAATTGAATGAATTGTCAATTACTTGGTTTGCTGTAGCCAAACGTTTTTCTTACGCACCAAAAGTGTACACAGCCAGACCACAGCTACAGAACACCAGGGCTCATGACGCAGCAGGGATGGACAGACACTGTGAGTGTTTTGAGTTCTCACTTTTCAAAAATAAGAATGCAAAGTCAGTGTTCTAAAGTGAAAGTATTTTACAGATGCAGACGATACTACAACAATAAAACAAAACACTGGAGTGTGTATGCTTTGAGGGAGACCAAGCCTTACAGCTACAATCCTGATCTTCGGAGAGCTATTGTCTTGAAGAGAATAGAGTCTGGCATTGGCCTTCCACGAAAAAGAAGCCTGAGGGAGGATGATCCCGGGCGCCTGGGACTGTTGAGCATGACGGCGGCACCACCCACAGCAGAACTGTGGCACAACACAAGGGGATCTGCAGGTCTAGTCACTGAACACTAAATGTTGTCTTTGACATTTTGTAAATACAGTTTTTGATCTTTAATACTATGAATAAAGTTTATTACTATTATTTGGCATTTGTTTTTTCTTTATTTATAAATATGTGTTTAAGCCATACAATTAGCAAAGACGTGTATGATTTTATCTTCTGAACAAGTGAATATAAGAATCAACACTCAATGTAAAATAATATAAAACTGACAACTCTGTATTATACAAAACACTTTATTCAACAAGTTTACTCAGGGAAGCTGTCGCGCTTTAAAGCCTGTGTCATTTCCCAGAGGGTCTGGATAGGTCTCCCTTATCCTCCACACACAACAGCTAGGAAGGACCACTCACCTAACCGTCCATGCTGCCACAGTACAGACTGTCTGTATGCAGCATGGCGGTCCAGGTCCAGGCTCATCATCAACGGCCAAGATGTCATTCCAAGCTGCACGGGCGAGACGCAACACTCCTTCATCCAGTATATAGTAGTCCATGTGTGGAACGGTTGGGACGCTTGGAGCAGACACACCAATGCATGTTTCCCTCTGGAAGAGGTGTTTGAGGATTGTCTTGGAGTGTTAGGAGATCAGAGAGTAGTCCTGGCAATCTGTCCGGAACTGACTGTAGCAAAGAATCTCTTTGAGGTGCAGACAGGGACTGTAGCCTTTCCTCCTGTAACACAAACAATTTGTATGTTATATATATATATATATATATATATAGAGAGAGAGAGAGAGAGAGAGAGAGAGAGAGAGAGAGAGAGAGAGAGAGAGAGAGAGAGAGAGAGAGAGAGAGAGAGAGAGAGAGAGAGAGAGAGAGAGAATATACATGGTACATAACTATAAAATGTACTAAAACATAAACGTAACCAAACCTGCATGTCATCTTTTCTTTTCTGTGGAAGAGCCTCAAGCGTTCCATCGGTCTTTTTTCACTCCACGCTGGCCTTTGGAGCTCTGACCATCCTTACTCTTGCCCTTGCCTCCACCTCGCCCCCTTTTCCATCTGCCTTTATGTCTCCTTGTTTCTGAAGATGAATCCAAATTATGTTAATCCGACGAAGAAGACGCCTGAAAACATAAATAATAATCAAACACATGCATAAAAGATAACATATCCAATCGAGATAGTAATTAGCATTGGAACGGTATGTAGGCATTTCCTGTGTTAGCATTTGTGTTATGGCATTTTGTAAAACTTTATGACTTTATGATTTCAGCTTTGAATACAGTTCATCTGTCTATTATAGGTTTATTAAAGTAACAACAACTCAGCGAAACACCGAGAAAAAGTCGTACTACGAAACAGTTTTACAAATACAACCCTGGATTTTACTTGAAGCTGTGCACAGAGAAGGGGGCGGGATTAACGCCAACTGACCAATCAGAAAGTGCAGCGTTCTTCAAACTTGAGGAACTGTTAATCATAATTACAACTGTATATGACAAAATAAGAGAAAAAATATTATCCAAATATTATCCAAAAGATTAAAAAAAAAACACACACACCACAGATACACCACAGACCAATCACAAACACCACAGATACACCACAGACCAATCACAAACACCAGAGATACACCACAGACCAATCACAGACACCACAGATACACCACAGACCAATCACAGACACCAGAGATACACCACAGACCAATCACAAACACCAGAGATACACCACAGACCAATCACAGACACCAGAGATACACCACAGACCAATCACAGGCACCAGAGATACACCACAGACCAATCACAGACACCAGAGATACACCACAGACCAATCACAGACACCAGAGATACACCACAGACCAATCACAGGCACCAGAGATACACCACAGACCAATCACAGACACCAGAGATACACCACAGACCAATCACAGGCACCAGAGATACACCACAGACCAATCACAGACACCAGAGATACACCACAGACCAATCACAGACACCAGAGATACACCACAGACCAATCACAGACACCAGAGATACACCACAGACCAATCACAAACACCAGAGATACACCACAGACCAATCACAGACACCAGAGATACACCACAGACCAATCACAGGCACCAGAGATACACCACAGACCAATCACAGACACCAGAGATACACCACAGACCAATCACAGACACCAGAGATACACCACAGACCAATCACAAACACCAGAGATACACCACAGACCAATCACAAACACCAGAGATACACCACAGACCAATCACAGACACCAGAGATACACCACAGACCAATCACAAACACCAGAGATACACCACAGACCAATCACAAACACCAGAGATACACCACAGACCAATCACAGACACCAGAGATACACCACAGACCAATCACAAACACCAGAGATACACCACAGACCAATCACAAACACCAGAGATACACCACAGACCAATCACAAACACCAGAGATACACCACAGACCAATCACAGACACCAGAGATACACCACAGACCAGTCACAAACACCAGAGATACACCACAGACCAGTCACAAACACCAGAGATACACCACAGACCAATCACAGACACCAGAGATACACCACAGACCAATCACAAACACCAGAGATACACCACAGACCAGTCACAAACACCAGAGATACACCACAGACCAATCACAGACACCAGAGATACACCACAGACCAATCACAAACACCAGAGATACACCACAGACCAATCACAGACACCAGAGATACACCACAGACCAATCACAGACACCAGAGATACACCACAGACCAGTCAAAAACACCAGAGAATGAGGATGAGAATGAGGAGTCTAGGAATCACCTGCAAAGTGTTGCCAGTTTCAATATCATTCCTCCTCTTTATTCTTGATTCTTTCTGGATTCTTGTCTCTGCTAAAGAGCGGTCTTCTTATCTCATTTGGAAATGTCCAGGTCCAGAGCGGGTTATGAGTTCAGGGCCTGTTGCCATAGAGATCTGCCCAAAGAGAAAGTGAGTCACTTTCGTAGTACCACTGAACTAAGACACTCTCAACGAGGTTATCTCGCTAACTCGCTAATCCAGCTTCGTCCAGGCCTCTGGTGGCATAGCAGGAGGCCAAGAGTTATTCCTTTTGAGTAATCTCTTGCAAATGTAATATATACAATTTATATATTCCAGGAGAAATGTCTTTCTATACACTGACGACATAGCTGCATGTTCTGACCCCAATCCTGCTATCATGTAGTTAATGAGAATATCCATTTTCTATAGGCCTTATCCATCAGCGTGGGGAACAAAAAGCCTGTGCTGTGGCCTTGACTTTAAAACGTAATTACTCTTCTGTAGTGAAATGAATACATGCATACATAAGAGTATCTGTTACATGGAGGGGGTTTTCATGTCCGCCGTATGGAGCTGCAGGTCAGCAGAAAAAACTGCTGAGCACCAGTGTTTTACTTTGGTCTTCACAAAGGGAATATTTATCCTGTATGTGATCAGAACACATGCGAGGTCAAGGTTTGGTCATCATAAAGGAGAGAATCCAGACTCTGATTATCTGCACACTGAAAGGATAGGGAACATTCTTAAGTGGCTTTTTTTTTTCAGAAATATAAGTTGTTACCAAGGGCTCAGAGAAGAGCTGGAGAAGACCTGGAAGGTGAAGGCCAAGGTGGTGCCCGTGGTGATCAGAGCACTCGAGGCAGTGATGCCCAAACTGGAGGAGTGGCTACAGCAGATCCCTGGAGGAACATCAGACATCTCAGTCAAGTGCAGTGCTAGGAATATTGAACCCTCAAGCTCCCTGGCCTCTGGTAGAGGACCCGAGTTTAGAAATGGTTGGTGGGTGAGAAGGGATTTTTTAAAATTTATAAATATAGTCATGGTCAAAATGCACCCCTGAAATTCATGAAATAATTTTTCCCCGAAAAGTATTGCAATCACACGTTTTACTATACATGTTTATTTCTTTTGTGTGCATTGGAGCAACACAAAAAAGAGAGGGGAAAAAAGAAAATTTGACATAATTTCACAGAAAACTCAAAAAATGGTCAGAAAAAAATTATAGGCACCCTTTCAAAATTGTGTTTAAATGAGCATGTGATGCTCGTCTAAACCAACCTGGGGAAGTAATAGGTCTGGGCAATATAAAAATCACCTGAAAGCAAATAAAAAGGAGAGAAGTTGACTTCACATTGTGTGTCTGTGTAAGGCTCACCAAGCATAGAGAACAGAAAGAGGAGAAGAGAACTGTCTGAGGACTTGAAAACCAAAATTGTGGAAAAATATCTCAAGGTCACAAGTCCATCTCCAGAGAGCTTGATGCTCCTTTGTCCACAGTGTGCAACATAATCAAGAAGTTTGTAGCCCATGGCTCTGTAGCTAATCTCCCTGAAGGTGGATGGAAGAGAAAAATGTACAGAAGTTGCAACATAGCATAGTCCGGATGGTGGATAACCAGCCTCAAATAAGTTCCAAAGAAATTCTGTCTGTCCTACAGGCTCAGGGCTCATCAGTGCCAGCGCCAACTGGCCATCAAAATTTAACAGCTAGTCAAAAATATATGTGAGAAAGCCTAAATCATTTTGGGAAAACATCTTGTGGACAGATGAGACCAAGATAGAGCTCTTTGATGAAGCACATCATTCATCTGTTTACTGAAAACGGAATGAGGCCTTCAAAGAAAAGAACACAGTCTCTACAGTCAAATATGGTGGAGGTTCAAAGATGTTTTGGGGTTGTTTAGCTGCCTCTGACACTGGGGGCCTTGACTGTGTGCAATGATCTGAGGATTATCAATGGGTTTTTGGGTCACACCTGTCAACTGTAGATCATTGCAGTTTTGTAAAGTTTGAAATCCATGCATGAGAATTTCTTTCCACACAGTTCTTGTACGATCATTTTTGCTATGAGAATAACTGGGACAGAAACCCTAGTGGATCATAGATTGAACTCAAAAAAGACAAAATGCCACGCCTAGTTTGTGCTATTGGCTTTACATGGATTTTGACTTTAAAGGAGTCAGTTTCAATACACCAGTTCACTTCTAAGACTCATTCATCCAGTAGACTGTCAGTTCTTTTACAATGGTGCAGGCCTCGTGTTCATCTGACAAAGAGAAGAGACAATCGTCTACATAAAAGTTATTCTGCACTCCCAATGAACAGACTACAGAATAACTAATCTTAAATATTGTTGAAGAGCGAACCGAAGAGCGAACCGAGCGAAGAGCAAACTGAAGAGCAAACAGAGCGAAGAACAAACAGAGCAAACCGAGCGAAAAGAGCGAACCGAGCGAAGAGCGAACCGAGCGAAGAGCAAACTGAAGAGCAAACTGAAGAGCAAACTGAAGAGCAAACTGAAGAGCGAACAGAGCGAAGTGCTCTGTTTGGATGGTACTCTACAGTCACATCTTTGAGGTTGGATGGAGCCATCTCATTTATGACTTTATAAGTCAGGAGGAGGAGTTTACATTTGATTCTAAACTCAATGGGAAGCCAGTGAAGGGACTCTAACACTGGGGTAATATAATCTCTTTTTCTAGTACCTGTTAATAATCTTGCAGCTGCAAGATGCTTTTAGGACATGCTGCAAGGGCGTCACAGTCGTCCAGTCTGGATGTGACAAATGCATGGATGAGTTTTCTGAGTTCTCAGACAAAGTGTTGACACAATACGACCCAAATTTTCCCCTGTGGTTAGCCTGTGACGCTTAACCATATGGCATGGGTGCTGTTTGGTCATACAAAATGACTGATGGCTCAGAACGGCCTTTTGCTTTTGCGTCACGCTCTTTGTCATCTGCAGAGCGTAATAAAAAACAGATCACCAGCAATGGCTGGTGTTCCAGCAATGGCAGCAGCTCGTCTACAACGTTGGGCGCTGTTTCTTGGAGCACATACATACATAATCGAATACAAGAGAACAAAGCAACATGGAAACGCTGATGGACTGTCCCGCCTTCTTCAGCCAACTACAGGTAAAGGCTCTGACTCTGGTTTAACCCTTCACATGCTGCAAATGGAACCTCTTCCTGTGACTAGCGCACAAATAAGCAAAGAAACACGAAATGACCAGCTGCTTTCCAAAGTCTATGACTCTACTGTCAATATACTCAGTCTCTTGTACCTTAGGGAGAGTGTGTGTGTGTGTGTGTGTGTGTGTGTGTGTGTGTGTGTGTGTGTGTGTGTGTGTGTGTGTGTGTGTGTGTGTACGGGTATGTATGAGTGACTATCTGTGGGGGGTCTAGTTGTGTGGGGTCTGGTGGTTGTGGGGGAGGATGGGAGGGAAACGACATGTGGGAATGTTTTTAATGCACTGTAAAGCACTTTCTGTTACATTTTATGTATGAAACGCGCTATATAAATAAAATTTGATTGATTGAATGGTTGGCCGGCACATGCAGATTCTGAACTGTCAGACTTCTTCACAAGAAAAGACCAACTTACTGTGTGTCATATGGAGGTCACGTGTTATTGTACGCCCAAACTACGCTCAAAAGTGTTAAACTCTCTGCATGATGGACACATGGGGGTAGTTAAAATGAAAAGCCTTGCAAGAAGTTATGTGTTGTGACCTGGACTTGGTAACCAAATAAAGACTCTTGTCAAGACATGCACAGGTTGTCATGAAACTTAGCGCCAACCCCAGCTCGCACCTGTCCACACTTAGGAACAGCCCCATAGCAGCGCATTCACGTGGATTATGCAGGACCTTTTATGGACCACATGTTTCTTATCGTGGTCGATGGTCTCTCAAAATGGCCTGAAGTTTTCACTGTAAACAAAGCAGCTACAGCTAAAACAGTGGAGCACCTACAGATGCTCTTTGCTCGTACTGGATTTCCACATCAACTCATCAGTGACAATGGTACGCAGTTTACCAGTGAGGAGTTTTTTGAAAAACAACGGAATAAAACACATTACATCTGCTCCTCACCACCCTGCAACCAAAGGACTAGCTGAACGCTTTGTGCAGACATTTAAACAGTCCTTCCTACAGAAAGCAGTAGGAAGGAGTAACTACTTGCATACCAGAACACACCACATGCAACAACTAGACAATCACCTGCAATGTTGTTCATGGGAAGGAACTTAAGGGCTCGCTTGGATCTACTGAAACCTGACATCCGACAACATGTCACGAACAAACAATGTTCTCCCACTCAACAACAAAGAAAACTGAGGTCCTTTGATATCAGAATCAGAAATGGTTTGCTTTATTGCCTTTGTCAGTGATCAAAATTCACAAACATAGGAACTTGCTTTGACGTGAGGTGCAACATAAAACAATGAATACTAGCAAGATATATATATATAAAAAGTTATGCATAAAATTAAGAATAAAATAAAATGAAATAGACTTAGAGTATATACAAAAATTTACAGTTGGATAGACAGTAGTGTAAATGTGGTAGTGTGATAGCTCTTTTATTCTCTGATTGTTAAAGTGGCAGGTGTTATAAAGTGTTCATGAGTCCAACAGCAGAGGGAAACTGATCTTGTGGCGGGAGGTTCTGGTCCGGATGGACCGTAGCCTCCTGCCCGAGGGGAGGGGCTCAAATAGTCCATGTCCAGATGAGAAGGGTCAGCTGTGATCCGACCTGCTCGTCCCAGAGTCCTGGAGACGTACAGGTCCTGGAGACGTACAGGTCCTGGAGACGCACAGGTCCTGGAGACACACAGGTCCTGGAGACGTACAGGTCCTGGAGACACACAGGTCCTGGAGACGCATAGGTCCTGGACAGATGGAAGGCTGCAGCCGATCGATCACCTTCTCAGCAGAGGCACAATGCTGTAGTCTGTGGAGCTGATGGTCGGCTCCCACTTGAGGTCTTTAGTGATGGTGGTGCAGAGGAAGCAGAAAGAGTCCACAGTGGTATTGGACAACAAGTTCTGGCTGGAGACTATCATGGCCAAAGTGGCAGCAGGCTGAGATTCTGTCGCAAACAGGACCACTCTCTTACACTGTGAGTGTGGAGCCTAATGTCGTCTGGCGCAGACATTTTGATCAACTTTTAGATGCTTCACCTGGAAATCAAACCACTCAATCTGTGAACGACAACTCCACATCAGAGAAAATGAACAGTCCCAGACCTACAAACCTGCCTGATCCTCCAGGATGCAGATACCCTGAGGGGAGCTGCAAACCACCAGACAGGCTGATTTATGAACGGTACAAAAGATAGAAAAGAAGAAGAAGGAAAAAAGTAGTAGTAGTAGTAAAAGTTTTTGAATGGTTAATGCAATGTTAATGTTTTCAAAGTTTGTATTTCTTGCTATAATAGCAAAATCTGCCTTATGCAAGTTAAGAGCCAGTTATGGGTGATTGATCTGATTTTGTTTTGTTGATGTGCATTAAAGCTGGAAGGGAGGAATTATAATATATTGACATAAGCCATTGTTATTTTACATTAGTTAATAAGAGTGCACTACATTGCAGTACAGTGTACAGTGCATAAGTAATTAGTGATGAGTCAGCACAATGATTTTTGTACTTGTGATATGGCACTTGTTCAGTAATGACGCATAATACTTTACCGGAGTTTAGTCCATTCTTTTCAAAGGTTATGTAAGTGATAAACATAACAGCTAGTTACACTTTTATTCTCATTTCCCACACACTCACACTCCTCTGATACCTTTACACTGATACCTTGGTCCCAGACATGCAGGATCCCGGTTGCTGTTTCCACGCTACGCTGGTCATCAATGCGCTTTCATCTGGATCCACGTCGTCCTGACTGCAGCCTTGTAGAACTAGTCCATTTTTCAGTTCCTGTTATGAAAACTCCTTTTTAGGTAGAAACCAGTATGTCTGATCAACTTACTTTTCTTCTTCACACAATAGCTACAATAGTACATTTTCATTTCACTGTCAAAGTCACTCATTAAATGTTCATCAACTTTAATTATTTTTCATCATAGTACTTATCTTGCTAAATGTTGCAGTTGAGCCAGCTTTGCTCTTCTTGCGTTCATGTGCAGTTGCTCTTCCAGACATTTTTCAGTGTACTGTGGAATCCTCTTGTGGCTGTCCTCGACACTGCACTCATTTTCTTTCTCCTTGGTTTGTGCGTCACGTTGTCCGCCATTTTTGTTCAATTTGCCTCGTTATTTTGAGAATTTCAACACAACAGTTCAAATAAAGCAGTTCACGACACAAAGCATTGCTTTCTTCTTGAGTGCCATCTAGCAATGACTACAGCTTTTTTGTTGTCTTTTCTTCTCTTGGTTAATTTTGCAAGTTACCAGTTTGTAGTTTTCCTTTTCTTTGTTGAAGTTCTTTTTGCTGGGATGTTGGGCCCCTCCCAGGCTCGTTCTCTCATTGAGCCAGATAATTTTACTTGATGTAGAGGCTAATCTTGATTCCATATCATGCATCACATTTCTTCTGCCTTTTCTAAATTAACGTATAATGTACACATTGACATTGCTTTCATATTGCAAAACAAAAATACAAATAAATTATTATGGATTGCAAATAAATCATGTAAATCTACAAACAATTTGAAATGGCCCTTATACTCATCTTGCAGCATCTCACAAACCCAGACGCTTCCCTCAATGTGGCAGCATCAAACAGTTCTAAGCTCCTCATTGTTTCAAAGTTGTCCAAGTTGTCACGACTGCGTTTACTATTTATGGCTGTTAAAGCTCCACTATGTTGTGGAAGTCTTCGTGCAACAATCTGAGAATCCAGAAGGTTGAAGCGTTTTGGTGATAGGCTGAAAAAACTAAAGACACCTCCAAGGTCAGAGAAGAACATCTTTACCTCCTGTATGTATGAAGCGGCTTCATGGTCACCTTGAGTTGATGCGCACAATGGACACGGCTGTTTAAAAATTGCGCAGGCACCTTTTGTTGCACACCAGCGCTCTCCCCTCATCACACTAGCACCGTCATAGGCCTGAGAAATGAGCTTTTCTTTATTGCGGCTGAAAACCGGCTGTTAAGGTGGTCCAAAAGCACAGTTGACATTGAACTTGCGGTGGTCTGGTTTTAAAGAAAAAAAAAAAAAAGGGTCGCACAGCTCCCATCTACGTACCTCAGAACAAGTAGCAGTTATGCTGGTGTGGAAACATCCATGGTTTCCTCTGCTTGGAGGGCCACAATTTGAGCAGCCTTGACCTCCTCCATGATCCGCTCCTTAATTATCACACGCATACACTGCAGGAGATCCTTCTGAACGATCTTACAAGTGCCTGTAGAAACAGTCACTGTTTTAAGGTGCTCCTCAAACACCTCATCCAGGTCCTGACGGTTTTTGCTTCCTTCCTCACTGTGACGTCGCACGGTGAGTCTGGACCCGGCTTGTAGATGGAGGAAAATGTTCACAGTCCCAAATGCTGACTATTTTAAACAACTGTGAAACTTGAAACACTCGTGTTTTTTTTGTCTTCTGTGTCAAATGCTGCATGTCACTGTCTCCTGTTGTCCATGCCATGTCAGCAGCACCACTACTGCCAGGGTCAAACAAGAGACAGGGGCAGCAAACGAGGGCGTGGGTAACGGCACAGCCAGCTAGCCAGGATTTGCACTTGTCCCAGCTTAGAAAATATTCACAGTTATAAGATTTCCCAGCCTTTGATGAAACTTGCTTAAATTTGGTCTATGGGGTCCCAATTGTTTGGTAGATTAAAAGGAACTTCTTTCAAAGAGTACATTTTTTCAGAATGGTCGCCAATGGTAGCCGTGACTTATGTACATGTACATGGTGACAGCCAGACCTCTTATTAGATTGCAACGTAAAGCTGAGAAAAAAAAAAAGGCTTTCACATTACAGTGAGTGAGATTGCACCAAAAGGGGCGGGACAATGTGCTGGCTACTGAACACCAGCTCTGCTGATTGGATAAGGATCCTTCTGAGCTTTCAATGAATGCAAACTTCAACATGTTCAACAAACATGTGGTCTGAGTCTGTGGTTTGAAGGTTCCATCCCAGCTCAGTGCATGGGCTCAGACACTTACAAACTTAAGTGAAGTGAATGCTGCAGACCAGCACCGTCCACCACACGGCTACTTTAAACTCTCTTCATTGAAGCTATGCACATTTGGTCAATGAGCAATATTCTTTTTCTTTTTGCATATATTGTATGTTGAGTGAATAGAATGAAAGTTTCATAGTGATGAAATAAAAGACTTAGAGGTCAAAATGACCCGAAGAAGACACACGGGCTATTGAATGAACAAAATTATAAAACTGCAATGCCATGGAAATATCTTTATACAATATATATATATATTATATATAAACCTGCAATGCTTTAAAGGAGAGAACATCATTATCACAGTAGTATCTTTATTTTTGCTTTTCCTGCGCAGTTATCTTATGTCTTTTATCTAAGGTAAAGCCTTTTTTAAATCACACTGACCTTGAAAGGATTATTCATGCTTTCATCAGCTCAAGAATAGACTCCTGCAATGCACTTTATGTGGGTGTCTCCCACTCTGCCCTCAGTCGACTACAACTCGTGCAAAATGCTGCTGCTCGCTTTTTGACCACCACACCAGACCCACACATCACCCAGTTATGGCTGCACTTCACTGGCTTCCAGTTTCTTTTAGAATTGATTTAAAAATGTTGCTCTTTGTTTGTAAAGCTCTTAATGGCCTTGCCCCTTCTTATTTGACCGAGTTTGGAACCCAACCCGGGCTTTAAGGTCAACAAACCAACTCCTACTGGAAGTGCCCAGAGCCAGACTCAAACACGGGGGTGGAGCTTTCTGTGTCTCTGGCCCCAGACTCTGGAACAAACTGCCCCTGATATGAGAACCATCACAGACTTCAGCCTTTTTTAATCAAGGCTCAAAACATACTTATTCAGACTGGCTTTTAACACTCAGTAGTGCAGACATCTTTATTTATATGAGTGTATTATATTATGGTTGTGTGCATTTTTATTTGTATTTTCTGTATTTTATTGGAAAGCACTTTAGTCACCTTTGAGTGTTGTAAAGGGCTCTATAAATAAAAATTGATTGATTGATTGATTGATTGATTGATTGACATCTTATTGCATGTTTTATTTTCCTACTGATTTGTACGTTGCAACATTGAAATTTCCCCACAGCAGGACAAATAAAGGTTCTTCTATCTTCTCTTCTCTTATTATACGTACATTGGTAAGAGCTTAAAGAAAGGTGTTGGTATGACATCAACACTAACTGATTGTGAAGGGAACTTGTATTCATGGTAAAACTGCAGTAACGGCCACAGAGCAGCAGACCTGAACTTCCAACGCTCCAAACCTCATCGTGGTGGCTACTCTGCTCTCCAAGATTAGCGCTTGTGTGTTGAGAACATTGTGATTCTCTTATAGGATTATTTCAGAGCTATTTGTGGTGAGGATTTTCAAAATGAAGCAGCTGATAAACGTGAAAGGGAGGAGCACAATTTATTCCAATGGCAATTAAATCAGTCTTCAATGGAGCGGCACACTAAATGCATCAGCGGCCACGTTCCAGATAATTGTCAAGGAGAGAAAGGCTGCTGGCCTGTGGAGGTGTGAGCGCTGCAAGAACGCATGTGTTTCAAGGTGTTTATTGAGCAACAAAAACACCTGAAATGTAATCAATGTAAAATACATACGTTGAATGCCATACTATCAGGTAAAGCAATAACCACTCAGTGCAGACTAGCAGGTAGTGGACACTACCAGAAAACTTACATTGTGCACCTTCAACAACAGCATTGATACTGGACGGAGACAAACGTATAAGTTCACAATATTTTAGATTCTCTGCTGCGCTGTCTGAAAAATGCAAGAAATCTGAGAGAAAATAAGGAGAATCCACAGTGTCTCAGTGGCAGATGTACAGCAGGACCACAGCCCAGGCCATCGTGCACATTCAGATAAAAACAGTTTGATTAAAAAATGTAATATGCCTTTTGGAATTTTATAATAGATAGATAGATAGATAGATGCTCACATTCATACATACATAAAAGAGAAAGACACATTCAAGTAGACTTCATAAAAGATTTTAAAGGTGGTAGTTAATACATACCACACTAAACAGCTACAAAATAATTTAAGTCCATAGGGAGTTAAAGGCAAACTGAACGAAACCAGTGTCTTAAAAACAGCACAACTTGTCATCTCCTGCTCCTCCCTGAGGTGGCTGCATTATACAGTCTGATGGCACGAGGCACAAAAGAGTTCGTGGAGCAGCTCAGTGAGAGGAGTCTGTACTCAGAGCTCCTCTGATGGGAAAAGACTGAGTACAGGGGGTGGCTCTGATTGGACAGGATCGCTTTGATCCTGGCCAACGTCCTCTGCTCCACCACCTTCTCCACAGAGTCCAGGCCCAGTCCAACCACAGAACCAGCTTTCCTTATGAGCCGATTTAGTCTCCGAGTGTCCCTTTTCCTTGCGCTGCCGCCCCAACATACAACAGCATAAAAAACAACACTGGACACAATAGTCTGGTAGAACATGTTCAACAGCATAGAACAGACATTAAAAGAAGCCAGTCTCCTTAGGAAATGCATCCTATTCTGACTCTTTTTGTGCAGTGTGTCCATGTTTTGTGACCAGTTGAGTTTGTTGTCCAACTGAAATGAATCTAATGAAGCGATGCTGCACAGAACTGAAGCTCCCTGCCTGCCATTTCCTTATTTTTTCTGTATATCCAGGACTTTTTTCTGTGTGGGTCCGCCCCCTGGACTGGACCTGTAACATCTGGGCCCATGGCGAGTGAAGGTCACATTCTCAGAGATATGCAAATCCTAATCCTGGCCTGATGTTGACCTCTATGTTGTGATGTCATTAGCAAGTACAGTTTATTTGTATATCAACTTTCACAGACCATGAAGTGCTTCGCAACAAAAAGTTAAAAGACAGAAAAATAAAACTCACAAAAGGCAACACATAAATCAATATGACAGTCAAATCAGTCCTTAAGTCTGCTGAAATAAAAACGCATGAGCAAAAAGACTCTCTTGTGTACAATGCATGCTAAGACTGGGCTATACCAGGTTTAAAACAGGACCAAACCTGGACTAAAACACTTCTAAACCAGGACAATGTCGAAAACTACCGCAGCCATAAAAGGACTAATGAGCTGGACACACGGGGTCGACATTCAAAGTCACTGCTCCAGGTTTAAATCCAACAGGGGCTCGCTGGTTCTGTAGCGGTTAAAGGTGTTGCACAGACAGTATGTGGTTATTACTACTTAAGCGCTGTGGGTTTGCTTCCCTGCCTTGATCATTTGCTGAATGTCTCTACCCTCTCTCTCCTTTGACACGACAACTGTTCTGTAAAGTTAAACTTGGGATTGAATTTGGCTGGAAAACCATTCACACTGACTGTCCAGATGTCTTTGCACCAATAGCTCTTCTTACTATTTCCATTAGAGAGAGTTTAATTTTCTTGTCCTTCTTGTGAATTGTTTTGTTATTTTATCAAATCGAGCTTTTCCCACTGCAGTGTCAGTGTATACAAAGATGTCATCGTTAATTTATCCTCTTTTTTGTTGTATTATCATTATTATTATTAACATCTCATTATCCATTTGCCTGAGTTGACTTAGTTTATGTGCATATTCTGCTTTCTTGCTAATTTCATGCTGAAATCGTTTTATTGACTGCTTCACAATCCTAGGCCGAAAATTCAGCAGCTTTTTTTGACATGTCGCAGTCTCTTTGTAAAATATAAGTGTGGGAAAATTGGACACACTAAGTATTATCCAATTTCTCCTTCATGTTGATTCTAGATTGGACTGAGCAGTTCTCCTGTCAGCTCATTGCTGAAACTTTTATGCTCAAGTGGCCCTTATTCATCAGAGTTGTGTGGGCCAAAATGTGGGTGTATGTGGGGTGCACTGAAAGGCTATGCCAAGTCAGGAGGTCAATGTCAAACGAACACAGGAATGTAAAGTAAAACGTAGATTATGATCATTTCAGCTGCAATATGTTGGTCTATTATGTTGGTCACAACACATTTAATCAAATCCAGCATTATTAACCATAAAAGTACAGCATGAATCGACTTCAATCATTTGGATAAAATTCATGTGCATCGGTCTGGACCAGAGTCACGGCTCCAACAGCAGCAGCCGACAGTAACAGAAGGACTCACCGCAGCTGACTCTTTGGTCTGGATGGTCCTGACATGGGTTCGGTTCTGGTTCTGCCAGGCCTCTTTTGAGCGTTGCCTCGGGGGAAATGAAGAGTGTTTAGCCACAGGCTCCAGTCCGGATGGGTTCTCAGAGGCTGTTGCTGTGACGTCCCAGCGCTGGGCCTGGTCCCGTGCCTGGTAGAGGGAGCAACAGACCGGGTCTGGACGGGTTTGTTCTCCAGTGTCCCAACAAGTCACGTGGATCCAGTCCTGGAAGTGAGGAGAGAGACAGGTGCGCAGTGGACCGGACCAGATTAACCCTCTGTCTGCCTTGCTTGAACTCAGACCATGGCTGACTCCGTGATAAAGCAAACACTAGCGCGGACCCTCCGGCCGGTTCGGCAGATCTTGTTCCTTCCCCGAGAGCAGTGCTGCTCAGGCCGAACCACCTCAGGCCACTCCCCGCCCTAAGTCCTGAGCCTGAACCAGAGCTGATGCGGTTCATGCCTCTGGGTTAAGATCAGGTTTAGCTCTAGCCCCATTGCGTATCTGACAACTTTTTGAAATTGATCATTTCAATAAACCATAAACATTAATTACCAAATAGTAAGTTATATTATTGGTAGAGCTATTTCTTTAGACTTTTATTAGCTCTACGATTCATTTTCTGTGTTTTCCTATGAGCCACAACAACATGAACTTAAACCCTGCCGGGGAGCCCACTTGAAAGATGAATATTTTGGGGCGTTTCATGCAAGTAACGCTGGTTTTCATCCGCCACATTCATCACCAGCCGTGCTGTGTACAGCAGTCTTAGAGCTTTACACACAGGTTCATGAATGACACACACCCTCTTGTGTATTTCCAATATACACCAAAATGTGCGCCCTTTTCTGTGCAATGTTGATGAATGAGGGCCAATGGCATGAGAACAGACCCACCAAGGCTGAAAGATATTCCGACTGCCAGAGAAAAACTTGAATTATTTAATAATAAATCTTTTGTAGTTTGTTTCATAACATGAGATGGCGAATTAAGAGCATGTTTAAAGGTTTCATATGAAATATTAATATAGGCGGAATTGTTTTTACCTTTTATTGCAGACTTGAACATGTCAAAGATTAGTAAAAACATTGTCTTTGATGTTTTTCAAGTTTTTGTGCAAAAACAGGCTTTTTTTCTCTCCCACTTGTTAGCACCATTTGTCCTCCACTGACTTCCATTATAACATTTTTTAAAATTGTGTTGCAGTGACACTATAAAATTGTGATTTCCTGATCATTTGGTGTTTCCCCTTTTAAACAGAGCAAATGTGGGATTTTTTTCTGAAATGTACAAACCACACATTTGCTCTTTCTGAAAAGAGAAAACCACAGGAAATCCCAACACTATAGTGTCATTTTAGATCAATAAAAAAAACACCTGCAGGATGTGGGCGGTGCTGTCATTCGGCTATAAAGAGAGTCTATGGGAGACACGCCTCCAAACGCCACACTGCTCCTGCACAAGAACTAAAACAATCTCACATTTATAGTCGTTACTAATCTTTGACAGACCCGCCCTCGATCTGTTTACAAACATTTTGATTTTGTTTTTAGTAAGACTTAAATATTAAAATTTAAAATTTTTTTAATAAAATGTATTTATGATCAGAACTGAAATTGATTAACTCATTTAAGAAAAAAAAAGTAAATTTTTTTTTACAACCTCCAAAAACCGTGGAGTAAAAGGGCGCTAACAGTAATAAGGATGGATTTCAGGTCACAAGGGACATATATTTGATTTCTTTAATAGTATTTTGAATTAGTTTAGTCCCAAATCTGATTCCATATTAAACAGATAAAACACAGCTCATTGAATACAACAAAGAAAGTCAGTAAATTACACTAAACCATAAACTTAATTGCACTTGTCCAGTGCAATGATTTTCATTTAGTCCAAAGTCTGTCAAAGAGGTCAATTTTCAAATTAAATGTGAATGTCATTTTTCCATTTTTTAAAATATCAGTGACAATTCAGTTCAATTAATTTTTGTAGAGCCCAAAACCACAACCACAGTTGCCTCAATGGGCCACAGGTAGAAAGCAGTTTAAATAAACAATGTTCAATAGAATTGATCAAATGGATAACTGTCCCAGAGCGCCCCCTGTCCCTGAGCCTCCTTTTCTCAAGGAAAAACTACAAAAATAAAGAGGAACTGCGGGGCAGCAGAAAGAAAATGGAGGAATTACAAAATTACAATAAAGAAGCAAATCTTTAACGAACAAAAACTGTACAATAGAACAATGAGAAATTCAAGAAATGCACATTTCAGCAAAGGTATTACAGATCACAAAAGTAATCCCCAAACCCTTTTTTCTACAACTGATCATCTTTTTAACCCAGATTTTATTAAACCTCAAATAACACCCTCTGACTCTCTCTGTGAGGCGTTTGCAGATCACTTCATGGGGAAGATAAACACATTAGATGCAATGCTTTATCCAGTCCATCTATAGCTTTTAACTCACCTGAGTGTCTGTCTTTACCGGAGGAAACACTGGACAGTTTTGTCCTGGTTAATGCTGAGAGTCTTGATAAAGTTTTCTTCTCAGTGAGGTCCACCACATGCCTTTTAGACCCAGTTCCAACATCACTGTTTTCATCATTAATTAATAATTTTATGGATCTTTTAGAGACAAGCTTTTAAACATAATGAATTGCTCTCTTCAGACAGGGGTCTTTCCTGCTGGTGTCATGAGGAAACATGGAGTCAACTTCCACAGTTCTGCTGATGATACGCAGCTTTACATCTCCATGTCTCCTGATGACACCAATGGATGCTCTTTTTAACTGCATTTTAGAATCAAATCCTGGATGGCAGAAAACTTTCTCCAGCTTAACCAGGACAAAACTGAGGTTTTACTCATCGGGCCTGAGAGAGAAACTTTTATCCAAACTCCAAGCACAGTCTTTTAATCCATCAGCACAAGTAAATAATCCTGGGCGTTACCTTTGACTCTGAGCTCACTTTTATTCCACACATCAAGAACATCACATAAATAGGTTTTTTATTACTTAAAGAACAGCCATTGTCCGCCCTATTCTCTCTCGGGCCAACACGAAGACCCTGATGCTTTTATCTCCAGTCGTATCCACTACTGTAATGCCCTGCTCTCTGGTCTGCACAAAAAGAGTATTTCAGGTTTGCAATTATTACAAAATTCAGCAGCGCGTGTCCTGACTAAGACCAGGGGGCGGGACCACATTACACCGGTTTTAAATCACTGCATTGGCTCCCCGTGTGTTTCAGGATCCATTTTAAGGTTCTTTTATTGGTTTATAAATGCCTTAATGGTCTTAGGTCTTCTTATCTTTCAGAACTGCTTTTACTATATGAACCCTCGCGGCCCCTGCGCTCCTCCTCGGCCCCCGCGCTCCTCCTCGAGCCCCTGCGCTCCTCCTCGGCCCCTGCACTCCTCCTCGGCCCCTGCACTCCTCCTTGGCCCCTGCACTCCTCCTCGAGCCCCTGCGCTCCTCCGGCAGCGTGGCTTTGGGGAGGGCTTTGGTGGATTGTGGACATAACACCTTGTGTCGTGTTTTTATGTATGAGAAGCTCTTTTTAAATATAATTTGATTGATTGATCTAGTGTAGAGAGAGAGGTGGGGAGACGGTTCCTAACTGGCCTGACCATAAACTACTTCAAAGAGGAGCGTATTGTGCCTGGTCTTAAATGTAGAGACTGTGTGGCCTCTTTAACATGAACAGGAGCTGGTTCATAACAGGAGCTGGACCTCCTGCTGTGCTTTTACAGACTCTAGGACCAACAATAGTCCAGCATTTGAGAGTGAAGTGCTCTGTTTGGATGGGACTCTACTGTCACATCTTCGAGGTCAGATGGGGTCATATCATTTATGGGTTATAGGTCAGGAGGAGGAGTTTAAATTTGATTCTAGACTCAATAGGGCCTGGGACAACGAAGTACCTTCACACAGGCTCTAAGTCTGTCTACTTGATGGGTCTGATCAGGTTTCATTGATAAATACAGCTGTGTCATAGCAGTGGAAGTTAATGCCGTACTTTCTGATAATCTTACCCAACGGCAGCAAATAAAGAGTGAACAGAACTGGGCCGAGTACTGACCCCTGCGGCCACCGTAGGGTACTTTAGAGCAAGGGGAGGAGCTCTGGTTTAAATGAACAAACTGGTACCTGTCCGATAACTAGGATTTAAACCATCTGAGGGCGGTCCCTCTGACACCTACATCACATTCTACCCTCTGCAGTAGAACGTTGAACCTGTCCATCGTCAGCAGCTAATAATCGTTTATGACTTTAACTAGTTAGAAGTTCTGTCCAGTTCTTGATTGTTGGCTATCCTTCTTCCTTGTTGGAGTATGTTCCAAAGATATCTGTTCATTGTAATCATGGCAGGGGGTTTGAGGCCTGTACGTAGTTCTGAACTCGAGGGATCGTGATGTCATAAACAATCTGCAATGCTTTGTTAATCTCAGTCCAGTATTTCTGATGAATAGGATGGTCCCAAAACACATGGTAATGCTGAGTCACCTGGAAATCACAGTTTCTCCAGTTGTTACTATTTACCTGTGAAAAATGAGCACTTTGACATAGTGAAAAAAAAATACATATTTCCTACAGAACTCTCTCCAAACGTGTGATTTTTGTCCTCCACGACTGTCCAGATTATTAATGCATTTGTATAATTTTGATATTATTTCTCTTGAAAGTTCTAATTTATTTGCTTTAATAGAATTTTCTGTTGTTTAATTTCTTGGTTGTAATAATTCCTTATTAGTAACTACCTGTAAAAGTCCTGTTTCTCTAAAGGCTAAGGATTCCTTCAATATATCAAAGTTTTTCATTTGTTTTCCTTTCTTTTCTACTTTTTGTTATCCAGACCTGCAATCTGCAAAGTAATCAATAGCCAAGGCTTTATTTCAGCATGAGTAAAGCTTAACTGATGTTCATACAACACTCTTTTGGATGAATGTGTATGAGCCTCATGTATGTTATTTCTGGCAGGGACTTTTGCTGCTGGGAAGTTTATGTGAGAAAAAACACAGCGATCCGGGCAATGATGTCACCCAATCCCAGCATGCACCAGTGAACATTTTCATGACGGAGAGCTAGTTTCTGTGTATTAATAGCAGTCTCCTTAACAGCCCTAATGTGTAAGACAAATTATGTTCACTCTGTGTCTGACCAGAGGCTGTTTGTGAGGGACACACAAGCAGCACACAGTCATTACAAATGGCCAGTCTGGAGTAATTTTATTGATATTGTTAAGTATTTTCTGTTTTATGCATGAAAATTAAAGGACACATATTATACATTACTGGTGATGTGTGTCATGGTGACGGTTCTGACGCCTGTGTGACAGTGGCCTTCATACAGACTCTGTACATCTGAGTGGGTTTGACACATGGACACAGTGGGGAGTCCATGGTGGTTCTGTGCTCTTACTCCCAGACTCTTGTGTCGTGTGGGGGAGTGTTTACTGTGGGAGATGGAGTGTGTGGGGAGGTGGATCAATGACAGACTCGGGCGCCCGGGCCGAGTGGATCCAGTCCTTAGACCTGGAGATGGCCCTTCAGTACAAATGGACTTCCCTTCTGTTTTTCATCTTGTATTTGACCAGGATTTGAGTTCATCCCATGTTTTTGGTTTGAATCTTTTAGTTTTTGTTTTTCCTCTTCTTCTGTTTCATGTTTTTTCAGTTCTTGTGTTTGTGTGTTCACTCAGAATTGCTCACTTAAGGGTGAATTCAATACAGTTAATACAATGGCACCTGAAAAGTTATGAGACGTCTCCTTCAACGTTAACAGCGTATTCAGTCCAATCAAACATTCAAAAATATTAACAAAGATGAGAAAAGAGAAATAATATATATTTACATGAAACCCAATCTTCATGTTCAGGACAAAAGACTAAACAATAAATAAAACAATAAATTCCGCCAATTAATTAAAAATATAGGATTCATTGATATCTGGAGGTTAAATGAACCCCAGAACTCACCAAGACAACAATTTCTCTAATCCACATGTGATCTATACAAGAATAGACTACTTATATATTTTCAATAACGATCAGTGAGTGCTCACGCCCCAGCTTATATTACAGTAGGTTTGGAGGAAAAAAAAAAACCAAAAAAAAACAAACATAGCTCACTTGGGAGGTTTAATGCCAGTCTGCTTAAAAAATTTAAATGTCAAACAACAAATTATGCGGAGGAAAACGACAGTGGTGAAACTTCCATTGTCTGGGATTCTGCTGCAGCCGTGCTGAGAGTTAAATTATCGCCATCGCAACTAAAAAGAAAGAAAGGGGAAAAAATCCTCAAGCGCTACAGGAAACTAGAAAAGTCTGATCTGACCTCACGGGAAACAGTAAACAAAGATATCATGAGAGTGGATCTCTCAATTTTCTAAATGAATAGCTTGGAACCGTAGAAAACAACTGAAAAAAAAAAAAGCTGAAAAGCAATTTTTAAAATACAAAACGGACAAAATAATGCATTTTTAACCAAACAGGACCAAATACAAAATTCACTTGAATCTTTTTCAAATGTTTCTCCAAAATTTCAGGAGAAAGAAGGTTAAATGAATTATTTTCTGAATCCTCTCAATTTACTCATCATGACCGAAGAGCAAAATGAAATAAAAAATGGAGCTGAAATAACAGTTTTGGAAATACAGGGTACAATCGAGAAATTAAAGAACAACAAGTCTCCAAGTGGAGATGAGTTCACCTCAGAGTGGTACAAAGCCATAAAAGAAGAAAAGAACTTTGAACTGGGCACTTGAAAAAGCTCTGATTCTTCCAAGTTTGAAAGAGGCCGTCATATCTTTAAAACCAAAACAAGGGAAGGATGGAGTCATTTAGACCAACCTTGATTCTGAGTGAGGACTATTGTATTGACAAGAATGGACCAAAGACTCCCAAACTGAATTCACAGCAATCAGACAGGATTTCTTAACAAACCTAACACAATGGAGCACATAAACGATCTGTACACAGAATGATCAATAATCATGATAATGATCATGTACAAAAACAAAGCTGTAATAATTAGTTTGAATTAGTTTGGACACTGAGAAAGTTTTTGACTTTGTTAGCTGGCCTTATTTATTTTAAGTGTTCAAATAGATGACCTAATACTGTAATGATTAAAAATGGAGCTGTAGAATTGAGTGCAGTTACAACTGATGGGACGGTCGGTGTAATCCGTCATTCGTCCAATAGGGTTCCATCGTAGAAAAGGTTTCAAAGGTCGTCATCTGGACGAAAAATCAAGTTTCATCTCCCATTTGAATCAGATCAGTAGATCTGGTCTGAGAAAGCTGTGAAATCCCCGCCCACTGGGAGGAGTCCCTGATAATGGCCTGGGTTTGTTAAACTATTTATTTACCTTCTTAGTTTCACCTGAAACAGTCCTATTGTTGCTGTAGGTCCTCTTCACTGCTGAGTACCTGATTAGCATATGACTGGTCCATTGATTTAGACTTTAGGCTGTCAGAAGGTTGTCATAAACCTTTGCTAAATTGCATCTTAAACCACCAAGAAGGATTCTCTTTTCACAAAAAATGGCATACTTTACTCAAAACTACTTCAAAACAATTCTTCTCCTGCTCAAATCTTCACCTCAGTATCTTCAAACCAGTGGTTTGTGGCTCTCAGCTGCAGATGGACTACACTTTGTTGCATCTTGTCCTTCAGGTGGACCAGTTTCTGTCTTAGAGTGTTGCCAGGTTTAATCAAACGGGATTTAATCAAACATTTAATCAAATGTCATGTTGCCTAAAAATCCTTTGAAGTTAATCAGACAGGCCAGACACACCACTCCTTCTATGTTCTATTTCCCTTTTGTCCTGTGTTTATGGCTTTTCTGACTTTGCTGAAAGCCCATTTGGGGAAACCACAAGCTGAGAGGGCATTCTGGATATGTTTTCCTTCTTCTTCCGCTCTTCATGGGCTCTGTGTTGTAATGTCCTCACTGGCAGATGACAGACGGCAGGGTCAAATGGAGGAAATGGAGAATCCCTGGATGAAATCTGTGCTTACAACCTGGAAATAACTATTAAAAACATGAAAACCAAACAAAGATGTTAAAGTGCCTATGACTGGTTGGACTACTCATTGAACTAAAATGCAGTTAAGATAAATCTATTTCAAAATTTCCACAAATTTGATCAAGTTTAGCCATTTTTTGTTTTTAATTTTACTTCCAGGTTGTAAATGATGACATCACACTGGGCCAAAACTCATCTAATGTCACAGTTTTTTTTTTGACAAACTTGACAAATAATAATATATGTGAACATCTTAATTTGGTTGAATAAATGTATAAAGGGTCAAAAAAGTAGTTCAGTTTCTTTTTTGTAAATTATGCTACAGCCATTGTCTTCCTCGTGTGATGTCATCAATCTGTTCGTAGAAAAGGTTCAGGGCTCCCGCTGGAGAGCCCCGCCTCCAGGGAGGAGTCACTGATAATGGTCTGACTTTGATAGGTTATTGGTTTGCCCTGCCTAGTGTCACCTGAGGCTAATCTGTGGTGACAGCCTTTGTTCTGTTGTCCTTGTTAGCTGTTGCTCCCTCATCACTGCTGAGGACCTCATTAACATTTGACTGGACTATTGACTTGGACCAGGGTGTTAGGAGGCTGTCATAAACCTTAACTAAATTGAATCTTACATCGACTAATCTGTAAGTCAAAATGAGAAAATCATAAAAGCCTGCCATACAAATCTTGAGCCGGTTTACTTGTGATAAAAGTTATGCACCAACTGCACCAACCTGAGATTTAAGATCTGGATAACAAAAGGTATATACCTTTTAACTAGTTTGTAAAAAAAAAAAAAAGACAAATAAAATGAAAAGCCTTGATATGTTAAAAGAATCTTTTGACTTAGAGCAGACATGTCAAACTGATGGCCTGCGGGGCACATTTGGCCCCAAGATGATTTCTGTGGGCGCCTGAGATGATTCTTAATTTATAGTATAAATAGTGAAGTAGGTGAAGTATCAGAGAGCAGGAGGTGAAGTATCAGAGCAGGAGGTGAAGTATCAGTGAGCAGGAGGTGAAGTATCAGAGCAGGAGGTGAAGTATCAGAGAAGGAGGTGAAGTATCAGAGCAGGAGGTGAAGTATCAGAGCAGGAGGTGAAGTATCAGAGGAGGAGGTGAAGTATCAGAGCAGGAGGTGAAGTATCAGAGCAGGAGGTGAAGTATGAGAGCAGGAGGTGAAGTATGAGAGCAGGAGGTGAAGTATGAGAGCAGGAGGTGAAGTATCAGAGCAGGAGGTGAAGTATGAGAGCAGGAGGTGAAGTATGAGAGCAGGAGGTGAAGTATCAGAGCAGGAGGTGAAGTATGAGAGCAGGAGGTGAAGTATCAGAGCAGGAGGTGAAGTATCAGAGCAGGAGGTGAAGTATCAGAGCAGGAGGTGAAGTATCAGAGCAGGAGGTGAAGTATCAGAGCAGGAGGTGAAGTATCAGAGCAGGAGGTGAAGTATCAGAGCAGGAGGTGAAGTATCAGAGCAGGAGGTGAAGTATCAGAGCAGGAGGTGAAGTATCAGAGCAGGAGGTGAAGTATCAGAGCAGGAGGTGAAGTATGAGAGCAGGAGGTGAAGTATCAGAGCAGGAGGTGAAGTATGAGAGCAGGAGGTGAAGTATCAGAGCAGGAGGTGAAGTATGAGAGCAGGAGGTGAAGTATCAGAGCAGGAGGTGAAGTATCAGAGCAGGAGGTGAAGTATCAGAGCAGGAGGTGAAGTATCAGAGCAGGAGGTGAAGTATGAGAGCAGGAGGTGAAGTATCAGAGCAGGAGGTGAAGTATGAGAGCAGGAGGTGAAGTATCAGAGCAGGAGGTGAAGTATCAGAGCAGGAGGTGAAGTATCAGTGAGCAGGAGGTGAAGTATCAGAGCAGGAGGTGAAGTATCAGAGCAGGAGGTGAAGTATCAGAGCAGGAGGTGAAGTATCAGAGCAGGAGGTGAAGTATGAGAGCAGGAGGTGAAGTATGAGAGCAGGAGGTGAAGTATGAGAGCAGGAGGTGAAGTATCAGAGCAGGAGGTGAAGTATGAGAGCAGGAGGTGAAGTATGAGAGCAGGAGGTGAAGTATCAGAGGAGGAGGTGAAGTATCAGAGCAGGAGGTGAAGTATCAGAGCAGGAGGTGAAGTATCAGAGCAGGAGGTGAAGTATCAGAGCAGGAGGTGAAGTATCAGAGCAGGAGGTGAAGTATCAGAGCAGGAGGTGAAGTATCAGAGCAGGAGGTGAAGTATCAGAGCAGGAGGTGAAGTATCAGAGCAGGAGGTGAAGTATCAGAGCAGGAGGTGAAGTATCAGAGCAGGAGGTGAAGTATCAGAGCAGGAGGTGAAGTATCAGAGCAGGAGGTGAAGTATCAGAGCAGGAGGTGAAGTATGAGAGCAGGAGGTGAAGTATCAGAGCAGGAGGTGAAGTATGAGAGCAGGAGGTGAAGTATCAGAGCAGGAGGTGAAGTATCAGAGCAGGAGGTGAAGTATCAGAGGAGGAGGTGAAGTATGAGAGCAGGAGGTGAAGTATGAGAGCAGGAGGTGAAGTATCAGAGCAGGAGGTGAAGTATCAGAGCAGGAGGTGAAGTATGAGAGCAGGAGGTGAAGTATGAGAGCAGGAGGTGAAGTATCAGAGCAGGAGGTGAAGTATCAGAGCAGGAGGTGAAGTATGAGAGCATGAGGTGAAGTATCAGAGCAGGAGGTGAAGTATCAGAGCAGGAGGTGAAGTATCAGAGCAGGAGGTGAAGTATCAGAGCAGGAGGTGAAGTATCAGAGCAGGAGGTGAAGTATCAGAGCAGGAGGTGAAGTATGAGAGCAGGAGGTGAAGTATCAGAGGAGGAGGTGAAGTATCAGAGGAGGAGGTGAAGTATCAGAGCAGGAGGTGAAGTATCAGAGCAGGAGGTGAAGTATCAGAGCAGGAGGTGAATCACACACGGGGAGGGCATCTGACTCCCTCTTTCTCCCTGTCTCTCCTCAATAACACGACAAAGTGCTGCAGATGCTTCTGTCGCAGACGCAGACAGCTGCAGATGCTTCTGTCGCAGACGCAGACAGCTGCAGACGCAGACAGCTGCAGATGCTTCTGTCGCAGACACAGACAGCTGCAGATGCTTCTGTCGCAGACACAGACAGCTGCAGATGCTTCTGTCGCAGACGCAGACAGCTGCAGATGCTTCTGTCGCAGACACAGACAGCTGCAGATGCTTCTGTCGCAGACACAGACAGCTGCAGATGCTTCTGTCGCAGACGCAGACAGCTGCAGATGCTTCTGTCGCAGACGCAGACAGCTGCAGATGCTTCTGTCGCAGACACAGACAGCTGCAGATGCTTCTGTCGCAGACGCAGACAGCTGCAGATGCTTCTGTCGCAGACACAGACAGCTGCAGATGCTTCTGTCGCAGACACAGACAGCTGCAGATGCTTCTGTCGCAGACGCAGACAGCTGCAGATGCTTCTGTCACAGACACAGACAGCTGCAGACGCAGACAGCTGCAGATGCTTCTGTCGCAGACGCAGACAGCTGCAGATGCTTCTGTCGCAGACACAGACAGCTGCAGACGCAGACAGCTGCAGATGCTTCTGTCGCAGACGCAGACAGCTGCAGATGCTTCTGTCGCAGACTCAGACAGCTGCAGACGCAGACAGCTGCAGATGCTTCTGTCGCAGACGCAGACAGCTGCAGATGCTTCTGTCGCAGACACAGACAGCTGCAGACGCAGACAGCTGCAGATGCTTCTGTCGCAAACGCAGACAGCTGCAGACGCAGACAGCTGCAGATGCTTCTGTCGCAGACGCAGACGGCTGCAGATGCTTCTGTCGCAGACGCAGACAGCTGCAGATGCTTCTGTCGCAGACGCAGACAGCTGCAGATGCTTCTGTCGCAGACGCAGACAGCTGCAGATGCTTCTGTCGCAGACGCAGACAGCTGCAGATGCTTCTGTCGCAGACGCAGACAGCTGCAGATGCTTCTGTCGCAGACGCAGACAGCTGTAGATGCTTCTGTCGCAGACGCAGACAGCTGCAGATGCTTCTGTCGCAGACGCAGACAGCTGCAGATGCTTCTGACTCCTGCAGCTGAAGGTTTGACAGTTCAGTGACTCCAGAGTCAAAGAGGAGCTGCTGAAGCTCCAGGCTCGTCCTGAACACTGCCAGGGACGACGGAGCCGGAAATACACTCAGTAATGGTTTGTATGAAGGTAGATAGTGGGGAATAAGCTATTTTCATCTCAGAATTCTAAACTTTATCAATTTAGTTTGCAACTAAAATCTCCAATATATATATTTTGTGGAAACATGCTTTAAGGAAAACGTAATATAGGGCTTTTTAGGGCTGTCTCTGTTTCAGCCCCTGACCAGCTCTGATGTTTTGAGAGAAACTGGACTTTTACAGGTACATACTAATAAGGTTCCATGTTCTGTGTTTTGTGAGTATGCATTTTTTTAAAAGAGAGTGAGAGAAAATATATCACATCAAGACATAAAAAATAAAAATAAAAACATTGTAAGGAAAGTCAAATAACTGTACAATGGATGTGTATCTGCAGCGCCTGGACTCAGCTGTGCGTTTGCTCGTGAATATGAAGAGCAGGCGCATTGACTTATTGTACAAATTTACTCCAGGACAAAGAGCTCAGACAAACCTGTTTTTAAGATGATTATCTCAACCTGAAAATGCTCAGACAACTGACAGTATATGAAGAAGCACAATGCATAATCAACTTCTATCCATCCACATCTAAATAAACATCCAGGGAATATAGGTCAGGTCAGAAATAATAGGTTGCGTTCATTTGATAGAATCTGATGTCAGACAGAGGGCACGGCGTCTGAATCACTCAATGGAAGATTCTGTTTTTTGAACAAACCTTTGCATTATTTGTTAGGGACTGGCTCCACAAACGCTGGATTCTGCTCTCAGGGACAGTGGCTGTTTATCTGAGAGCTGATTACAGCCTCAGGGAAAGAGAGAGAAGAGAGAGAAAAGTAGAAAAGGTGTTTCTTTTTTTAATTCCATTGCAGCGTCACATGTCTGCCAAGCCCATATATGCCTAGGTTTGAGGGCATTTCTTAGCAAAAACATTTTCATTTTTATCTAAATAAACTTGTAAATGAGGGACGAGGTGTGGATGTTTGTGAATGTGGCGCAATTCTCATTTATGAATTTGGCACAAAGTTTTCTCGGTATCTTCTTAAAGAGGAACTTACAAACATGTTCTAAGAAAACACTCATCAATGAAGCCCAGTGCAAAAAGAGACAAAAAACCCAAAGTAAGCCTGGAGCGAGATGCCGGTCCACAGACAGGGGATTGAAGAGTGGCTCGACATTATCAGAGCCGACATGAACAAAATCACCTAAAGACAAACCAAAGATGCATCAAGGCTAAGCTACGACAACAGGGTAAATTATGAGAAGTGTGTGTAAAACGCAGGCACATGAGGAACACAAAGTTATGGATCAGGAAACAGGAGAAGACAAGACATACTGAATGTTATGGACCCAAAAATCAAGAAGCTCAATGGACCTCATTGACCTCATGTCTTTTTTTTAGTAATGTTCTTCCACTTTAAGAAGATGACGAGAGAACTGCACCGGATTCTCTACACAGAATCGCTTTTAATAATAACTGGTCAAACAGTCTGCACCAGCAGTGTCATCCTTGCGTCTAACCATTACACTATGCACCACTCAAATGAGGTTTGAGTAATGCTGCCTTCATGTGCTCTGGGAATCATGGTAAGCACCACTGGCCGAGTGGGAAATAACACTTGAACGCTCTCTCACGGATCTTTATTTACTGACCTTTATTTAACCAGGTCCTACTGAGAGTCAGAATCTCTTTTTCAGAGAAGTCCTGACGTGTTTTTAGTGTTAGGGGAAACCGGAGCACGCAGATGAAACCTACGCAGACACGTGGAGAACATGCAAACGCCACACAGAAAGGTCAGATAACGCTAACTGCTGCACTACCGGGTCTCATGTTGCCATTTCCATTGAGAAACTGGATAACTTTTGTTGGCCAAGTTTCCCAGATGAGATCTTTCACATCACACACTTTTGAAGAGAAAAGTCTCCAGAAAGTGGATCACTCTGGAGGACATACAAGAGGGCAGTTGACAACATGCCTCCACAGAGAAGAACATGAATACAGAGAAGGAGTCTGTACGTATCCTGTTTATAATTTATTTTTATCATTATGAAGCAGACATGTAAGAACCTTGTAAGAACCAGTAAGAAATTTAATTCAATGATGTACTAATTCCCCAGGTAACACTGGGTAAAATGTTTTAGAAATAGCAGCATTTATGTTGTGATAGTGTCCGTACACTGATGTGTGAATGAGTGAATGGTTCCTTGATGTAAAGAGCTCTGAATGCCTTAAAAGGTAGAAAAGCGCTGTATAAAATATGTGACCGTTTATGTCTGTGTGAGCCGATCCTCAATCCATCGTTTACAGATGGTCCAAAATGTGGCAGCACAGCTGCTCACAGGAGCAAGTAAAGACGATCACATCACTCCTGTGTCGTCTGCACTGCACTGGCTGCCTGTGATTTTTAGAATTGATTTTAAACTTTTGTTACTTGTTTTTAAATCTGTTCATGGTTTGGCTCCACCATATTTGTCTGAAAAGCTGTCTTTGCACTCCCCAGTCAGAGCACTAAGGTCCTCTGATCAGTGTCTGCTCGGGCCCAGGTCCAGGCTCAGGAGCAGGTCCCAGACTGTGGAACGCTTTTCCTCTCAACATTACAAAGCCACAGTTGAGAACTTCATATCTCTTTTGAAGACTCACTTCTTTGCACTGGCTTTCAACTCAAGATGAGATGAATATTTTATGCCCTTTCTTTGATCTATTTTATTGTCTACAGTATATATATTTTATTATGTGTTGTTATTTTTACTGTGCCATAATTTAACCGTACAGCACTCTGGGCAGTGATGGCTGTTTTGTAAATGTGTTTTATAAATAAACTTGACCTTGACCTGTGTGGGTCTAAGACTAGGATGTGCGTATGTGACCTGTCTGTGACTGTGCAATAACATTCAGCTTTTCAAACATTACTGATGTTATTTCCACTAACAATAACCTATTTAGCCTTCAACACATGCAAGAGTGATGGAATCTTAACACTCACTCTTGGGCTCAGTTAATGTCCCGTTGAGATGGAGAGTTGCTCTCACTTCTGCAAAGCTAAAGTGCCATTTTCTTGACAGTGAGCTGGTCCCGTAGGACTGTGGAGCGATAAAGTGATGTGATGTGACTGTGATAAAGGTGAGGTAGAATTATGCAACAGAAACGGGCCATGACATAAACATACCATCAGTTCAGAAATAGATGGAATGTGTGAATGAAGGACGTAGGGGAGTTGTGAGATGGAAAGGGGAGGCAACAAAGTTAAAAAAGAAATACAGCTGGAAAGGGAGATCTGAAAGTGGACTATATTAGGCTTAGAAATTTGCACCAGTTGTACCGGATTCAATCTCTACCAGAAAGTATTTCTAGAAGTTAATAATGTTCATTTCTCTTCTTTCTCTGTTTATAGCCTTTTCACTGTATTTGGGTTCATTTAGATGAAATCAGCATCTGACTGGATAGTGAATACAATGGCTCTGTATAATTATAAGAATTAACCTTAATATTGCAGATATTTTTTGTAACTTTAACTGAAAAATAGGATATCATTCATATTAATCCTAAATGGAATTCTGTGAACTATTAAATCAGCAAAATGAAACAAAATCAAATGTGATTTCACTAATTATTTATGTGTCACCAAAGAATGATGGCAGCTATTGTAATAGAGTAACCATAATATACTGTTTCTTCAAACATAAAATACTGCTACACCGACCAGATGCTCCAGGCTTACCTGCTGAGTCGGAGAATCCACTTAACTAGTGACTCTGAATTTTTTGTTAACAGTATATCTTAGTTAGTTTGGTTATTTGCTTAAATGCACACAAAGCATGTAAACTTGTTTTGTTTAATTCATTTTTTCTGTGTTCACTGGAGTTGAAGACAGACACTGATAGTCATCTTTGTTCTCAGGTTCTGCATCAGTGAGTGCAGGAGACACGTGTGCAGAGACAGAGTTTGAGCAAGCAAGTAGACAGGGATGAAACAAAGACTTGTGCACACTTTAGATTTTACTTCTAAAAGGGTGAAGTGTGTGTTTTCAACATTCACACAAACTCATATTTGCAGGCTTGGCAACGTGACACAAATATAACGCCATAGTTTAGACACTTGACCTTTGATTTTGGCAATGTTTTTCAGATGGTAAAAAGCTGCTGATGTTATTGATTTGATGTGGCTGTCAAAGTTCAAGTCTGAGTCCATTATTACCCCTGGATTTCAAACTTGATTTGTAGGTTTTAGAGCAAGAAACTGGAGGCAATTGCTGACACTTTCTCTTTGTTTCTGTGTCAGTCATAGTACTAGCTACTTAAAGGGCTAAGGGCCGAGGGTTTAATCCACTTTTATTAAGTTGTGGGCAAGAAAAATAAACATGTCCACATTTTTGGGTAGAAGATGGGTCCTGGATTAATATAACAAAAGATCCACTCTGCAGGAGTAGAAGATGCAGGGAGTTGTTTTACAACCAGAGCAAGCCTTGGATATCTGTCCTGATTGTGTTTCCACGACCCCAGTGTCCCAGCAGTGTCCCCTTCACTCCTTCAGTTTGTTGATACCAGATCCTCCTAGCTCATCAACACCCTCTGGAACCTCTCTACAAGAATAGCAATGCAATGTCCTTCTCTTTGTCTGTTTTTTCTCCAGATCCTCTTCATCCGTTTCTGTGGCTGGCAGCACTCGTGTATCTGCGTGTGTTTGCAGTCGCACTTAACCTGCCAGTTCTGCAGCAGCTGTATAGGCCTCATTGCATTTCTCATCTTCGAAAGGAAAGAATCCATTACAGTGACTCTAATGTAAGCACTTGTCATCATCAATTGGTCACTGGGCTTCCATCTCTTCCACAAGTTTCATCTTAAGTCAGCGACACTCAGTACGACTATGAGATTACATTATTCCAGATTTTCAGGCACAGGAGAAATTGCGGATGTTATTGTCTTGTGACAGCAGCTCTGTCAGAGTTATAAATGGTCTGAGAACATCTTGAACGTCTTATATTCCACTGCTCTGTCGTCAGATCCAGTGTCTTGCCGCCACTGCTCTTTGTATACTTTGGGTCTACAGACAGGACCATGTTAGCATTGTCTCTAACAAGTGATACATGCATCAGCCCCTTGACTCGTTGCGCAATAATGTGCTGTCCTGTGTGCTCCTCCTCATTTGTTTAGTTTGTTGCATAATGCTTTGCATCTTCCAGTCAGCATAACTACAGTCATATTCGCTTCCATTCTCAAATAGACCACAAGGCAAGGCAAGACAAGTTTATTTATTTATAGAGCACAATTCGTACACAAGGCGATTCAAAGTGCTTTACACAACAGCAAAAGTTGCATTAAAATAACAAAACACTAAAAGACAAAATAAAATGTTTTAAAAGAGAAGAGTGCAGATAGATCTTTCAGTCATACGCACATTTAAACAAAACAGTTTTTAGCCTGGATTTAAACATTGTCAGAGCAGAGGCCTGTCTCACATCTTCAGGGAGACTGTTCCAGATTTTAGCTGCAAAAAACTGAAATGCTGATTCCCCATGTTTAGTCCTGACTCTGGCACCAGCAGGAGGCCGGTCCATGTTTAGTCCTGACTCTGGCACCAGCATGAGGCCGGTCCATGTTTAGTCCTGACTCTGGCACCAGCAGGAGGCCGGTCCATGTTTAGTCCTGACTCTGGCACCAGCAGGAGGCCGGTCCATGTTTAGTCCTGACTCTGGCACCAGCAGGAGGCCGGTCCATGTTTAGTGCTGACTCTGGCACCAGCAGGAGGCCGGTCCATGTTTAGTGCTGACTCTGGCACCAGCAGGAGGCCGGTCCATGTTTAGTCCTGACTCTGGCACCAGCAGGAGGCGGTCCATGTTTAGTCTGACTCTGGCACCAGCAGGAGGCGGTCCATGTTTAGTGCTGACTCTGGCACCAGCAGGGAGGCCGGTCCATGTTTAGTCCTGACTCTGGCACCAGCAGGAGGCCGGTCCATGTTTAGTCCTGACTCTGGCACCAGCAGGAGGCCGGTCCATGTTTAGTGCTGACTCTGGCACCAGCAGGAGGCGGTCCATGTTTAGTCCTGACTCTGGCACCAGCAGGAGGCCGGTCCATGTTTAGTCCTGACTCTGGCACCAGCATGAGGCCGTTCCATGTTTAGTCCTGACTCTGGCACCAGCAGGAGGCCGGTCCATGTTTAGTGCTGACTCTGGCACCAGCAGGAGGCGGTCCATGTTTAGTCCTGACTCTGGCACCAGCAGGAGGCCGGTCCATGTTTAGTCCTGACTCTGGCACCAGCAGGAGGCCGGTCCATGTTTAGTCCTGACTCTGGCACCAGCAGGAGGCGGTCCATGTTTAGTCCTGACTCTGGCACCAGCAGGAGGCCGGTCCATGTTTAGTCCTGACTCTGGCACCAGCAGGAGGCGGTCCATGTTTAGTGCTGACTCTGGCACCAGCAGGAGGCGGTCCATGTTTAGTCCTGACTCTGGCACCAGCAGGAGGCCGGTCCATGTTTAGTCCTGACTCTGGCACCAGCAGGAGGCCGGTCCATGTTTAGTGCTGACTCTGGCACCAGCAGGAGGCGGTCCATGTTTAGTCCTGACTCTGGCACCAGCAGGAGGCGGTCCATGTTTAGTCCTGACTCTGGCACCAGCAGGAGGCCGGTCCATGTTTAGTCCTGACTCTGGCACCAGCAGGAGGCCGGTCCATGTTTAGTCCTGACTCTAGCACCAGCAGGAGGCCGGTCCATGTTTAGTCCTGACTCTGGCACCAGCAGGAGGCCGGTCCATGTTTAGTCCTGACTCTGGCACCAGCAGGAGGCCGGTCCATGTTTAGTCCTGACTCTAGCACCAGCAGGAGGCCGGTCCATGTTTAGTCCTGACTCTGGCACCAGCAGGAGGCCGGTCCATGTTTAGTGCTGACTCTGGCACCAGCAGGAGGCCGGTCCATGTTTAGTCCTGACTCTGGCACCAGCAGGAGGCCGGTCCATGTTTAGTCCTGACTCTGGCACCAGCAGGAGGCCGGTCCATGTTTAGTCCTGACTCTGGCACCAGCAGGAGGTCCGGTCCATGTTTAGTCCTGACTCTGGCACCAGCAGGAGGCCGGTCCATGTTTAGTCCTGACTCTGGCACCAGCAGGAGGCCGGTCCATGTTTAGTGCTGACTCTGGCACCAGCAGGAGGCCGGTCCATGTTTAGTCCTGACTCTGGCACCAGCAGGAGGCCGGTCCATGTTTAGTCCTGACTCTGGCACCAGCAGGAGGCCGGTCCATGTTTAGTGCTGACTCTGGCACCAGCAGGAGGCCGGTCCATGTTTAGTCCTGACTCTGGCACCAGCAGGAGGCCGGTCCATGTTTAGTCCTGACTCTGGCACCAGCAGGAGGCCGGTCCATGTTTAGTCCTGACTCTGGCACCAGCAGGAGGCCGGTCCATGTTTAGTCCTGACTCTAGCACCAGCAGGAGGCCGGTCCATGTTTAGTCCTGACTCTGGCACCAGCAGGAGGCCGGTCCATGTTTAGTCCTGACTCTGGCACCAGCAGGAGGCCGGTCCATGTTTAGTCCTGACTCTAGCACCAGCAGGAGGCCGGTCCATGTTTAATCCTGACTCTGGCACCAGCAGAAGGCCAGTTATGTCGCCCGGAATGGCGTCACCGGGGCCCCACCCTGGAACCAGGCCTGGGGTGGGTGCTCGATGGCGAGCGCCTGGAGAGCGCCTTTCCCTACGAGGCCTGGCCAAGGGAATTTGCCCAACCAGTCCACATGTGCTTTATGGATCTGGAGAAGGCATTCGACCATGTGCCCCGGGGCGCCTTGTGGGGGGTGCTCCAGGAGTATGGGGTCCGGGGCCCTTTGTTAAGGGCTGTCCAGTCCCTGTACGACCGGAGCAGGAGCTGTGTTCACATTGCCAGCAGTAAGTCAGACCTGTTCAGTGCATGTTGGACTCCTCCAGGGCTGCCCTTTGTCACCGGTTCTGTTCTTAATTTTTATGGACAGAATTGCTAGGCGCAGTCAGGGCGTGGAGGACGTCCGGTTTGGGAACCACAGGATCTCATCTCTGCTGTTTGCAGATGATGTCGTCCTGATGGCTTCTTCAAACCAGGACCTGCAGCACTGGGACGGTTTGCAGCCGAGTGTGAAGCAGCTGGGATGACGAACAGCACTTTCAAATCCGAGGCCATGGTTCTCGACCAGAAAAAGGTGGCTTGGCCTCTCCGGGTGGAGAGTCCTTGTCTCAAGTGGAGGAGTTCAAGTATCTCGGGGTCTTGTTCACGAGTGAGGGAAGGATGGAGCGTGACATTGACAGGCGGGCGCTGTATCAGACCGTTGTGGTGAAGAGATAGCTGAGTCGAAAGACAAAGCTCTCGATTTACCGGTCAATCGACGTTCCTACCTTCACCTTCACAAAGAAGAACAACAAAATGAAATGTTGGGAGGGAGTTTAGTGAAATGTGTCACATTTGTCAAAGTGCCGATTACTCACAGGGAAACTCAAACTGCTGGAGAAGCTATGGTCGTCAGGAGGCCCACCATTACCATGTGCTCTGGGACTGTTCTGTGAGATTAACAAAGCACTTTTGACATCCACATCCTACTTGAGTTCAGAACTATGTATTTGGACCTCAAAACCCCTGTCATGGGCACGATCAACGGACATCTTCGGGGCATACTTTTGGTGGCAACAAAGAAAGCCATGACAAAGAAGTGGCTGGACTGGACTGAAATTGTAACATCAGAAAACTTTTCAAAATAAAATTTTGACTTAATTTGAACATGGACCAATTTAACAGATT
>CM033622.1:3344689-3372582 GCA_019453435.1 Rhinogobius similis
GAGAAAAAAATATTACAATTACAAATGTTTTGTTACACGCATATTTATTTCCCTTGTGTGCATTGGAATAAACATGTATAGTATAGTAAAACATGTGTAATTGCGGAGATTTTTTTTTTCTGGAAATATTTCAGGCATGCCAACACTTTTGGCCAAGACAGGTCTTTTTAATCGTCCTTCGTTGTACTTGAATGCTGCTGGGGCATCTCCTCAGGAGCAATGGGTACCACAGTGCAGCTCCCGGAGACCAGATCCAGAACTAAAGCTAGTCTTGGTCAGGACTTTAGCTGGAGGATTTTACCTACTGTGCATGTTTTGGGTTGATGGGGGAAACCAGGGCACCTGGAGGAAACCCAGCCAGAGACAGGAGAGTCATGCAAACATCCCACAGAAAGGCCTGGTCGGCCCAGGAGTCAAACCCACAACCTTCTTGCTGTGAGGCGAGAGTGCCACCATAAAATGTTGAGTTTTTAACCATGTTATAACAGTGTTTCCTCATCATTAACTAACTCGTGTAAGTTTATTTTACATAATGTCACAAAAAAAATTACACAGTTGATGAAATAAATGCCCTACTTCAGGGGGTAATGTCATTACAAATGATTACAAGAATATATAAATAATAAAGAGAGGTAAACTAACCCAACTAGAGTTTGGACATTACCTCAGTCTAATAATACATTCTGGCCTAAACTTTGCAGACTGTCAGGGAATGAGCCTCGGGCCTTTTTATCACAAGTATTTTTAGGAGCACACCTGGGCTCCCTGGGTCCAGTTTTTTTTAATTTTTTTTTAATCTATTATCAGAATTGTATTGCCTCTTCAAAAACATACCTGGAGTTATTTAGTCCCGATCAAAAGACCAGCTGAATAAATCGCAAAAGTCCACATTTTGCACATTTTGCAAGTTCCAAGTAGAGCTTCAACAAACACCAAGACATGGGAGTGAGACCAAAATAAATAAATAAATAAATAAATAAAACTCTGAGTAAACTTTTATTGAAAACAACAAACTGAAATAGACTGTTAATCAGTTGATCAAAAGTTTAGGACCACACGTCAAAAAACGACCCCCAAACACCCTCAAAACCAAAATCAAAGTCCCAAACATGAACTCAGTAATGAGTAGCTCCACTGTTGTTTGCAGCATGTTTGATACAAGTGTTTCCAGGAGGTGAGAGGGAACATTTGTCCAAGTGGTGCAGACGGCCTCATGAAGGACATCTACTGTCTGGACTGTGCTCCATTTGTGTAAACCTCCCTTGCTGTCTGTCCCCAAAGGTTCACACAGGACGGTCCCAAAGAGGGATGTTCTTCTCCTGAAGAAGTCCTTTGTCCTGGGGCTTTGTGAACTGTAGTGTTGTCCTGATGAAAAACCCAGTGGTTCCACAGATTAGGCCAGGGGCCCCTGCACCACCTGGAGCTCCATTGTTCCACTGAAGGAAAAAGCACCCAGATCATTATGGTGCCCCCTCCCTGTGGAGCGTAGAAAACATCTCAGGTGGATCTGCTTGTCGTGCCAGTAACGTTTAAACCATCAGGACCATCAGGGTTACATTTTTTCTCATCAGAATCAAACTTTCTTCCACTTTCAGTGTCCCATGTTTGTGTCTCTTGTAAAGTCCAAGCTGCAGCTCTGAGGTGTTCAAGGAGACCAGGACTTTGGAGACGTGTTTTGTTTGTGAAGTCCTTCAGTGTCAGATGTGTCTGATGTTATTGGGCTGCAGTCGCACCAGTAACAGCCTTCAATTGGGTCGAGGATCGTCCAGTGTCCTCACGGACGGCCAATCAGATCCTTCAGCTCAGTGCTGGGGTCATTTTTTTTAGGTCTTCTATTTGACTTTTTTGTTCCAGATGTGGCAGTATAGCCGGCAGGCGGGCTCTGCCACTTAAGAGTTTTCCTCTCATTCGTTGCTTTGGCTCGCTGTCAAACCTTAAAGGCACTCTTGTTTTAACCATTCACCCTCCCTGGCCTCCCGTACTGACTCCGCCCCCCTGGCTTTTGTCCTCTGGGTGGGTGCTGCATAGCAGATAAGAGAAGCACGACGTGTTTCTCATGTTTTGAGACGGTTTCTAAAGTTCAGTGTTTTTTATTTTTCGGGTAGCCCAAAGTCACTGGGATAGGCTCCAGTCACCCGCGACCCCTAACGGGAATAAGCGGTAGAAAATGAATGAATGAATAAAGCAGAATAAGTAACTTCAGTGACAGAGCTCCCCCTACAGTGAAAATACACTGCCACTAAAAAGACGCAAAAGCTTTTTCCTTTTTATTGAAATAAGGATGTCCAATCACATACAAAAACGTTTCATGTCACCAAATATAAAAAAGAGAGCCAAGGTTTCTCAAGAGAGTTGTCTTCAGGTTAGCATGAGGACATGTTGCAGCTGGTTTTCTGTGCAGAGACAGCAGGGGTTTAAAACGAACCAAGTTCATTTCCTTGGAAAGTCCGGACTTTTTTCAGGTGTGAATACAGACAAGTGAAGTCTGATCCAGACCAAACAATCGGACCCATGTGACACATGTGAAGAGGTAGTCTTGGCCCAATTCCAAACGGACTGTGCAGTTTGCTTATGGTCTGAATGCAAACGGCCTCGATTCCAAATAAACACGGAATGTGATTTTGGAACCTCAGGATGGGGTTATGGGCCAGACCATGTGAACTGTTCAATTTGTTTTCAATATGTTTGGGTGTTCTAAATATATTTGTTATATATATATATATATATTTTTTTTTTTCCTTTTTTTTTTTTTTTGTGTTTATACTCTGTAAACCTTTTAAATGTTTGTGGGACATGGATCCATCTTGGGAATAGTAATGCACCCTTGCTTGTGCTCAGGTTTAGGTGGTGCAGTTCTTAAAAGGAGACATGCACATCCAAAAAATCTAATCAGTGTGCGGGGCTCCAACATGTGATCAACTGTAGCGTTGTCCTGTTGAAAACCCAGTGGTTCCACAAATGAGGGCCCTCAGCAGTCATGAAGGATGCTCTCTGCAACATCTGCACAGAGTCAGGAGTCGTTTGACGCCGCTGGCTACAGTGCACACAGAGTGCAGCCGCAAAATAAAAGGAGCGGCTGAGTCACTGGTAACAGTGTGGGCGATAAAACTTTCTATGTTTGTCTTTTCAGAAAAGAGAGATGCACAAACAGTGCACAAACAGCAAGGCGTGTGCCTACAAGCCTTTCTCAAACATCACATTAATGCTTGACTGAGATGATGCGATAATAAAAACAAAGCTTAAATTTGACATTGTAAATAAACAATGATATCATTCTGGTTCTTGTCACATCATAAATTCTGGCCCACTATCTTCTACAACTGAGCTTATGAAATGGTTTGAGGACAGTCATCTCCAGCTAAACCTGAACAAGACTGAAGGAAATGTGCTACAACGGTCAAAGGAAATCAAACCCCTCAGTGCCTTGTTCCAGCCACTTTCATTAAATGGGCAGGAACAAAACAAGTGAACTCATTATAATATCTAGGAACGATTTTTGAAGAAGTTAAAGGTCCCATATCATGCAAAATCGACTTTTCAGAGGTTTTAACCTTCCTACAGTGCTATTTGAGCCTCGTATGTTGTGCCCAAAGTGGTTTTTTGATTGATTCCCTCATGTTTTCACTAGAGAACTGTCTTTTTTGTCCCCCTCGGCTGAGCAGGCAGATGGGGGCTCATCCCATGGATGACGCGGCTTCCCATGGATGACGCGGTGTTTAAGCCACGCCTCCATGAAGCGCGCAGCCGCAGAATAAAAACAGCTAATGCTAATGCTACACAGTAATTACACGATGGATACGACAGATCGAAGAGTTAGCTTGTTATTTACCAAGCGGCAACGTCCGTCGTCGAGGTACTGGAGCACGTCAAACTCCAGGTCAGATCCAGGACGTAGGACTCAGCACGACGCACCGTCAGGACGGATAAAAGGTTTATTCCCGTGTTTGTGTATCGCTGTTTACCGGAGCAAACGGCGCATGCGCACTATCTCCGCTCTAGGCTTCGGCACGAGTTGGGCGGGGGAGACGCGCGGGTTGGGCGGGGGAGGCAGCCTGCTCTCTGTTCGGGGGGGTCAGATCTCAGATTGAGCCATTTGCTTTTGCAAGGAGGGGGGCCAGTCCAAGAAATGGGTGTTTTTGGGAAACTGTTATGTTATGGATATTACACAACGCAAAAATGTATCAACAAAGCCCTTAGAATAGACTGTGTAAAGGGCAAAATAGCAGAATAGCAGAAGGCTTTTCTTGCTGTGTCATCTGAGGAAGTCAGTGAAGTCAGTGACCATGTTTTGGCTGGAAAGTTTTGATTGTCAGGACAGAACCGAGTCAGCGCCAGATTCAAAGTCACAACCCTGTGGTCTGCCCCACACAGCAGGCATAAGTGCTATCCACTATACCACAAGCGGCACAAGTGACCATGGTCTTACACTGGTTTAGTCCTTTGGTCCTTAACTTCCTTTTTGTCTGCTATCTGATAAAAGTAAACCCTCAGCTGCTGGAAGTTAAAAAGAACATAAAAAGAAATCTGAAACGCTCTTATTTCCAGTCAAGTCATTCTGGGATGAATTAAAGTCCAAATAAACATACCCTAAAATTCAGAAAAGAAATGAATAGGACTTTTATTTTTAATTGAACTTTTTAAAAACTTTATTTAAAGTCCCAAAACTTAATTTTAGTGAAATTTGCTTCAGCTTTGAAAGAGGAATTGTCAAAATTCAACAAATGCCCAAAACAGTGTCAATCAGACACCAGCTTAACCCAAAATATGGGCAGAATGTATAGTCTGATATTCCTCTGAGCAGAGTTTGACACACACACACACACACACACACACACACACACACACACACACACACACACACACACACACACACACACACACACACACACACACACACACACACATATATATATATTCACAAAGAGCCTGTTTGTTCAGGAACAGCTTCAGTTTAAATTTTAGTCAGGCATTTTAGGAAAATAGGAGTGTTCAGACATTAAATGTTGTCTCTTGGTTTTGTCAAAAACAAAGCCAAACTTGGTAGAGTTGTGAAAAAGGACTGTAATTCTTGGTGGTGTCTTAGTCGACCATCATATTTATCAGTAAAAATAATTTCTTTGATTTAGATTAAAAGGAATTACAAGATAAGATTTTTTATGAAAATATGTTTTATTTTTGCATTAACTCCTTTGTAGTTTTGGTTATTTGAATGCAGTTTTGGTCAGATACATAAAGATACTGCAGTTTTTGTAGATATCGGCCACACTCCCTTTTAGTCGATTGAGCCAGTCATTTCTTTGGTCGACTACAGCCCCATTGTGAAACAAAGCAGCCAATCACAAGCTCCTCAGTCCCTGCATCAGAGCAAAGCAGTGCATCGCCTCAGTCATAAGATCACAGATGATGACAGCCACCCACTGGTCCATCACTCTGAGCTCCTTCCATCGGAACAGAAATACACAGGTCCTTGTTCTACGAAAAACGTGGAGAAAATCCTGTTTCTGCTGTTGAGTCTGCAAAGAACTTAGATGAACATGCTCATTTACTGAAATGTGTTTTTGTTACTGTCTGTGCTTGTGCTGTGATGTTTTAGAATGTCATGTTTATTTTATTTAATATGGAACAGTGCACATTAATGAACATGTGTTAGTCCTGCCATGTAAATGTGCCAGAGTGAGCCTTGCGGGCTCATGTTCATCTGAAGTCCCATTGGCAGGTTGATGCAGACCGAATGTGCAAGCCACAGACACATTTCTGCACCCTTTGCAAATGACAACAATTAAGTATTCTATTCCAGTCTTTCAGTCACTCAGGCATGTTTAGTGTGAACACACGTCACACCTCACTTTGAATTCTCCAGTTAATTTAACAGCAGAAATCAATTTGTGCAAGCCATGCTTTGAAATTTTTGCCACAAAAATATGACAAATACTGAGACAAGTATTTAATTGTTTTAATTAGTATATAGTCATGTTAATATTTATTATACTAATACATTAGACCAAATAAATGGTTATTTGTTGTCCAATCCAATCATTCAATATCAATAATCCAAGCATTCTCAGTGGAAATGTGCAGGACATACACAGTTCCACTGGCACCAACTGAGCATTCAATTCCACGTGCAAGTTATAATTCAGAGAACGCACATTTGAGACAGGTCAATGACACTTCAAATTAAGGTCGCGGTCTAGACTTTGGTGAAAGATTTCTTCAAAAAGCCTGTCCACATTGAAGGGACTGTGACCAGCTTCACCTCAACAGTGTTTCCAGCGTCCTTGCTTCCAATCTTATTAAAAATATTATTAATATTACAGACACCATTCCTTTATTAAAGTCACATACAGTATTACTGTGATTTAGGCTTTTAAAACTACATTTGGCCACTTTTACATTTGAAAGGGCCATCACTTTACAGTGCAGAACGAGTTGTAATAAGAAGGGAATATAGCATGGTAACTAACTGTTTCTGCTTTACAGTCGTCATGATGGGCTTTAGGATTAGGCACCATGAGATGACTGTTCCCATGATTACCTAGAATTTATCATTTCATTTCACTTTCAGTTGCCAAGTATTTCCATCCATTGCCATGATATTACAGATGTTAAGTAACGTGCATAGAAAACAAGTAAAGGTAATAAGTGACCTTTGCTTGGAAAGTCCAGAATGATATCTAGTATATTTATACGGATCGGCATCAGTCTGGGCACTGGTTTCATGTCCATAAGATGGCTGGTGTGACTGATTGATCAATTAGGGACATGAAAGGTTCATCCCATCAAGACAAATGTGGTGCTTATGAGGAAAATGGAACAGAAAAAATGTATCACTAGCCATTGAAAAACATGGCGGACTTCAATGAGCACAAAAGTGTATTGATCAGAGGAGAGAGGACTTTGATTTTGTTTGAAATGACAGATGACCAATGAACTCCTTTGTTTCACACATGTCACTGAAATAAACAAATGTGATTGCATGAGTTTGACTCAGGGCGCAACGAAGGAAGTGTGACCAGACGCACTCTTCATTAAATAATTGAGAAGTCTGTGTTCTGGATCCCAGAAAAAGGTGAACCCTAATTTTGGCCATACAAAAGGCCATGGTTTGCCAGATAAATGAGATAGGACAATAGCTTGCGTTCACAAATTAAAATGCTGGGCAGGAGCTTCTAACTCTGATAAAGTCCGTTGACAAAGTAACATTTTTGGGTGAATAAACCCACCACTTTTAAAGCTATGATCAAGAGGTTTGCAGTCTCTTTGCTGGAACATTCATTACCACATCCCTTTCCCCCCACCCAGTTATGCTACATAAAAGCTACTTTGCACTTTGACGATGTATTTTTCCATAGACAGTCTAAGTGTTCGGGGTCAGACCAGGATGGACTAAAGTGCTCATTAATTTTGTAGTTGGGGTGAGAATGTGCCTCATGAAAGGAAGGCCCGTGACGTGGTCTGTGACCTTTGACACACGCTGCAGACTGCAGGCAGTCGGTTGGCCGGAGCTAACACCAATAAACGCCCAGTCACTGGCTGGTGCTACATCACATGCTCAAATTCTGGCAGACGCTACATCAGGTGCCACAAATAATCGGCGCTACTGCCACAGATTGAGCTTGAGCTAAGTCTAGAGCGGTGAGGGCGAGCTCAATATGTGCAACACTTGAAATACGAAATAACATATTTCTGAAAGATGGGTTGAGAGCTGGATCATATCCCTTGGAGGGCCTGAAGTTGAGAGCCTCCCCTTTTGACTCCACTGAACTTCAGCTGTATCTGGTCCATTTGTGTACTTTTATAAGAGATCTTTCAGTCTCACATTCAGCTGGTTTGACAAACCTGCGTCCTCAAAGTTTTTTAAGGTCATTTGGTTAACGTTTGGGTTTCGGTACAGGTTTGCAAACCGGGTCTTGGCAGGACTACATTAGACACACCCCCTCGGGCCAAATGTTTGCATTAGTTGAATGTGTTTGTTTTGCTCAATGACTGTAACCAGCCAAGCGATATGAGCTCAAGGATGGCGATATGTTGAAAAGAAAGAAAGAACGTGGATCCTAGGTCACTTTTTTGTATAAATAAGTCTTCGCTAATTTTATTTTCTGTATCATCTGCATTTGTGCGTGGCCATTTTTACACACTTGCAGGCAATTTTTGGCCATGAGTGCCTTTTGGTACACCTTTTTCCATAAAACAGACTGCATCTGTCTACACAACAAACTGACTGTTACGGAGAGGAACATTGAACCATAAGAGAGTGTTTCTATTGAGATCTTAAAAGAAAAATATTATGCATTTTTTGTATTGTTTTTAGCCTTTAAACATGCTCTTGAGTACATTTTTTATATTATTTAAGCGCAGCAGCCCTTAACTGTATTTTTTCTATAAGCGAATGTGCTAAAGGCAATTGTCACGCAAACTGCAGCAGATGATTCTCAGATAAGTGATGTAGATTATGTTAAAATACGTCCAAAAATCCAGGAAGTTCAGCAGGAAGTGTGTTTGCCACTCGGAGGGGGAATGATTTTCTAATAAACATTCCTCAAAACAGAGTGAATGCAACTGAATGCAACTCCAGGTATGTTTTTGATGACGGAACATTGTTAAAACATGGTTAAAAGTCCAAAAAAGTCACAGTAGCAGAATATGTGTCCTTTAAATCAGTGTTGTCTCCTCCCTTGAACACTGGAGTTACTCTTACTGTTTTCCAGACAATCAGGATGGAGCTGCAGGAACATACTGTACAGGTCAGAAAGTGGCTGTATTAATATGATGGATTCAAGATTAAGAAATGTGGTTTGATGGTTTGAAGTACTTAGGATGGTTACATTCCAGGGGATTTGATGACCTTTAATCAGCGTGTGCACTACTAATCTGAGAAAAGTGCTTTAAATGCCTGAGCAATTTTAAGAAGATCAGATATTAAATTGACAAGGTATTTTGCTCTGTATCTATTTCAGAAATTGTGATTATGTGCAGCTTATGATAAGAAACCTGAGACCAGTTTTTGTTACTAGACTTCTTATGTTGAGGAGAATTATTTATAGACTCTTAAATTTAATTGTATTTATTAGATTTGATAAGTACATGAGATGAAGTAGGGCATGGAGCAAAAAACATACACAGACACACAGACAGGACAAACATGGGAGGCTCGCTGCAGTTGCAGGTTACAAGTTCATTCTGCTGTGTCTAGGCTTCTCCTTTATTTAAACTGTAGGGCTAAAATGTACACTCTATTTCAGGGAGAGTGAAATAGACACAAGTGTTAAATAATCAGGACGGGTCAACTCAAAATAACAAACACATAAGGACCACAACATTTACAGGTCTCCACAGTCCCAGACCCCACACTGACAGGATGATGTGCGACAAAACCCTGCAGAATACTATGGAGCTAATTTAATGACACATGTATTTGCAAAGAAAATAATAGTTTTGAACACGTTATGTAAAGTTTCAAGGAGCCAAAAACAAATGCGAGCAGAAAAATCAGGTTTGCAAATAAAAAATGTGTAATGATGTGTATATATATATATTTTTTGCAAATAAAAAAAAATGAATAATTTTTATTTTTCATACAAGAAAAAAATATATTTGTGAGAAAAATTCAATGACACAACTCTAATTTTCCTAACCTCTAAATTTCTGCAAACTTTTTTTTATTTGCAAAAAAAAAAAAAAAAATATATATATATATATATATATATACACATCATTACACATTTTTTATTTGCAAACCTGATTTTTCTGCTCGCATTTGTTTTTGGCTCCTCAAAACTTTACATAACGTGTCAAAACTATTATTTTCTTTGCAAATACATGTGTCATTAAATTAGCTCCATAGAATACAGCAAACATAGGACATGCTTGAGGGACTGAGCTACGAATAATATCCAGTTACAGTACTTAAAAAACAACAACATTTGCAGTATTTACCATGTGTATAGTGTTTTTTCATGATGTCAGATATTATTCAGCGACAGGAAGGCTGGCCAAAGCGATAACTCACATTATGGAGAAGACAAATCCAGGAAAAGAACCTGTGCTTCCTTAGATTCGCCATTTATGGTGACACTAACGTTAATGAGTAGTTTTTTTGTTAACAATATCTGCACTGGAGTCAGGCTAAATTTTTAGAGTAACAGTTGTATTTGGAAGACAAAGTACAAAATCTTAAAAAAAATTTCTTCTATTTTTGAATAATTTTCCTTGCAAAGGTGTTAACAATCAGAAAGAAATCAGGTACTTCAAAATCTTTGGTGTTGGTGTAAACAGCGCCCAGCAGTACTTTCAGAGGTAGAAAACCAGACACAGATGACACATACTCAGAGATGATTTCACTGTGTAGACAAAGGGGCCTGTCATTTGTTCCTTCACATATCGATAAGAGAGCGCAGATGTGAACTGTCAGCTCAGATGGATGGCTTGTCCTACAGGAGCTCGTAACTGAAGGAGCAGAGCGGCAGATGGATTAGCGTGTCAGAATATAGTCCAACGTTAAATCAATTAGTCTGCCCAGTGACCATTTCCTAATTTATGAGTAACTGCATCTGTGTCTCCTTTAGTTCGCTTTGTAAATGGTCACATATTTATACAGCTCAAAGCGCTTTACGTCAAGGAACCATTCACCCATTCACTCACCAGAGTACACAGACACTGGGGCGAGGTGGGTTAAGTGTCTTGCCCAAGGACACAACAGCAGTATAACCCTGCGGGAGCAATTGCCCCGCCAACCTGTGGGTCAGTGGACCTTCAGATCAGAAGACAATCTCTCTGTAAACTGAGCTACTGCCACCCAGTACTGTACCTGGAACCGTTGGCCCAATATATTAAACAATCAAGAGGCATCAGTGGAGTTACAGTTGATGGGATGGAACATAAAATTGCATGTTATGCAGATGATATTGTATTTTCTGCATATAAATATATAAAATATACACAAAAAATTGAAATTCTTTCTTAGTGGCATCCTCCCTTGCTGTTTAGACAGACCTACCCATTTAAATGGCAAACGAAATCTTTTAAGTATTTAGGAGTAGTTCTCCAGAAAGACCTGACATCGATTTTAGACAAAAACTATTCCCCTCTTTTTGTCACTATAAAGAGACCTTGAAACATGGAATCTTATTCCAGGAGACTTATTATGCAAAGTTTTAGGAGCTTTTATTACATATTAAAATAAATGAATGAATGAATTTGAATAATTAAATCAATGGAAATTGTATTTCATGATCCGTACATATTTGTGTAATCTTTATTCTCCTGTGGACAAGACCCCATCGCTCCCCGTGTTACACCCTTTGATTTTTACTTATTTCGTTCAGCATTATTATTTTTTCTCAAGCAGTGAAATACATAGGATTCAGCAGCGTCGTGTAGCCATTTTGGCACAAATGGAAAAAATTCCTCTGTTCGCTTTCACAAACTGCAGCTCTCCAAAGATGATGTAACATAAATGGGTCGGTGCAAATCAGCGCCACTGTTTTCAGCACGGAAGTAAGCGGACATGTCTTTTAAACTTGTCGTTTTAGATCAATATAGTGATTTAAGAACTTTGGAAAGGCAAAAAAAAAAACTGTATCTGATTTAAAACTGTCAAAAGAAGGTGGATGTGGTCTACCTTGTCAGAAAATTGGACTTTATATGTATTTATAGATATTGGACAGTGTTCAACACAAATATTCCATTTGACTTTAAAATATACAAACCAAGAATGTAAAACTCCAACAGTGGAGATGATTGATGGATATCAGTGGAATGTACTTTTCCCTGCAATAACGAAAAGACAATAACAATACAATAGATGGACAACTATCAGCTACTAAGCTGAATTAACTTTAGACAATTACAAAGTGAAGAAATTGACTTTTACTTTGAATTTGAACATGGACAAATTTAATGGTCACTGGGACAGATTTCACTTTTTTTGGACTACTCTTTCTTTTTTGCTCCCCTGCTCTCTGAGCCTTGTTATATCAAGTCATATTCTTCAATAAATGATAAAAAGAAGAAAAGGAAGAAAAAAAAGAAGAAAGAAACTGCTATGTGTAGTTCCTTTCCCAAAAAAATGTCTACCTGTTTTAACAGTTCATGAATCTACATTCATATGATCAGTTGGCTGACACTTTCACCCTCCATGATGACTGCCCCTCTAAGCCAGCTCAGGTTTGATTCTCTGCAGTTCTAATGTAATGTGTCCATGTGTCTCCATGGTTACAAGTTTACTGCTGTCAGAATCGTTTCTGAAGAAGAAAACGGGATCTTTTTTATATACCGTAATTGTCTGCGCTCTCAGTCTCTTCTCGCCTTCTATTGTTTGTGCAGAGTTTGTGCTTTGCCTCATTGTCCAACCTTTTCACAATAAGGCCTTTTGGGGATGATTTTTCATATGACTGGACTTTACAGCGCTACAGGGACCGCGATCAAAGCAGAGAGAGACAGGAGCGCTCGTAGTGGGCACCAGGACAGATCACCCACGCCGCCGCAGCACCGGTCTCCATCTCCAGGGCTGTGTTGGCGGCTCGGCTGTGACCCATCTCTCCTGTGTCACCACAGGAGTGATAGGGTTCACACCAGGCCCAGTGTGTGTGTGTCCCGTGGCCCCCTGCAGGCTGAGCAGTGTGTGATGTGTGACAGGAGGACAGCTCATGGACAGGAATGAGTGGAGGTGAAAAGAAATAATAATTAGTAGATTCATTTGAAATAATCTTCCCCTGAACTGTGGCCTTATCGTGGTGGGGGAGTTTGCGTATTCAAATGCTCCTAGGAGCTACGTTGTCAGGGGGGCAGGTAGGGTCTCCCAGGGCAAGGAGGTCCTAGGTGATGGGTCAGACAAATTGCACTTCATCATACCCCTATGACGACTGGACTACTTTACTGAAGCCTGGCGCCCAGGCCACCGCTCAATTTCTGTTACGCCACTTACTCGTGGTGATCATTACAACATTTGCATTCAATCAACCCGAATGACAAATGGCTGTGTTTTTGCTGCGCAGACTTATGATTGTGGCACTCTTTTCTGCATCAAGTATCAATGGAGTCCCTGTTTCATTCAATGGGGTACAAACAAACTTTTCCTCTGCTCTTTGTCTGCACACCCAGCTCACCTGAATACCTGCTGCTGTCCTGAGTGACGGGAACAGGAGGAAGCTGAGGAAATGAGGCTTTCGGTCCAGTGTACAAGTCAAGCGCAGACGAGCCTCGCCTTCGGGGTACAGCCTAAACATTGGGAAACCTGCTCGGTGTTTGCACCAGCTCCCTCTCCTTGATATTAGTGGCAGTGCGTCCACACCGCCACTGCCAGCTGCCCAGGTCATCGCAACTACTGCGCTGGAGCCTGCCTCTTCTCTTTTCACCTCGTAAGTTTTTCTGCCCAATTTTGATATCTGATGAGCACCTGATCTGACTTTTTAAGCTTTGTGGTGGTATAGTGAGCACCACAATTTATATTTTTCTTCCCCTTTTATTGTATTTTGGTATATCAACAGCCTGGACTGGCTGCTTTCTTTTTAAATGATTTTAGTAACTTTTTATCTTCTGTAATACATTTGGAAAACGTCTTACTTCTTGGAGACTTTAATATTAGTGTAGATGACAGCTTACCTAGCAAGGGAACTTGTAATTATATATTTTATATGTATTATATTGACTGAAACAACACATTTCTGACCCCACTCACTACCTGTAAGGTGCTCTATGGGTGGCACCAACGTAGACTACCAATGTAGGTGCAGCATACACACACTGTCTTGAGTGGGCTTGACCGGTTTTGGGCCAAGATTCCCAAAGACCATGTGCGCATTCATTTCGCATGCAGGTCAGTTCATTTTTATGTTTCTCCTACACTGTGCACTTTTTCAGGGACCGCCTCCGGTCCTGTCACTGGCTGCAGCTGCAAGCAGCCAACGGGCTCGGAATCCCATACATAGCTTATCTTGAGCTAGACGGGGCACTTTGTGATGAAGTGATTCCTACTAGTGGAATTCTGGTTGTAAAGAATCCTCCAGGTCCTGGCCTGTCAGCCCCCAGCCTTTTAGGAATGAATGTTATTAGTCGCTGTTACCGAATAGCTTTTTGGTGCCTGTGGCCCCTCTCTTTTTGAACTGCCTGCTACAGTACAGGCACCAGGCCCAGTCATTGAGGCCTTACACAAATGCCATCAAGGAGCAGCTCGAGAACAAGTGCCTCTTGCTGGTACTGTTAAGGTTAGGGGTTCAATGTCAATGTCAGTGTCAACTTTATTTCTATAGCACATTTACAACAGCACCAGCTGCCCAACGTGCTTCACATGCACATCATAGTAAAAACACACAGTAAAGTACAACATTATTACAAATTGCCTGTAGATTTTACAGTAAACACCTGGCAAAAAAGTTGCCAATAATGTACTGTAACTTTTCAGTTTATTACTGTAAAACCAATTTACAATATATAACAGTTTTTGATTTACAGGTTTTTGCTGGGCTTTATTTTACAGTTATCTACTGTTATTGTGAAAACCAGCAATTAACTGCTTTGTAGCATACAATATTTTCCTGTATTCTTCAATTTACAGAATTTACCAGGAAACTCAAAATGCCAGTAATTAGCTGGTATTTGACATTACATTTTCTTACTGCTAACTATTTTTCCCTTTTTTGTCAATTAGCTTTTTAGTAACATTGCAAATAACATCATTTGTCAAAAATACCAAAGATGAGGCTAAAGTTGAAAAACATTTTTTATTAGAGATTAACAAATTTAAATATACAAACAACCTAACACAATGTGTCACACCTTTCTTTGCTTTAAGTTTGCTTGCTTTAAATATGAGACTTGAAAGCAGCAAAATTACGTAATGAACGGCTACAGTCAAGTACACCACACGTGAAAGGGCAGTTTGGGGTATTACTGTGAAGTTTCATATGACGTAAAACCTACAATAGTTTGGCTCTCATAGGTGCATTGTTTGCAGTGATACATTGGGGTATTATGGCTAACTTTAAATGCAAAAAAAAATCCCAACTTGTGGCAGCACCTGATACTTAGAATATTGTCCCGTCTTTGAAGATTCTTTCAATTAAAAGATACTCTGAAAAAAGAAAAATAATGCTATTATTCCATTTGTCATCAAGAAAAAGTTAACAATATAAACAAATTTTAATTAAATACATTCAATCTCTGAACCATACAGTATAATAAATGTTCTGTTTCCATATTGAGAGTATCTAGGGCTCTTAGATTGAAACAAATTGACAGTAAATTCAATAGGACAGGAACAGTTTATACTTATGGTCACAAGAAACATTTTTGATAGTAACACATTTTTACAATAAAAGTATAATGCACATACATTTCTTATCAATGAACTAAGAACGTTATTTTAGGGCTTTTGAATTTGCAACATCAAATGCCCATTTCTTACAAGACTTCACAATTTTGCATCTGTGATGCCACAACATTTATGTCAATGCATCAGTGTGGTTTGTTTAAACAAATTTCCACATCTGAATATAATGCACCACAGTTCACAGAATAAACTTTAATATAAATTACTTTGTGTATTACCATAACCGTGGCATGTGTATTTTAAAATTTGTTTCATCATTTTAATACATTTGTGGCTTCAAGCAAATTGTAATAGATTAAAACTAAAGCGGATTGTTTAAAGTGCAGCCTCTCCAGACATCAAAAAGCTGCTTGGGACAAATACAGAGGCTTTGTTAACTGTCATGAAACTATGTGATATCTGCATGTCTCTGTCCTCAGCTGACTACAGCGTGGAGTTAGTTAAAATCTGGTTTTGTCCGGGTTTGGCGCATGGTTAGCGCTTCTATCCGTGCATCGAGACAGGGGCAGTGGAAAGCAGAGGAGCGGTTTTACCAAAATCGTTTTCCCGAATAAGAGAGAACAAGGACGATCTGGAGAGGTGGAGCGGGTCTATGGCATTCAGGTGGTCTAAAGCCAACAACATTAAATAGACGATAGAGCATGGCTGGCGCTCGCGGTAACTACGTATATTAGAACCATTAGAACACAAACTAATCAGCTCACAAAAGTGCATTGCGCAGACTGGAGAGCTCTGAACACACAGTGATACCTGCTGCTCCTGGCCCCGGTGTACTCACGATGGCGAGAGAATTATTTCTGTGCTCAATTGAAGGAACTGACGAGAAGTTGTTTCGCGCTAATATAAAGTCTCTGGCAGCATCGCAATCTTTAAAAAATCAATAAAAAACACAATAATTCTGTTTTACAACTGCTTAAGTATTTGTCATAAACATTGCGACAGATTCACCTGCAATAGGTGTAATACCACAGAAATATAATTACTAAGTTAACGTTAAATGTTTTATTTTGTAAGTAAATAATGATTATCTTACCAGTTAGAGTGTGGATGGACACGATAAAACTTGAAAAATCTTGCACTTCTGTCAGCTCACAACCTGCCACCATGTGCTCACCACGAATGCAGCAACAATATTTACCTGTAATAGGCTACTGATTACAGTTAAAGCACAGTTACCTGTAATCTAACAACATATTACTGTAAAAAACATTATTACTAACTGTAATTTATTTTTTACCCACAATGCAATGCAATATACAGGTAAACCATGTAAATTATGAATACAATATGTTATTGTAAAAAATTACTGTAGAAACTACAGCAATTTCTTACAGTATAGGGTTCAAGGGTGGTGCGTATACTGGGTGGCACAATGAAGCTGGTTGCTAGCACCTGTCCTGAACAGTTTGCGGGCAGAGCTGTCCTTTTAGAGCCCCCAGACTCTGGTCTGCCTGCTGGGCTCTCTTTATCTGATGTATGTAGAAAAGGGTATGGTTTACATCCTTGTGGTTAACGTAGGGATGGCGGATGCTCTCCTGTACCCACGGACCAGCCTTGGTGTCCTTTGTAGGGCAGAGGTAGTGAGTCTTCCAGCTGGGGTAACGGAGCTGGACACAATTACAGGTTCCGTGTCATCCCAGACTGTTCTCGGGTAAGAACAGGACAGATTAGATACAGTGGACCTGTCTGCACTGGACCCAGAGGAACAGGCAGAGGTCAACTCTCTGTTGCAGAGATACCGCACGGTGTTCTCTGCACATGATGGTGACCTGGGGTGTACCAACTTAGTAACCCATGAGATCCCTCTGCTGGTGCCCATGATGTGCCCATCCGGCAGCGCTATAAGCGTATTGCACCCTCGGAATATGAGGCTGTGAAAGCCCAAATTAACAAGCTCCTCGATGTTCAAGTTATAAGGGAAAGTAGCAGTCCTTATGCCTCCCCATTGTCCTTGGTGGACGGTCTAGAGAAGCCATCTGTCAAGAGGAATTCTCCCACATTAGATCTGCCACCTTCCTTCCTCTTGAGTGGTTCTGGTCCAAGTGGATGCGCCAGTCCTGGAACTTCTGCAGCCTGTCTGTCTGTGGGAGTAGGATCTCTCTTTCACTGTGGTTCACTCTGAGGTTTCTACTTTTCCCAGAGGTTTTTAGTATTTTTTCCTTGCCTTGTTTAATTGAACTGCTTTCTACCTGTGGTCCATCAAGGCAACTGCTGTTGTGATTTTGGACACTACAAAAATAAATTGAATTGAAAATAGTCTTTGCCTCTGTGTGGACTACCGCCTTCTGAACAGCAAGACCAGAAAGGACGCCTTTCCCCTGCCGCGCATCGACGAGAGCCTGATATCTCAACCATTGATTTGGCCAGCGGCCTTTTGTACACCTTTTGGCCTCTTCGAATTTAATCGAATGCCCTTCAGCTTGTGCAATGCCCCAAGCACATTCCAGGGCTTGATGCAGAGGTTGTTTGGAGATCGACAATGTCAGTCGCTTTTGTTATATATTGATGACATTGTGGAGAGGCTGGATCTGGTCCTGGGTCACCTTCAGCAGGAGGGGTTAAAGACCAAACTGGAAAAATGTTCCTTCTTTCAACCGAAGGTCAAGTACTTGAGGCATGTAATCTCCCAAGAGTGTCTCGACAGGTCCTACTAAAATTGAAGATCTCTCCACAAGCTGTTTCGCTACCACTTTCTCAAAGACCTTGGAAATGGTTGGTAAGATGCTGTAAGATGCTTGTCTCCTGACTTGAATATCAGCTTAACTACCGCATTTTGACTGATTTATAACTTTTGTTAGTACTGGGGTTAAAATCTCTTTGTATTTTTTCTAAAAAAGCAGTGTCAATTCCAAAAATATCTTTTGTTTTACCATTATATTACTTTTAAAATGTTCTCTTCATTTATGTTACTCAATTGAAATAAAGATTCATCGGTTTCTCCATGGTCGTATTAAGTGCAGTTAGGTTTAGAGAAAGTACCTGCCAAATTTAAAACAGAATTTAGAAAATAATCATTAACCTATGTTGACAAAACATGTTCATTTTGTATAATTCCATTAATTTTGAGTTGTAAAGGCTTCGAGTTTGTTTTTCCTTTTCCTAGCAGCTTCTCCATAATCCTCCATAGATGTTTACTGTTGCCCTTTGCATCTTTAATTTGGTTTAGAAAAAAAAAATGCTTTAGCTTTTCTAAGCTCCATGGTGACTATTTCTCAAGCTTTTGTAAATATAATGATCAGTAATTAATTTTGATTTGAGAATTTGATTTGTTTTTAATGGCTGAAGTGATATTGTTGCACGTATTGCCACAATTTTTCTTATCAATTTGGCATTCCCAGTCTATCAGTAATTCTTCAGGATCTCTTGATTTTTCTTCGGAATGTGAGGTAATTTAGAGTCTTTGGTTATTGTTTGTTCTTTTTTTCTAAATCTTGATTTATTTAATTTTCTAGCAACTAGAATAAAGTTATGATCAGACAGTCCAGTTATTAAGTTGTAAGTTTTGGTTATTCTTTGTAAAAAAAATAAGTCTATCAAAGTTTGGGAATTTTTTGTTATTCCAATTGGCTTTTGGATCATCTGTGTCATTTGGAGTTTGGACTTTAAGGCATTTTCTCTGTTTTGTCAAGCCAGTTAATGTTTAAGTCACCCATTAGCAATAATTCCTTTCTTTCATATATATTTTTAGGATTTTAGTAAGACCCGTGTAAAATTCACTTGAAGCGTTCAGTGGGCGGTAAATAAACAGCTGACACAATAAATGACATTGACACGTGTTATTTTGACACCAACACATTCCAGTGCTTCGTCTGTTATGTCTATTTGGCAATTATCAATAGAGTCTTTGATATAGATCAAGACCCCGCCCCCTTTTACTTTCCTCTGCCCCGTCTGTATCCCATCGTGGTGGTTAACCAAGTCTCTGTAAAACACGGGTTATCCAGATTTAAGTCCATAAGTAAATGTTCTAATTGTTCCGTTTTTAAAACTATGCTGCATATGTTAATATGTTGAATTGCTCACTTTGAGCACTCGTGGGTCCACTTCTCAACACTTTGGAAAAGATGATATATTGGCTCCAAGAGTCTAGGGGCAAAGCAGGCCTATCAGGTGTGCCAATTGCCTGTGGGGAGCAGTCACAGGCAGCAGTCCAGCTTCAAAGCAACTGCATAGTGACGATCACGTAGAGCGACACAAATAGTATATTTCCAGCCTTAGCACATGTGTTTGTTGTCAAAGGCCAAATAATCCATGTTCTAGGGGCAGAAGTTAAGTTAGGTGGCTTTCCAGATTTTCTTAGGAAAGGTAAAGTATCAGCACCTGCCAGCTGCTGCTATCTGCTGCCACCATCTTCCTGCCCTGTCATTCAACACATGGTCATCAGAGCATTGAAAGGACCTCAGAACTGGTTCACCAGCTATGCTACTGGCCTTGAATGACCGCTGACATCAAGCAGTGGGTCCAGCAATATGAGAGGTGCCAGGTAACAAAAGATTCAGCACCTGTGCCCCACAGCTACAGGGGTCACCTGCTTGCTTCACGGCTGAACGCAATTTTGGCCATTGACTTCAGTGTGCTCGAGCCAACCCGTAATGGGATTGAGAACGTGTTAGTAATGTATTGGTTTGTATTCACCTAATACACAGCGGCAGTCCCTACTCGGGACCAACGTGCCCCTAGCGTTGCCCGGGTCATTACACAGGAGTGGCCATGCATGTTTAGGCTGCCAGGCCTTGTGCATGGGTTTAGAACTAAGTTGTGTCATCGAGGCGCCGACAAACCAAGGGGGGTGGCATGTCAGTGGTGGTACCTTTAAGGTGCTCTATGGAGCCTACAAATGTAGGCGCGCACACACACTCAGTCTTGAGTGGACTTTGTGGTGACGTGTTGTGCCACCGCCAGACCGGGTTTGCCTGCAGGTCAGTTCCCTTTTAACGTTTCTCCTACGTTGTGCACCTCGGACCACCTGAATGCAGCGTCTCTACGTTTAGGGCTTTTGGCAGCTTGGCTTTGCCATGTCGGCTTCCTCCCTCTCACCAGGAGTGTGTTGTTTTCCTCCTCATCCTCTATTAAAGTGGTCAAAATATGTGACGTGAGATATTCAAAACTCTCCCTGTGAGGTGAACTGAAGATTGGAGATAGTATTACTGCATTTCAGTCAAAACTCTAAACCAGTCATTCCCAAACTCTGCATGCTTAACATTGATTTAGAGTAGTATATTGAACAAACATATTACATAAAAATTGGTTTTCATTCTCAATTTTCTTTTATGCCCTGCAGTGCCTCTGATGCCCCCAGGTGACCCCAGATCCACTTTGGGAATCACTCGATTTTACCACATTGCAGCTCTGGTGCAAGAACTACCACTTGAAGTTCAATGTGACCAAAATAAAGAGACCATGAGGAGGAAGAAGTGCCCAGTGTGGCCTGTGAACATCCTCAAGGAGGACGCTGAGGAGGTGGAGAACTACAGAGGACTTATATATGGATTCTGCCTGGACTTTTAAAAAAAGCATCAGCTTTTAAACGTAGAAAGGGTTTCAGGGGTTGTCATCCGGATGCTGTTTGAAGATCGAGACGTTTCAACTTTTATCCAAAAGTCATTGTCAATCTTTGTCAATCCAAAAACTTTTGGATAAAAGTCAAAACGTCTCAATCTTCAAACAGCGTCCGGATGACAACCTCTGAAACCCTTTCTATGATGAACCACACCTGGATGAATGAGGGATTACATCGACGATCAGCTTTTAAAGATTAAGTGTCATGACCCAACAAATGCCCAAACTATTGTCATTCACATTCTCAGCTCCACAAAGAGTCCATCCATTTGTGTGTGGTCCAAAGGAGCTTCATTTAGAATTATGGCTCATTTTAGTCAGGCTTTTTTTCTCCGAAAAATAGACCATATGCTTAAAGTCTATATGACAGGTTCTCATTTTGTCTAATTATAACATAGTTTGGATGGAGGGCACATGTGGTAAATAGTTTATCATAGTTTTACATCAGTCAAGATACAGTTTGTGAGTAAATTCAGAAAAATAAACGTTTAAAATGACAGGAAGTAGAGATGAGTTCTAAAACGGAATCCCTCCGCCTGTGATGTCATCAAAAAGCGACGTGCCATCAAAAATACACAGACAATTCATAAGTCAGTTCTTAAGTGTTGTGTAATTTTTATGGATTTTGGCCCGTGTTTTCAAAAGGAAGTAACATTATAAACTTCCCAAAAACTCATACTGGGAACCAGAGGGAAAAACGTTTAGTAAAACCTTAAATATAATAATGTTCACTACGTTTTAGTGAAATGTGTCGTCTAATCTGCCACATAGACTTTAAGGGCTTCTTTGGACTAGGGCAGTGGTTCTTAAACTTTTTCAATCGCGACCCCAAAAATAACAATAGTTCACATTCGCAACCCCCAAAGACAAAAAGTAGGCGACATGCAGAGTGATAAATTTGCCTTATAACTAAAGTTTGATTTTATTTTGAGAATATAGACCTAGAAAAATGACTTTATGACAAATGACAAATAGGAATCTACATTTACCACTGCATTTGAAGGGGGTCAAGCCTTGTTTAAGACTATTGTATACATTTTTCCCATCACCTGGGGACCCCCGGAAATCATTTCGCGACCCCGACCCCTAGTTTGAGAACCACTGGACTAGGGCACGTATGTAACGTAGTGAATGAAAAAGTGGGACAAGCGCAGAACAACCACAAGAGGGACAGGTCACCCCATATTTCATCACCAAACCTTTGAACACAACAGCCTGTCACGTGTGCGTGTCCTGCTGGCCGGGGCCAGAGCCGCGGCTCGATAAGTCATTTGGCCACTTTGGATCAATCAGCGCTCCTCCTCCGTGTCCGTGTCCCGCGCGGGGCCGGAGGATGAATGACTGACGGCGGGGGCACGTGACAGGTCGCGGTGGTCGGCTCTCCTCGCGGCGCTGCCTGTGCGTGGCTCCTCCTCCACGCTCGCTGCGGTGGCAGTGCCAGAGTGGAGCCGTGGGTGCGCACACGGGGAGAGCAGACACGGAGGAAGCGGAGACGCGTCTGGATGTGCTGCTCACCGCTCCATGCGGCGAAGGACACGGACGGCACGGCCAGTGCGCAGCGCGGACACGGGGCAACCCGGCGGAACTTGGACCAAATCACGAGTGGAATATTGTGTGCGTGATTTTTGGATCGTCACACGGTCAGTGAACTGTGCTCTAAGAAAAAACCTGTTACTTCTAATCACGTGTTACTCATGTCGCTGTGTAATTACAGAGAGTGTTGTTGGGAAGTAACTAATTACCGAATTATATTCAGAATACTTGAGTATTTCAGTACGCTCTTTTATTTGGTGGTGTTCAGTTACCAGTATTTGATCTCACGATTTGCTTCAAACTGCACAGTATTAGAGAGGAAAAGAGAAAATACTGCACTGTCAATCATTTGTCGTGTTTTAAATTTACACAAGAAAATGAAATACTATGTTAAAGTATTGTATTCAGAAAGAAAAAAATACATGATAAATACACACACCACATACACACACACACACACACACACACACACAGACACACACACACGCCCAGACACAGACACACACACAGACACACACACTCACACACACCATACACACACATAAAACACATATACATACATATACACACACACAGACACACACGCACAGACACACACATTATATACACACACACACATGCACACACATACACGCACACACATACACGCACACACACACACACGCACAGACACACACACACACACACACACAGACACGCATACACACACAGACACACACACACACACACAGACTCTGGTAGAGGACCTGATCTTAGAGATGGATGGACCACCCGTGGAGGGTGAGAAGGGAGTTTTAACCCTTGTTTATGACTTCCACTGGCTCCGGTGCAGTTGGGGTTCAGGACTCACGGGTCACTTGCAGATTGTCTGTTACACCAGCCCCAGTTTACCGCGGCCCGTATTTGACGAAGGTCACGCAGATTCACTCGTCTAATGACCTGAAAACGCACCAGATCACTGCTGCGTCCTAAAACAGTCATCACAGTTAGAGTTTGATCAGTTGCACTCAGTCATTAGCTCCTACATTAACAGGACACAAAACACAAGAGCATCGCACTGGAGTCAGTGTGCACCCGTATGAGACAGTCCAACATGCATTTGGCTGAGACAGACAACGATGGACGAGAAATGGTAAGCTGTGTATGAGAGTGATAAAATGGATTCTTCAGGTTTTTTGTTTTTCTAATGTCAAAAGCGTGAGTCATGCCTTATCCTTTTGTTCTGAAGTTAATTGGAGATTCCTGTACTGCCTGCGGTTGAATGCCACCTTCTGTTCTAATTTATCTGCTTTTATTGTTCTTTTGTTTAGCAGTGTGTGCTTCTAAATTCTGCAGCACAGTGTTCAACTCCATTGATTGATATTACCTCCTCAGAATGGCATAGTGGGGCGCACATGCTGAGGGGGGGGTCGGCTAATTAAAACAGCAGCTCTGACAGAAGTTATCATTGAATACTGATACAGACCGTAGAGCTGTGAAGTGATGATGTCACTCATACTTCCAGGTCCAGTCTTCATTCTAACGCCAGTGTAGTGAACCTGCTCCAGGGTTTTGAACAAAGCTGTTTAAAAATGTAAAATAGCACAAAAATGTAAGTCATGTTTGCTTTATTTATCACTTTTAGACATAAATTATCAAATTTTCTAGGTCTGAAATATATATATATATATATATATATATATATATATATACATATATGTATATATATATATATGCAGTGATGCGGCCACTGTATCGGACCGTTGTCCGATTGCCTGGCAAATCCAGAATGATATATCTATGTATTATTATACATGATATATCAGTCTGGTCGCCCTGCCCTCCGCCGTGCCTCAAGTCAACTCCAAAACGTACCGAGCAATCAGATTTGTTTATTTCAGTGACACAAACAGCGTCACTCCAGCGCGGTGGAAGGCTGTGCCCGAATGTCCACGCTCTCTCTTCTTCTCTAACCCCTCAGTCACAATAATCCTGCCCTGTTCAGAGGACCATATAGTGCCCTCGGTCCTGGAGTGATTCGGACACACAGCGCACTACTTTCTCCTCACCGTGAGTCACGTGACTCTGGCGTCTGGGAGAAAAAAAATGTTGATATCTGTAATGAATATGGGTCAAATCCTCCTGACATGCACATATTTATGGACTAATAAACATCAGACAAGTTTTATTAACCATGGATCACACGTGAAACATCCAACGGACTGGATTATTCAACTTTTTGCCGTAGATTTGCGATCTATTCACAGTTCAAGCTAAGTCAGTGGCTAACACTAGCAGCTGCTGCTAACGGTTTGTTTAAAGTGTTTTGTTCATAATCTCAGCTGAGCAGTTTTAAAAACCTCCTCTTTCTGCTTCATTCAGTTTGCTGTAGTTTTTCCGACCCTCGCGATGCATTGTGGTTAATATTGACCTCTAGTGACCAGCGCTGGACACTACTTTTCAAGATGCATTGTGGGAAATTTTGAGTGCACTACTTCTTCACCTCTTGGACATTCGGACACCACTAAACAGTGATAACTCTGATTAGTTTACTCAGCTTCCCGCTTTGCTCGGGTTTGCTCCGCCCTAGAATCGCCCTAAGATCGAATTGACTCAAATGCCGACCAGATGAGTCTGGATTTTTCCAGGCAAGTTGTCCGATACAGCGAAGCTCTCGATTTCTCAGTCAATCTACGCTCCTCTCTCACCTGGTCATGAGCTTTGGGTAATGACCCAAAGGACAAGATCGTGGATACAATCGGTCGAAATGAGCTTCCTCCACTGGGTGGCTGGGCGCTCCCTTAGAGATAGAGAGGAACTCAGTCACACGGGGGGAGCTCAGAGTAGAGCCGCTGCTCCTCCACGTCGAGAGGAGCAGCTGAGGTGGCTCGGGCATCTGTTCCAGAGCCTCCTGGACGCCTCCCTCGGGAGGTGTTCTGGGCATGTCCCACTGGGAGACAGCCCCGGGGTAGACCCAGGACACGCTGGAGGGACTATGTCTCTCTGTGGCCTGGGAACACCACGGGATCCCCCCGGAGGAGCTGGAGGAAGTGTCTGGGGTGAGGGAAGTCTGGGAGTCCCTGCTTAGACTGCTGCCCCCATGACCAGGCCCTGGATAAGTGGAAAAAGATGGATGGATGGGCTTTGCTTTGAAAATACAATGGCAATACCAAACACAATTATTTCTTTTTTTAAATGTATAATTTATTTAAACAGGAAAGACTCGTTCAAATACAAAAATACAAAAGGAATAAAAAACAGTTATTAAATATCAATAAGATACATAATAATAATGGAATAAAAACACATGCAAACAAGTAATATGGAATACAAGCGCACAGCAAGAGCACCTTCACTCTGGGTCGTCTGTGATCTGTCATTTGAATTCAACTCATTTCATTTAAAAATCTTTGAGCTTTGTTCCACAGCCTGAGGACAACGTTTCCCAAGGCCTTTTCCCCAATACAGTGTTGATCCGATGTGACTTATATACAAATGTCCTGAGATCTCAATGAACTTCTGATCTGATGTTCAGCACACATGTTAAATAATCCGGTAAAGTACCAATCAGAGTTTTATAGAGAAACAAAATGCAGTGTGGCTCTCTTCTTATGACATCCATCCAACTTCAGACCAGAACTGACAGCAGTGAGCTCTGGATCCTTTTCCTCTAATGAAGCTTCATGCAAAGTGATAAACTGAGTTCAATGGTTTTAAGGCTGTTGCCACAGAATGCATATAAATAATATCACCATAATCCAGAACTGAGAGAAATGTTGCCTGGATTAAATGTTTTCTGCAACACTGAGGGATACACTTTTTATTTCTATGGAAGAATGACAGTCTGGCTTTAAGATTATTTGTCAGTTTTTAAAGAGAGTTTATCAATCCAGATGCCCAGGTATTTATGTCAATCATATTACCCTCAAGTGTAAGAACAGATATATTGTCATTAGAGTGCATTTTAGAGAACAGCATACTTTCTTTGAATTATTATTATTATTATTATGAACTGTTTTAAATGAACACAGTTTTGTTGTATGGCGTGAAAATCAACTTTGAAAACTTGGAAACAATTGAAAAACCTAACGAAAAAAGAGGATTGGAGCTTCCAGATTTCCAACTACTATTGGTCATGTCAGATAAGAGCTGTATTAGGCTGGTGTGATCACACTGAAAGGGAACTTTGATCTCCGGTCCTATTAAGATCTCTACCATTTGTTAATAACATGAAAATGATACCATCCATACCCAATATTAATGCTGTGTGTAATATCCTGTGTGTCTGGCAAGAGGTTCAGAAACCCTGTGGTCTCAATAACTGGAGCGCGTCCTAAATCCTGACCTCAAATCATTACTGATGAACTGGAGAACATTTGAATAAAACAAATTTACCAATTGTTTAATAATGAGATTTTGAAAAACTTTTCAGACTTAAAAGAGGAATTTGGACTATTAACACAAGATTTCTATGAATACTTACAAATTCCACATTGCATTACCTCACTGACACATCAGAAACAGGAAGGTTTGATTTAATTTTACATCCATGAAGGGGGTAATGTTTTGTTTGAATACTTCACACCTTTTTTAATTGAAATGTTGATTTGCCACTGGCAGGATCACAGTAGGTTTAATGATTAGATATGATTTTTGTCGTCTGCTTGGATTTGATGCCTTTTAATATTCACACAATCCTCTCTGATGCCTTTCCCTGATGGATGGAGCAGAGTGTGGAGGAGGTGGAGGCCCTGATGCTGATGTCCCAGTGATTCTGACCCAATCTGAACAGGGCTTTGGACATTTGAAGTCAATAGAAGCCTTAATAACCTAAAAACAGTGTCTGGATTCATAAATGCTGCTAAAAGTGCAAAGCAAAAAGACTGATCTCCTGTTCTCTCTGCTCCTGTTCTCTCTGCTCCTGTTCTCTGTCTCTGCTCCTGTTCTCTCTGCTCTTGTTATATCTGCTCCTGTTCTCTGTCTCTGCTCCTGTTCTCTCTGCTCCTGTTCTCTGTCTCTGCTCCTGTTCTCTCTCTGCTCTTGTTCTCTCTGCTCCTGTTCTCTGTCTCTGCTCCTGTTCTCTCTCTGCTCCTGTTCTCTCTGCTGCTGTTCTCTCTGCTCCTGTTCTCTCTGCTCCTGTTCTCTTTCTCTGCTCCTGTTCTCTCTCTGCTCCTGTTCTCTCTGCTCCTGTTCTCTCTGCTCCTGTTCTCTGTCTCTGCTCCTGTTCTCTCTCTGCTCCTGTTCTCTCTGCTCCTGTTCTCTCTGCTCCTGTTCTCTCTGCTCCTGTTCTCTGTCTCTGCTCCTGTTCTCTCTGCTCCTGTTCTCTCTGCTCCTGTTCTCTCTGCTCCTGTTCTCTCTGCTCCTGTTCTCTGTCTCTGCTCCTGTTCTCTCTGCTCCTGTTCTCTCTCTGCTCCTGTTCTCTCTGCTCCTGTTCTCTGTCTCTGCTGCTGTTCTCTCTGCTCCTGTTCTCTCTGCTCCTATTCTTCCTGCTCCT
>CM033622.1:3372682-3642682 GCA_019453435.1 Rhinogobius similis
ACAAATGGCCAATTTGTCAGATAAAATATATGTTTTTACCTTGTCTTATACATACGTTGGCTTTGATGATGATTTCGTTTTTTGTTTTTTTACTTTTTTTTGTTTTTTACTTTTTTTGTTTTTTCAGTTGACTTTCATTATAACAACATGTTGACAGTGTAAATTTGTGATTTCCTGATCATCTGTGGCGGGAAACTGTTGGGATGCTCAAGACAGAAATTTCCGTCCATGGTGGTCAAAGAGTTAATATTGATCTCTTCACTCTCAGCCATATCTAAGCCTCCATTTCAGTTTCCACTTAGATGTTGTTGTTTTTTCCATAACAATGGCTCCAACATTCACTCCTTTAATTACAGATGTAGTCTTCGAGCTCCTCTGCGTCAGTGCTGCCGTGAAGACCAAGGAGCCCAGTCCATGAGTTTGCTGCTTCACTTTCTTAGTCTGTTCTTAATAAACTGTAGTAATTGTCTGGTTAAGCAGGTGTGATAAATGTTGAAATTGTAAAAGTAGTGTTGGTGTTTTACTGAGTTGTTCCTGTAACCGATGTACAGGAGGAAGAATGTAATTGCTGTTAAACTGCCTATAATAGCAGTATGTATCAGGCCAATGACGAGGTTCAGAAGGAGGTGATGCAGCAAGAGCTAGAGGTAATCAAAAGAATTACTGGAGCCACAAATAAAGTTAAGTTGATTGTATTAAACATAGTACTCAATGACAATGTGTGACATTCAGTAGAAAATAAAAAACAAAATAAAACCCCAGTGTCCCTATCCAAGCTCACATTGTTGATTGTATTACAGCCGGATTATTAGTTAGTCTGTAGTTAGTCAAGTCAAAACCCTTTGGTTCAGTGCGGTACCGTTCTACCACACTCCCTCCTCTCTGGGAAGGGCCAATTCCATGTAGTTCGATTTAATTCTTGGGATCCAAGGTCCTCTTAAAAACCTAACCTGCATGGAAAACAGGACTATTACTATAGAGATCATATTTGTAATTTATTTATGGCCATAGTATTATTAATGTAAGTGCTTTCACAACTGTAACACTATAACATTAACAATTATCATTTCTATTAATCATTTTTTACAGTGTAGCTTATAATCATGGAATATAAAATGAATCCCAAAGGCATATTCAATCATGACATTCACATTTTAAACAATAAAAATCAATAAACCATGGTGAACCTTTACAATTTTTTACAGTGAAATACCTTTAAGTTGTACCAAGTACCACTGCACTGATGGGCTCAAAAGATATAAAATACAATATAGCAATATAACAGTTTTAGCAAAAATAAGGCTTTGGAATACAACCAAAATTAAATAAACGCCCATATCTCATGTTTTTACTGTTCATTATTAGTGTAAGTGCGCCTGTGAGGGCAACTGAGGGCAACTGAGGGCAACTGAGGACAGCGGCGGCGTCACATTCAAATTACAATCCCGCTTTAGCACAAAGTGCAAAAATAAAATAAAAGAATTGCATCTTTCCTAAATATCTTAGCTTCAATAGTGCATATAACTTTTTTCATGGCGTAAAATCCCATGGACTAATGCTAAATAGTCCATCAGCACATTAGACAGACGTGCCCCTGCGTAAATACAGCGCGGTCCCCAGGAAACCCCGTGCATTTTCTCCCCAAGTCCAAAAACGTGTTAGCCCCCGCTTAGCTTTTAGCTGCTAAGTTATCTGCTAATTTTCTCACACACAAAGTCACTCACCGAGACACTTTAATCGGTGTGTTTCTGTTTGGAGTCCAGTTCCCTCAGCCGCTCGCCCGCAGATCTAGGAGAGTGATCGTTTTGATTTAGCATGGATTAGCTGGTTGTTAGCTCCCCCTTTATCTCATTTGAGTGCACTTACCGAGGTGGTTCAACTGCAAAGAAGAGGCAGAGGTGGTTCGGGTCTGATCCTCCGCAGTCTCTGGTCCAGTGTCTACGATTATCTTGTTTGTTGATTTCAATATTCAGTTTTCAGGTTCAAATGAACAGTGTGTGCTCTCGCTTCTCCCCCGGCAGCAGAAAGAGAATAATGAGTGCGCACAGGCTTCAGGCATAGCAGGGGCGGGCTCTAAGCGGTCTTAACCAATGGAATGATGAACATTTCTTATTTTGGCCAATTACAGGCCAGTTGCATAAGGCAACGTCTGAAAGGTCAATCTCTGGGTCCTAAAACCCACTGGATTACATTACCATTAACTCTTTAGATTGTTTACTTCAGAGTCATCTTGGTTTATTATCTAAATTGAGAAGAAACTCCAGATTTAGTCCACAATATGTTCTTCTTAGAAACAGTTAAACAGGAAATGCATTTACCTTGTTGAGATGTTTCGGCAGCTTAATCCCTTACTTGTGTCTTCCAGGTACAACGTGCTGCTATTTGTGATGCTGTACTGCCTGCCTGTGACCTTTAACCTCACCATCGGCTTCCTGACGGGGCAGAGACTTTGGGGCTCCCGGAAATCCACCTTCTCTGACTTGGACCCGCGCAGCCAGGCTCTGCATGACTCTCGCCTCAAAACGCGCCAGAAAATCGCCAAGATGGTGATATGCTTGGTCCTACTTTTCGCCGTCTCCTGGCTGCCGCTCTACCTGGCCGACCTGCTCATTGACTGGGAGGAGAGTCCGCCATCTTGGCTCCTCCAGGCCCGCCCCTTTGCCCAGTGGCTCGGCCTCACCAACTCGAGCCTTAACCCCATCTGCTACTGCTTCATTGGGGACCTTTATCGTTCGGCCAAAGTCATCCGTACGCGATACTACCAGAAAGTCGCCGCTCTTTTTGGATCGTCAACATTCTCCAAATCGACGGGCTCGCCATCCATGAGGATTACAGAGAGCAAAAGGAACGCAAACGAACACCAACACATTGCCGCGGCCGCTGCTTCGGCCTCCATGGTGACACTCCCTCGACTGCTCAGCCTGGCGAGGGGGCAGGGCATGGGGCAGAGGGTACGGGACAGTGCACTCAGTTGCGGAGGGTCGGACCACAGCATCTCGGACTGGGGCCGTTCTTGTACCTTATTTGACAGCTCTTGTCAGCTCCACATGCAGCAGGGTTTCGGTCCCACCAGGCGGTACTCGCTGGACGAGAGCCACGGACCGCTGCCTTCGCGGATAGAGTCGGCTGAGATGCTCCCGTTGAGGAGGCACTCCGGGGAGCGGCTGTTGGCGCTGTCAGAGGAGAGGGCAGTGTGGACTGCAGGGAGGGGAGTGCACTGTTCAGTGGAGGAGCAGAGGAGGGGCTCAGAACACTGTAACATAGGAGCGGTGGGGCGGGACGGGGAGGACACCACCAGCCTTTGAACACGGCCAAAAGGGAGGATACATGAGTTAGCAGAATTGAATTTTATTTATTTTATTTATTTTTTTTTTTTGGTTCTCAGTTAAAGTTAGAGCATGTTTTACATAAAATTGTAATTTGAATACAACACAGTGACCACAATAACAAAAACAATAACACTAACAGATCCAAATTAAATTTGTTTAATTGGATACACTGAATAATATATGCTAACAATGCTGATAAAAGTATAATTATATAAATAATCTTATACCTACATGTCTAGAACAGAGGTTATAGACTAACAAAATGCCCCTCAACATGAGGCAGAATTATGGGCAGCACGACACACAAAATGTGTCTCTTCATTTAGAAGAAGTAAATACCTCAAAGCTGACCTCAGCTTTGAGGTATTTACAGCAGAACAAACTCTTATTAAACACTGGTCCAAACTCAACCCTCACTTTTGAACGCTGTTCCAAACATTCTAATTCTTCACCAAAACAAAGCGCAGTGCAGTAACAGTTTATTATAGCAGACAGCACACAGTGGTCTCATTTTGTCACAAATTCCTGCTTTAACAAGATAATCTTTGGGGGAACAAGACAAAAGTCACAAATTTACAAAAGGTTTATTTACTTACTGTTTTATTCTACTTCTTTCAATATAATGTTATTCAATTTGCTTTGGTTTTTAAGCAGATTTATGTCCCATTGGGGTATGAAAGTTGCTCTTGGCCCTCTATGCAGCTAAGTCAAATTGTAATACATACTAATTCCAAGAAAATCACAGCCTAAAATCTCAACCGTATCAAGCCTTAAATCAAAATTTAAATTCTGGCTTTAAGTTTTATCTCACAATGTTCCCCTTTGACAATGAAAGCTTGTGGTCAAAAGCATAACTTGTTTACACTTTGTTTAACTCGCAATATGTTGTTCATATTTACAACTATATGTATATGAAAGTGGCTCCACAAGTAGAAGTTATGTTTCCCTAGAGATGATCTAAATACAATTTGTTCATTTGGAAATTTCAGTGCAGAGGCCAATAATAAAAAGGAGCTCTCCGGTGACATCTGTGAGAATGAGTAATGTCACCTAATTTGAATGCTATACTTGTCTGTCTTTAATTTTTAAAATTCAATTTATTCAGTTCCAAAAAATACTTTGTGTGTCGGAGTCCTCAGCTTGTTTTCATGGCGACTGATGCAGTTTCAAGTCTTTTGTGAAACAACATCTCCATGGAGAATAAAAGACTTCAGAACCTCTGTCTAAAAACGTACATATTGCCCCTTTACTATTCATTTAATTAAATTAACTTAATTTTATTGTTGTAGCCCAATGTAGTTGAGGAAAATGGGTTTTCCCCTGTGCAGATATATTTTAAAAGCATCTCCTAGGGTCAAAATGAGTTTGCTGTGCACTATCAGCATCACTATAACATATTTATAGAGCTTTTCATCCTCAAAAGACCAGGAAGTGTGCTGTTTGCATGCTAGTTGTTAGCTTTACCTTGACAGCAAAACTCACTCTGGCCTCTCAAATTGGTGAAAAGCGTTTATAAACTCATCAGGGTGAATATTTATGAGGCTCAGAATACGTGAGAAAGTGAGGAATACATGTGGGCCACTGCAAACTGTTTAAAACTTCATGTTTTTTAGAAGGTAAAAATCAGGTTCAGCACCACTGTAATATCTGTTTTATTATTTCCTATGCATTTTATGGGATGAGAACCATAAAGTAAAACTCTGGCGCGATGCTCCATTTTGTACAGCATATTACAAGATGAGAACCACATGGAAGCAACTACTCGGGACAATCCCAGACAGTTCAATCTTTGTTAAGGATGAGAGGAAGAACTAAGTGAGTGGCACAGGCAGTTCAAACTCAAACATGTTCCTCACTCATGGTTTAAGGTCTAGTACGGGGCTTTTAAGGACATATTAGCATAATAGATGCATAATATATACCTGGAGTTGTATTTCGATTCATTCACACTTGTTTCATTTATCGTGCTTATGAGCTCCTCTTTTCTGAGACTCACAGTTGTGACAAAGGCAGAGCTCCGGAGGACTGTGCTGTTTTTAAGATCATAAATCCACACCAGCTTATTATCTTTAATTTTATATATTATAGTTACTAAAATACTTGTCACTTGTGGCACTAACAAACATGCTCAGGAAGAGACTGTAGCCTCTGCAGGACACAGCACAAGGAGAAGGTTCATTCCTCCTGTTTGGTCCCGTTAGGGGTCGCAGGTGACTGGAGCCTATCCCTGTGACTTTGGACAGCGGCCAATCATCGCAGGGTTGGTTTTGGTTGAATGTGCTAAAAGTGAAAAACACGATGATAATAATAATAATAATAGTAATAGTAATAATATTGCAGGTACGTCGATGTAATCCCTCATTGGTCCAGGCGTGTTCCATCGTAGAAAAGGTTTCAGGGGTTGTCATCCGGACGCTGTTTGAAGATCGAAGAATATTGGGGGTAACACCTCAGAGAGAGAAAGGTTTTAGCTGTGATGTGGAGCTGTTGCCCATTAATAAAAGAAAAGCCCACATTTGATCAATTTATTCAATATTACAAATACAGTCGTCCCAAAATAATGTAACTAGGTTACTTTCTTGAGGCAGTTACTAAATGTGTAACTAACTACTTTTTTCAGTCAGCGCTAATTACAACTGTGTGCCTGCTTTAGCACATCGGGGCAAGCTAGCTTTTGTTTATTTCTCATGGCAATTCCCTCTGATGCTAGTAGATGGCGCGCTAACACCAGTCCTGTTGATGGAACGTCTTAACTGAGAGAGTAACCACGTGCATTATTTTGAGTTCTAAGACCTGAGACGTTAAGGTAAAGGAACAAGTGCAGGTTTAAAGGTAAATCACGGAGCAAATAATGCAGAGAATCTTTAATCAACTAAAACTGTATGTGCCTTAGAGTCAATTTGGTAGCACATAGACACATAATAATCTGACATTTTGTCCCATGCATTTCTCTGTTTCTGCTCTCTCTACATAAAGCAAAAGGACACTTATAACAAGAAGCAGCATGTATTAAAGGTTGTCTGCACCGTCACAGAAGTCTCCGGTTGAATGGATGCACCGGGTGGGGAGATTATTCCTGTTCCACCCCACAGGCACTGCACTGGGCTGGGCTGGGCTGGGCTGGCTGCTGACAGCGCAGGCTAATCCATCGTGGAGCTCTGTTTGTCTTTAGGACACTCTGACCGGCTGTGCACTCCACTAAATCAAACGCACTGTGGACTTCTGCTTTGACAAACTTCATGCACGTTCCAAGGCAGGGCTCTGCATACTGAATGAGAGCACGGCAAGGACAACATGTATAGCTCTGAAAATTCACTTTAATTCATAATTAGTTTTGACTTGAGTAGTATTGACCGGAAAATGATTTTAGTAATGTTAATGTTAGAAGAGACTTACAATTTTACAATTTCACAACCTTCCAAAGATGAAAGCCTTCATTCACACTGCTTTCCCCCTGTATTTCCAACATGTGTAAATCATTATCTCACATTTTGCTCATTGTCAACCTTAAATATCGATTTAAAGCGCTTAATAATAGAAAATTGACTTGAATCGAGAGGCCCCGCCCCTTCATAGTGGCATTCCTCCGAAGCAAAAAGCAGATTTCCAATTGTTTGTACGTTGAAAAATAACTGGGATGTTTCAACCTACTATATGTTTGACCCAGTCTGAATCTTTTGAATAGTCTACATCGAAGTGGGCGACCACCATTATGACTAATTATGTGAAAATGTGAAATTAATGTGAAATTATGTGAATTAATGTGCAGCAAAGCCTGCGAGCTGCCGACATGCAATGTAAGCACTCAATTGTAATGAACGTGATTTTAGGAAACACAAATTGTAAACCAAGTGTTTTGTGAGGCTCAGAGAAGAAGCGGAGAAGACAAGCTTGTAGACAGGATTAATGAAGCTACATACAACTCCAGCTGAGTCTGTGATGAGGTGTTACAGGGGAGAAAAAGTAGATTTTGCATAACATTCATTTATTTTCGACCGCTGGGTGAGCCTATCCCAGTGACTTTGGGCTTTAGGCGGGGTACACCCTGTCAGGGACGTGCACAGACATGAAAAAAGGACACTTTTCTAATGTGTGAACTTATGCGTGACATGTATCAAATATGTGAATGCTTCTTTAGAAATAACTTTTAGATGCATGGCTGCTTAATTTGTAGCTGCAAAGCTTTGTGCATAAATGCAATGAGTTAAGGGGTCTGAGACTAATATAAAATAATATATGAAAACGCAGGGGTATTTTCAGCAGTTTGATGTTCCAGATGTTTATTATACTTTATACTTATACTATTTTGCATTCTCCATTCATTCCTCCGAGACATGGACTTATTTTATGATTTTTTCCTTAGTAAATTTGACTTGCTGTAGGGACAGATAATCTTTCTAACTTTAAGCATTTTCCTTGATACAATAGAAAGGCCCAGTTGTTTGATCCAATTTTCTGTCACTGCTTTTTTGCAAAGTCGAGCCTGGAGGTCCAGACTCTGTTAACACCCTGCAGCCTCACACACTGCAAACCTCAGACAACAGTCCTGTCTTGTGCACGTCCCTGCACCCTGGGCAGCGGCCAGCGCTAACACAGAGACATAGACATGGACAGATCTACCATGAAAGTGACTTTCCACCTCCAGATATTTTTATTTTCTCTTTCTTTTGTTTCTATCTTTTGAAAATACCAGATTTTTATCGTTTATCCTGTCAAATGACATTCACTTCAAATCATACCATCATTTAATACGATATACTAAATTCTACTTCGCACTTCTACTTGAGTAATATTATGTTGAAGTAACTGTGCTTTTAGTTAAGTAAAAATTATGACTACCGACCCACCTCTGCTTCAAATCTACTCAAATCAAGATCTGAATTCAGATAAGCTCAGTCGCTGCCTCTTCCACGCACGGCCAATCCTGTTACTGCTCAGCGCAGGGGAGACAATAACGCTGCAGGGAAACAGCGCGTAATGACGTTTTTGTTTACTATCTTTTCTTTCGTCGTGTGGCTAATGCGTCTTGTTGTGCTAAATGTCAGAAGTGTTGTGCGGAGGAGGCAGCAGTGCTTTGGTGCAGGGAAAGGGTAAGTCTGATCAAACGGGTGCGCAGGATAATGTCACTACTGCGCGGGCTTCTGTCCGGGAGCCATCGGTGTCATGGGAATACAAGGACAAAATTAAACTGTACTGAAGTAGGACTGGAGTTAAAATGAACTTGAACTGACTCCAGAATCATTCTTATCTTATTTATATGAGTCAAGATTTATCGCATACTTTCAAGGTCTTTAGTATTTTGACTAGTTTCAACATGTTATGGCTTCATTTGAAGCAATTTTTTTTTTTTTTACTTAGAAAAACACATTTTAACCAGTCTGAAATACACTGAAAGTTGTCCAAATCTAGGCCTTCACACTAATTCAGGCATGTCCAAACTCAGGCCCGGGGGCCAAATGCGGCCCTCAGACCAATTTTTCTTGGCCCTTAGGCTTCCTGGTGAACTGGCCCACATTGTCCTGAGAAGTACTATTTACAGCACATTTCAGATTTTCTACAATTCCAACCTAAATAAATAAACATTTTGGTGCAATACAGACCTGATATTAAGGCACTGAGACTGAATGTAGATGTGGTACTTAAAACATCAGATAAATGCAGCTTTTTTTTAACGTTTCATGATTGATTTGTGGCCCTCCACTTGGTCTATATTTCAATATGTGGCCCTCGATGGAAAAAGTTTGGACACCCCTGCATTAAATGAATAAAAATAAGATAACGGAGTACCAACCAACCCGGATGTGGATGTGCAGTCATCATTGCCATCAGCTGCAGCTGGACCCTTCTCCGTCCAATGCTTAAGGTTCGGGCTGTGGTTAGGTTTAAGAAGGGGACATGAGGACCTGCATGTGCAGATGTGCGCATGTTCCCGCTGCCTGTTTCCTATAGTCTGGGAGCAGCAGGATCGGGGAACATAGGTACAAAGTGTTGATTTTCATGTGTCTCTTTTTTATATGACGTTCATCTTATTTGAATTTTAATGTAGCGTATTGGCAGGTGAAAAAATGAAATATGAATATGACTAAATGTGATTTGTCTATCAAAAGGAGCAGAAAAGGTTGGACTAAAAGTTGCTTATCTAATGTTCATCAGACGTAAGAGTCAATGTGACGTGCTCAATGTGTTTCAGTCTGGCGTTCACAGATGAATGTCATACGGATTAAGTTTATGAGTTTGGTCGAAGAGGAGGACGACCTTGCATTGTACATGATGGGGGTGGTCTCCTGTGATGTCATATTTGAGTGATTGCATGAGAAGCACTGGACGATGAAACTGTCCCAGGCTTATTTTAACAGGCAAATGCATTTCAATAAAAACACATTGTCTGAACAGTTGTCTGTGAGTTTTGTTTCACTGTTGACTCAAGAGTAAAACATTTAGGCTTTTATTTAAAGTGCCTATGACAGGATGGACTACACATGTAACTACAATGCAGTTAAGATAAATATATTTCAAATTCTACTAAAATCTGTACAAATTTTGCCCCAGTTGAGCAATTTTTTATTTTTTTATTTTTTTAAATCATGCTACCAATTACAATAACCAAGAAACCATCCTGTACAGTGCACCAAAACTCATGTCATAGGTTTTTCATTTGACAAAGAAAAACACATGTAAACACCTTTATTTTGTTCAATCAATGTTTAGAGGATAAAAAAAAAAAACTTTCCTTTGTGTAAATTATGCATAACCGTTGGCTTCCCTGTGTTATGTCATCAATTTGTTTCCTTCCTGTAATTTTCAACTTTTCTTCACAAACAGCGACCTGATTGGTGCAAAACTGTAATTTATAATTTATATTTACAAGAGGTATTAATACAGTGAATAAAGTCAAAATGAGAAAATCATAAACACTTGTCATACACACTTTAACAAGGAAAGTCCCACTGAGATACTTTAAAGCTAAAGTACACTGCAGAAATACCATGACAATACCAAACAAACGCCAGCATCCACGCAGGGTTAATCTTTCAGACTGGGGGAGAGCAGTGAGTTCCAAAATGTGCCTTTGTGTCACATGACCTCGGGTTCAGGGCCAGCATCCCCTTTCCTCTCTCCGTTGTGAGCACTGACAAGATAAAAATGTCTCTCTGAATAAAATGTTGTGTTCAACCTGGGCAAGTCTTCGTCTTCGTCTTCTTCCGCTTATCCCAGGCCGGGTCGCGGGGGCAGCAGTCTAAGCAGGGACTCCCAGACTTCCCTCACACCAGACACTTCCTCCAGCTCCTCCGGGGTGATCCCGAGGTGTTCCCAGGCCAGCCGAGAGACATAGTCCCTCCAGCGTGTCCTGGGCAAGTAATCCAAATAATTGAAACAAAGGAAACATAAATGTATGTTTTCAATGATCAACAACGCAGAAAAATGGTCAGTTGCTAAATCAAGGTTCATTATGAAACAAGTTCCCTCCTTTCTTATCAGCAGACCAGGGTTGTTGTGCAGAGAACAGTCAGGCTGAGAGAGAGGCTCTAAAACTGAGTTCAACTGAATTAATTCAATAAAATGCAAAGTTCTATTTCAGATAATTTAAAAAAAGTATCCCTTTTGTACTCTAGAATATAAGAAGGGAGCAGTAAGACTGAGAGCCCAAAAGATCAGAAACGTCTGCGACGCACCTGACAGCCAATCAGAAACGTCTGACACACCTGATAGCCAATCAGAAACGTCTGACACACCTGATAGCCAATCAGAAACGTCTGACACACCTGATAGCCAATCAGAAACATCTGTGACACACCTGACAGCCAATCAGAAATGTCTGTGACACACCTGACAACCAATCAGAAAATTTGCAGCGCTCGCCGCGCTCAGGACCTGCATGAGTTCCAAAAAATTCACTTTCAATTAAAGAATCCACAGTTTATGAGCCCATGTCTGCAGCGTGACATAACCAGGGCAGAGGTCTGTCATGCTCCACCAGCCCGAGCCCCAGGGACCTGCAGGTGATTAGGTGCACAGCCCTGCAGGACACCAGGTACATGTGTTTGTCTCTGCGTGGTGCTTTTTACCTTTGACAGCCCATTTTCTCGGATCGTGTCAGTCCTGAAGTCGTCCGGCTGAGAGTATGTTAGCTGCTCTGAATAACAAAGAGCTTCTCTGTTTGACTCCCACGCCACGTAACCACAAAAAGACTTCTGAAGGCCGCTTTCATGTGGAGATTGAGTTTTTATTGCATCAGTAGCATTCACAAAGGTTTCATATTGTGTTGTTGCTTTCATTTAAAAACATGTACTTAGAATGGTCTCTGTTGCATTATTGCTAATTAAGTGCATAAGGTTTATTCTAATGATTACTTAGTTTAGAGTCAATTGTAATATATTGGTCATAGTTTCAAGTACCAGGTTGGGAAGTTGAAAGCAAACAAAAAAACACTAACTGGGCATTTGTCAGGGCATCCATCTTTATTTTTGAAGTTTTTTTCAGGCCCACAGGACAGTTGTCACATGAATTGGTGAGAGAGAGGCAAATGGTCGAGGGCCGGAATCAAACCCACAATGTTAGCAACCACACGTGCAATGCCCTTAACCTCTGCACCACCACCAAGGAGCGCATTCATCTTTTAAAAGAACTAGATGTGTGAAACAGAGTGACTGCGTGAGGGGGTCATGAGCCAAGACAAAAAAATCTAAATAGACAGACAACTGTTAAAAATATAGTGCACATTATTCTGCTGGATTTCTTTGAGGGGCCCTCTTACTGTATGGTTCAAACAGATCTGACTATGTGTTATGGTTTTTATCTATTTATTGTTACAACATTCAAAGTCATTAGTGCCCTTCAGCTCTGCACAAGGCACAGATAGGACGGAGCACAACCACAAAGAGACTTAAGGAGCGTTCAGACCGCAGCGACCAACGCGACCAGTTTACATGTCTCATCCCAGCACTCAGAGAGGGCCACTCAGCCTGGGCATACACTGAAAATATGCCTGATTTAGTATACGGAACGATAGTCCAAAAATGACCCTTCCCCAAAAAAGAAGATGATAAAGCAAGCATCAAGATTCTTAGATGAAGAATAAACACAAGCATTTATGATTGAAGCCACAGAAGCGGCAGAGCAATCGTCATGATAGCTATGGTTAAAGAGAGGGCAACAAGGCAGGAAGCCATCAGATCACCCTCAACTGGGTCACCAGGAGGAGAGCATATGATGTTGAAAAACCCAAAACACACAAGGAATCCAGGAACATCACTGATGTAACCAGAAGCAGAGATGGAGGACAGTTTTATAGGACTGAGTGACTGCACCTTAAATGCACTGAGGAGCAGTGTCTAGCTGTGTCATTTCTTGAAAACATTGTTTAATGATTTCCCACATTTACATTACAATCCAGCAATAAAAGTAGAGAGTATGGTGGTTATACTGTTAAAAAGTCTACTCAGACCAGTCATCATTAGGCAACTGACCTGATTCAGCATTAGGAGCTTCAGGTTTTAGAAACTGTAAAAAAAAAAAATAGAGAAATGTTCGGCTCATCAAAGGTTTCTACCATTAACTCAATCCAATCCCTGCTCATTTCTCTTCAGTCTGGGCTCAATAACAAGAAAAAGCAAGACATCGTTTGAAAACATCAGTGAGACATTTAGCAAGACAAGATCTGGCACTTAGACGACATCAATCTGAGACAGCTTTTGAAGCTTTGTGCAGAAGGTGATCCTGTCCTGCAAAATGGACTAATGGACTATAAAGCATACTAGCTCTAAACCAGAGAACTACATTTTCAAACTCAATTACTTGTGACATGAAATGAAACTAGGTTTCTCCTTATGCTTTATGTTTTTGTTATTGTTGATGGGAAGCAGGATGTTTCAGGAAAGTGTTTGTTTTAGATAAGTTAAGTTGGTTCCACACGACGAGTACATTGGACTGTAAGGTCAGAGAGCCCAGTTGCCTGGCTTTGCAAAGGTGTTGAGTGATGTGCTCCAGCAACTCAATCTGCCCGGGGCAGACTTATGATGGCGCACCCAATATGTCATGGCAATGTAGTGGTGCACAGTATAATGTGAGGAAGTAGCAACCACTTTATCCAATCCAAACCAAATTGTTTGTATAGCACATTTTATAAACAAGATCATTTCCAAAGTGCTGCACATATAAAACATTTATATAGCCATTGCAGGGCATACTGCATAGATCAAATCCTGGTTGGCTGCTATGTATCCAGATTGATCATGGACTGTATCATAGATGCATTAGTTGGGCATTATATTCCGCCAGTCTCATCCATCCATCCATCCATCCATCCATCTATTTTCTTCCGTTTATCCAGGGCCAGGTCGCGGGGGCAGCAGTCTCAGCAGGGACTCCCAGTTTTCCCTCACCCCAGAAGTTTCCTCCAGCTTCTCCGGAGGGATCCCGAGGTGTTCCCAGATCAGCTGAGAGACATGGTCCCTCTTGGGTCTTCCACCAGTGCCGCCTCTCGATTCTCGATGGGACATGCCCTCTAGGAGGTCCAGGAAGCATTCGGAACAAATTCCCAAGCCACCTCAGCTGACTCCTCTCAATATGTTGCTCCCCACAAGGTGCTCCGGGGCATGGTCAAAGGCCTTCTCCAGATCTACAAAGCACAAAAGACTGGTTGGGCAAAACTACCAGTCTCAATCCTTGAGCACTCAATAGAGAGTATAGAGCTGGTCCAGTGTTCCACGACAGTGATGAAAACCACACTGCTCCTCCTGAATCCGAGGTTCAATTGAATTGGGTTTGCCAGAATTTCTTAGAGGCCTCAATCCCGAGTTTTTGCCTCTGTGACCGCACGGGCTGCAGTACGCTTGGCCTGCCGGTACCTGTCAGCTGCCTCAGGAGTCCCAGAATTCATGGGTGGAAGGGGTTCATGGTTTCAGGGAAAAGCCTGGGAAAGCTTCTCTTTAATCATGAACCCCGGGCACCGGTACCATCTTGTTGTGTGGATACACTGTGGGAGAGGAAATCACTGCTGGGTGAGTTGGACTCTAAAACAAACCGTGGAACTTCAGAATCAGTTGATAACATTTTGATGCATATGTGACCGGTGTGTCTTGCCTTCTCATTTGCCTAGAATGACCCACGGAGGCTGAAGGATTTGGTGTGACGTCAGTTTATTATCTGCACAAAATAATATAGAGATAGTCGTGAAATGGGCTTGTAGTGGACATGTGCTGTCTCTCGTCTCGAGTCCTCCATAACAGTGTAGAGAGAGCAACACAAGCGCAATATTACAATACTTCAATGTTAAAATGATACAGTAACATAAAATTACAATACTCTTAAGATGACCAATTAATAGCACTGTAAATAGATCTTGTGATCGTATAGTGGATTTTAGTATACAAAAAAACAAATTTTTACCATGTTTACCATATTCAAATGTACCTAAATGTACCTTTAATGTAATTTGCCTGACTGCCACATTTTCCTTACTTTATATGCAACGCACTAAACAAACTATCACAGAATAAAACTTTCATAAAACATTTTTCATACATTAACATACCTGCATTACATTACATACCTGCACAAAATAATATAGAGATAGTCGTGAAATGGGCTTGTAGTGGACATGTGCTGTCTCTGCAAACAGTGCGAAGAGAGAGGAATGTTAGCCGCTAACTAAGCTAATAAGAAAAACACGGTAAACTCAAATATACTTCAAATTAACTTTAGAAAAACATGACAAAATAAACACAAAACACAAAAGCACAATTTATAATCCCCAACCTAACATAAAAATAGCTACACATATGTAAATTAAAACTTTTGTCCACCCAAATTCACGGACATGTTACCTCGTCTCGAGTCCTCCATAACAGTGGAGAGAACTCAGAGTTCCCGCGGGTACAGGAGGGGCAGGTATGGTGTGCACCAGAAGATGGCGCTGTTTACCAATTTACTGGAATTTAACCAGCACATATTAACTATGTTACATACACCCCCTTTAAATCCAGCTAAATTGGGGTATAACCTTGCATAAGAAAACAATAAGGTGTGCACACAAAGAGCAACATCAGGTTCAAGTCAGTAACAGTCACTATCCCCTAGGGATTAAGCTTGGAAAAGGGGTAGCTAAGCCCTTAAACAGCAAAGACACGAGAGATGCCGTTTACATCCCTCATAAGGTAACCAATGCTCCCACTATACAGGTAACAAACCTCAACATTCACTTAAGTCATGACTATATCAGAGAAATCAAACAGTCTTACTAGCCGGCAAACATATTTCTCACAAAAGAAAACAGAGAAACTGTAGAAACTGAGTCATCCACGACTCGTTGGTTCATCTCGCAAATCAAACGAGCAGGAGGCTTAACCCTACGACCAGGTTTAGTACAGAGGGGTTGAGGCTGGGTGCTGACTACAGTGTCAACTGGTTCTGAAAGTACATGGCTCGACCGTACATGGGGGTGGGCATGGCTAGACGCATTGGACAGTGGCTGGGACAACCTCACAGTAGGACCTGAAGCCTCAGTCACTACATCAGCCACAACAGACTGGCCATCCACAGAGTCATCATTGAGAAAACAGGTTGGACTGGCAACAGTGTCCCTATCGCTAACGTCATCGGTTTGTAAGAGCCAGTTAATAGTCTTTGTCTCACTGTCCTGCACTTCAGCAGGGATCTCAGGGTCACAGGGGACACTACGTGGCAAAGAGAGGCAATCAGACTCTGGTGGACCTCCGTCACCAGAAGGGAGGAAGCTTACAGGGAGAAGAAGGTTTCTGTGAACAACTTTGACTTTCTGAGTATCAGTGTCCCTAATAGAATATACATTAATCTCAGGTTTCACAGCCAACACTTCATACACCTTAGAGTCCCATTTGTCCGCGACCTTCCTTTTTCCTCTCTCACCACGATTTGCAAGTAAAACTTGATCTCCAACAGCAAGGGGCGAGCCTTTAGCTCTACGGTTGTAGTTCTCAGTTTGGCGAGCCTGCTCCGACCTGCTGTGTATCAAGGCAATGCGCGCAGCTTCAGCCAAGTCACTCCTTAACTTTGCAACAAACTCACGGTGGTCGACGACAGAACCATTGTGGAGCACGTGTTGAAAAACTACATCCACGGGGAGACGTGGGATGCGCCCATACATTAGATAAAAAGGTGCAAACCCCGTGGTCTCGTGCTCGGTGCAGTTGTAACAAAACGTCAGAGTCTGTAACATTTGGGGCCACCTAGCTTTAGAGTTAGGGGAAACGAACGAATCATGTTTCCAAGAGTCCTGTTATATCGTTCTGCGATACCATTTCCCATTGGATGGTATGGTGTGTGACTTCTGAACACCAGCCATGTCCAGCAGCTCCTTTATGAGTTGACTCTCGAAATTTGCACCCTGATCCGAATGAATCCTTTTTGGGAAACCGTACACACAGAAAAAGTCATTCCAGCGACGACGAGCAACTTGTTTCGCAGACTGATTTTCACAAGGGAAAGCATGTGCCAGTTTGGAAAAATGGTCAGTGACAACCAAAACATCCACACACTTTTTGTCTGTCTGTTCTGCAGTCCAAAAATCGATGCAAACTAGTTCCATTGGCTCTGAAGTGTGGATGCTCTCAAGGGGGGCTCGGTCATTGGGCTCAGGGGTTTTGCCAACCAAACATCTGAAACAATTCTTAACATGGTTGACAATATCCCGTTCCATTCCAATCCAGAAGAATCTTTGTCTGTCCAAACACAACGTCCGAGCCTGACCCTGATGACCGGCTGAGTCGTGAAGACCATTCAACACTTGTGCTTTCAAAGAGTCTTGTATGACAAACTGTTGAATTGTCATGTTAATTTTTATGTCCTTCTTTGTTCTGTATAGCATGCCATCTTTGAGCGAAAGTTTGGGCCAGTGTCTGAGCAACTTTCTCACACCACAGGACTCATTCGCACGTTCAATTTTTGTGGGTCTTTTGTGCCTTCGGACATAATAGAAAACTCTGTTTAGAACTTCATCTTGCTCCTGCATGTTGGCAAGATTGGCTTTGGCAAGGAGGCATGATGGCCAACACCAGTGAGCTGAGGGATGTCCGAACCAGTGCCTCTGATGTGGCTGACACCATCGTTGTGAGCACTCAACACAGCTTGGACATCCTCAAAAGAGAGAGACATTTGAGGTGAGTTGACAGCATCCTCAGACTGACTACTGACCAGCTGGCAGTTGTTGGTACACCTGAACGCATCTTGAACTCTTCTATCTGCAACTTCACTGACTTGGGCAAGCAGGGATGAATATGGCTCAGTGACAAGGCGGTGTGCAATGCAAGACTTAACGAATGGCTCTCTACTGAGTGCGCCAGCAACTCGCTCTTGGTGCCAGGGACATAGTTAAGGTCAAAACTATAAGCAGCAAGTTTAGAAACCCATCTCTGCTCACACGCGTCAAGCTTAGGTTTAGTCAAAATGTAAGTCAGTGGGTTGTTGTCAGTCCACACCGAAAAAGTCCGTCCCTTCAACCAATGGCTAAATTTGTCACAAACAGCCCACTTAAGAGCTAAGAACTCCAGCCAATGTGCTGGGTAGTTCAACTGGGCATGGGAGAGAGTCTTACTAGCAAAAGCCACAGGCCTGGCAATCTTACTACCAGGTGGCAGTTGCGAGAGAACAGCACCTATGCCATCAAAGGAAGCGTCAACAGCGAGTATAAAGGGAGCGTCAAAGTCCGGGTGAGCTAACGTGACACAGTGTACCAAGTCGTGTTTCAGCGTTTCAAAAGCGTGTCTGCAGTCGTCAGTCCAATCAGGGGAAGTCAACCTCACTAGACCTTTCTTAAACTTAGGCTTAGGGTTCCTACCTCTCTTTCTTTTAGAAGTAGTGGGCTCTGAAACAAGGCTAAACAATGGCCTAGCTTTAGCGGAACACCCTTCAATGAAATGGTGGTAATAAAGGACCATACCTAAGAAAGATCTTATTTTCTTAGCGCTGGGAGTTATGCCATCTGACTCCATAAGGTCACTTTCCTGAACATCACTAATGGCCTGAACTTTGCTGGGGTCGGTCCTAACACCGCCTTCTTCAGAAACTATATGGCCAAGAAACCTGACAGAGCGCTGGAGAAAATGGCACTTTGTGGGAGAAAGCTTGAGGTTGTTGGCTGCTAAACGCGAGAAAACCATTTCCAAACGCTCCAATGCGATCTGCTCAGAAGGTGCATACACAAGGAGGTCGTCTAAGTAACATAAAAGACTTGTGAAGTTTTTGTCACCAAATATTGACATCATCATACGCATAAACGTGGCAGGACTGTTTGTTAACCCTTGTGGCATCCTATTGTACTCATGGAGGCCAAACGGGGAGGAGAAAGCAGTGTACTTTTGTCGTCCTCGTGCAACTTGACGTTATAAAAACCTGAGGTGAGGTCCATAGTGGAAAAGAACACATTGCCACCGAGCGCAGCAAGCGCATCTGTCTGATGGGGCAAAGGGTGCGCATCTTTAACAGTTCTCGCATTAAGCCATCTGAAATCATTACATATGCGCAGATCACCACTGGGCTTTACAACAAGGACGAGGGGAGAGGAGTACTCGCTCTGAGACTTTCTGATTATGCCTAGCTCCTCCATCTCGTTCAAAGCAGTCCTGAGTTTGTCATAGTGGTATGGTGGGACACGTCTGTAAGCGAATCTGAATGGCTTGTCGTCCAGTAAATGAATCCGGTGGACGAAGTCCTTAGCTTCACCACAGTCCATTTTATGTTTCAAACGCCGACTGCATACTGTTCAATAATGTGTAGCAACTTATTTTTCCACTCCAGGGATACCTCACAGGATGAGATGTCAAGATCCTGAAGGCCCATGTCACTGAGGGTTTTCTTGATCTCTTCTTCAGACTTTTGAGTGGCTGGTGAGCTCGGAGAGTATTGAGTATTCACATGGACACAGTTTGCTTCTGGTAAGTCCTGCACAGATAAACAGGGAGACACATCCACAACCTTTACATTCTTTTCAGTGTGACTGATTTAGTAGTGGGGTTGACAACTTTAACAGGCACCCAACCATCACCATAAAGAGTGGTGACAACTCTGCCAACCAGGATTTGAGCTGGTCTTGTTCTGGATTGTGTGGGTTCAACAAGTACTGAACTCCCCACAGCAGAAATATTAGTGGCTGGTAGCTTTGCCCACAACAAATGTTCAGTCATAGGTTGGAGTGTGACGCTTTCTTAAGCTTAGCGGTCCCAAATTTATCTGGTAGAGTCCCGATGCACTGATTGGAGTGGGACAGTAATGACAACAGCGGTGGCAACTTGGTACTGTGGTCAGAGTCTTTGATTTGGTCTATGAGCCATTTCAGGACATTACTCCCCAAAATCATGTCATCAGATTGGCCTGGCACAACTAGGACAGGGACAATAACCCTAAAGCCATACACTGAAATAGTGAGATCATACAGCGCAGTAGGTGTAACCAGGTGACCTCCACAGCCTACTATAACAAAATCTGTGGCTGTCCCTTTAACATTGTCAGGCAAAGTCTTTGTGAGTTCCGCATCAGTTTTCTCGTTAACTGTACATGCCATAGAACCGCTATCTACTAGCGCCTTTATAACATGTCCATTTTCAGTGACCACCTCGGTGTGGAACAGGCTGTCCGTGTTTGAAAGTCTCTGTATGCCTTGCATGATCACCGTTTTACCAAAAGGCACAGTCTTGTTGTAAGTGTCATACAATGACTCAATGTCCATATCCAGGGTGGGAGGCTCATTAATGGGATCTGCGCTGTCCTCCCCTGCACGCAGACCGCTCAGTTTCCCTGCTGTTCGGAGAGGGAAGGGCGTTTATTCTGAGAACAGTCTCGCCTGGAGTGACCAGGTAAGTGGCAAAGGAAACACAGTTTATGTTCATGACAGTGGGTCAAAGCCGAGTGGGTGCTCTCATTGCAGACCAAACACGGAGCACTGGTAAAGCCCGTAACTTTTATGGGCTTTTGACTGTTGCGTGGCTTACCGCCAGCATGAGCAGAGGACTGGTTCTGCAACAGGACTTTTTCCAGCATCCCGATCAGCCTCTCCAGAGCTGAATTCTCCGACACATTTGATGCATGAGAGGGTTCAGGGCTGAGCTCAACTTTGTTCACCATAACTTTATTATCCCCACCAGAACATCTCAATCCTTTCTCAAGGTGGTACTCTTCCAACACTTCCTGGACTTCACGAGCTGACCACTTATCAATAGTTTTGGATCTAAAGGTAAGAGCAAGATCTTTGCTGGGGCAGTGCCGTATGAACATACGAGTGACTTCTACACTGGGGTTATCAAAGGTCTTACCCTGCTCCTTGAGACAGTTCACAGCAGTATCAGCAGCTCTATTCAACCTTAACCAAAATTCATAAGGGTCCTCATACTCTTTAGGCAGTGTGGAGTAAAAGTCTGCGAGGGGAACAGATGAGCAAAGACTGGCACTAAAGTGTTTACGCAGGAGACTATAAATGGCACTCGGATTATTTGTAACATCAAGTTCACCATTTCTGATGCCAAACTTAACAATGTCTTTCGCCCTGCCTCTTAGGTGAATGAGTATCTCTTCTGCCTGGTTCTCCAGTGGAACACCATTTTTCCGAATTAAGTTCCTCATTGACTCTTCCCATTCATCAACAGAAATAGCATCTGAGCCATCCCCCCTAAATGCAGGTGGCTCTTTAGCACCTTGATGAACGAGCGTAACCTGAGAGAGGTCTAATGTACGGCTATGAACTGGATCACATTTGTTTGGTGTAACATCATGACCTATGGGTATTTCTGTAGCAGGAGACATATTTAACTTAGTAATAATACTGTCTGCTAACTGCTGTCCAATCTGATGTACAAAGTCACTCATCTGGTTAACAAAGTTCACATTTTCAAAAGTGGATTCTTGTGCGGTGCTGCACTTAGGCTGCTTCAGCTCAGCAGTGGGCTCATTACGCGGGGTAAAATTATCATGGTCTCTCAGAGTTTCAACATTATCAACACGGGATACACCCAGAGCAAATGGGACAGGAGAAATTTGCAACCCACGACCTCTACCGAACCCAAAAGGTGAGTTGGAGCCACTGAAGCTCATAGTGATGACTGTAAGAGTCTGTGACGAGATGCAGCGCAGAAGATCCCAGATGTCCAGCGAAGTGCAGAGATGACAGACGCTCCAGGGTGGCTCAGCAAGGAGAAGACAAGCCCAGTTCGATGCAGACGACGGGTCACGGCACCAATGTGACCGGTGTGTCTTGCCTTCTCATTTGCCTAGAATGACCCACGGAGGCTGAAGGATTTGGTGTGACGTCAGTTTATTATCTGCACAAAATAATATAGAGATAGTCGTGAAATGGGCTTGTAGTGGACATGTGCTGTCTCTCGTCTTGAGTCCTCCATAACAGTGTAGAGAGAGCAACACAAGCGCAATATTACAATACTTCAATGTTAAAATGATACAGTGTGGGGAAGCTGGCCCGAAGTGGTCGAAGTAGGAGGCAGATATGCAAAAGTCTTGTACCAGACAAGATTTATTAAAACGAACAAAACATGTGCACGCAACTACACTGAAGTCTCTCTCCAAAATGGGGCCCGCAGAACCCTTTTATACTCTAGGCCCCTCCCCTAGGACGGTACGTCTTGATTGCAGGGAACTGCACCCTTTAATCCTCAAAGAGGCAATGGAATTACTTGGCCCCTCCATGGACCAATGTCCCCAAAACAATTCAAATGTCTAACTGAAACTACAAATACGAAACAAATACATTTTAAACACCTTATTAAACTAAATCCAAATTGAACTATGGCAGTTCTCCCCTCCACATGGTCTGGCCCATGACCCCTGCAAAGGTTACAAAAATGGCCGCCATGAGGCCCTCCTCCTCTTTGATCAGACCATGTGGAGGACAAGGTAAGTTTGTTGAGGTGAACTGAAATACAAATTTAAACAAATAAACATATTGAAAAGGAACATATGTGTTGTGTGATAACTAAACAAAACAAACATCGGATTAAGTTTACAGTTGAATATGAGAAATTGAAAAATACAAATTAGAGGTGATTAAAGGGGACAAAGACCCACTTTGTCACACACCCCCCCTCTTAAGACCGTTACTCCTGTGAGTCACGGGACAGGAAATCCATATATACGCATTTTTTCAAGATTCTAGGCAGAACGCAGTAACCAATTTACAATAAACACTCACACATTAAGACAGTAGGCAACTTCAAAGTGTCCAAAGCTCCTCTTGTATCAAGAACTTCTTCTCTAATGCAAGTACCTTACTTCACCTGGAAAGAGTCTAGTTCCAAACAGCTCCCAATCTTCAGCAGACCAAGAACGCAGGCCCGGTGAACCTTGAGCTGGTGAACCTTGACTCCTCAATGGGTTCTTGGACCTCTGGAATAAAAGACCCAAACCATTGTCCAAACTCCTCCTCACATAGTGCTGGCTGCTCCAACTGCACACAGCTACAGTGAAGACACCAAGCACTCCACAGCTCCCGACAGCAGCTCATAGCAACTACTGACGTTTAAGCCACAGTCGCCTGCCAAAACATGCCACGACTCTTATGGTGTCCAAGCCAAAAGTTGCTCCATTTTTCCGTGGTGGACCTCTGCACGAGATGCGTTCCTCTCTTCAGGGGCCTTCTCTGCAAGCTCCACACGGCTTTGCTGTACCTCCCATTGGAGGTGAGAAAACTGGTTCCTTCGTTGCCTCATAAGATCTTGTAGACTTGCCTGTTGTCCCGAGATGTACGACTGTAGTTCTTTGCTGAATGTCCCCTGTAGGTTGTCAGGTGGACCTGTGACTCCATCAGCACGAACCTTCTTCCGTCTGGTTTCCATTATTCGTCACTGCTCCTACTGGCCTGGATCCCACCACTGCCACCAAATGTGGGGAAGCTGGCCCGAAGTGGTCGAAGTAGGAGGCAGATATGCAAAAGTCTTGTACCAGACAAGATTTATTAAAACGAACAAAACATGTGCACGCAACTACACTGAAGTCTCTCTCCAAAATGGGGCCCGCAGAACCCTTTTATACTCTAGGCCCCTCCCCTAGGACGGTACGTCTTGATTGCAGGGAACTGCACCCTTTAATCCTCAAAGAGGCAATGGAATTACTTGGCCCCTCCATGGACCAATGTCCCCAAAACAATTCAAATGTCTAACTGAAACTACAAATACAAAACAAATACATTTTAAACACCTTATTAAACTAAATCCAAATTGAACTATGGCAGTTCTCCCCTCCACATGGTCTGGCCCATGACCCCTGCAAAGGTTACAAAAATGGCCGCCATGAGGCCCTCCTCCTCTTTGATCAGACCATGTGGAGGACAAGGTAAGTTTGTTGAGGTGAACTGAAATACAAATTTAAACAAATAAACATATTGAAAAGGAACATATGTGTTGTGTGATAACTAAACAAAACAAACATCGGATTAAGTTTACAGTTGAATATGAGAAATTGAAAAATACAAATTAGAGGTGATTAAAGGGGACAAAGACCCACTTTGTCACATACAGTAACATAAAATTACAATACTCTTAAGATGACCAATTAATAGCACTGTAAATAGATCTTGTGATTGTATAGTGGATTTTAGTATACAAAAAAACAAATTTTTACCATGTTTACCATATTCAAATGTACCTAAATGTACCTTTAATGTAATTTGCCTGACTGCCACATTTTCCTTACTTTATATGCAACGCACTAAACAAACTATCACAGAATAAAACTTTCATAAAACATTTTTCATACATTAACATACCTGCATTACATTACATACCTGCACAAAATAATATAGAGATAGTCGTGAAATGGGCTTGTAGTGGACATGTGCTGTCTCTGCAAACAGTGCGAAGAGAGAGGAATGTTAGCCGCTAACTAAGCTAATAAGAAAAACACGGTAAACTCAAATATACTTCAAATTAACTTCAGAAAAACATGACAAAATAAACACAAATTAAGTAAAGCACCATTTATAATCCCCAACCTAACATAAAAATAGCTACACATATGTAAATTAAAACTTTTGTCCACCCAAATTCACGGACATGTTACCTCGTCTCGAGTCCTCCATAACAGTGGAGAGAACTCAGAGTTCCCGCGGGTACAGGAGGGGCAGGTATGGTGTGCACCAGAAGATGGCGCTGTTTACCAATTTACTGGAATTTAACTAGCACATATTAACTATGTTACACATACATAACAAATAATATATTTTTTATCTATTGAAATTGGCCATACTTCTAGATGCTGCAGTAGATCTTTATCTCCAGCAATTTATGTTTGTCTTGTCTGCTTGGCTGTGTTGTTCTGTTTGCATGGCTTTTTATATGTTGCACTTTTATGTTTCGGTCAGAGATAAGTCACATTATATTTACAACAGACCGAACCTCAGTCACTGGTCAAACACCGGTGTAGCCTATTGCAGCAGAACTTCTGTCTCACAGACAGGTCTGGTCTGGCCCTCACAACTTCCTCACAGCTGCACATATTCACTTCACGTGTCAGAGAGCTGTACACAGTGACAGCAATGGTGGTGTCCTTGTTAAAATGGAAAATTCTACAACAATTGAGGTCAACTGATTTAACGTTTATTGTGACTGAGGTAGAACTCTGTTAAACTTAAATGAGGCGAACAAAGGCTACAGCTGACAGGTAACTAGGTAAAAGCTAGCATGAATGACTGAAATTGGAGAATGACAAGGGATCAGGGTGGTTAGTGGTGTTTTGGAGGCGGACTGTGGCTCAGAGCAGCTGCATGTCGTGGAACCAGCACTTTATAATCTCCACAGTCTGCTGCTGCATCGTTTGAAACACATCTGGATCTGTAAAAACGACTATTCACTCAAGACTGTTTGCAATAGTCTGACATGTGAGTTCTAACTTGTCTTAAAGACTAATGTTGAAGGCTGTGATGTTGGATTTGCTCACATCCTTTTCTGCCCTTTCTGTCATCAGCTTTTGTGACCAAAATAACCGCATTGTGCCACTTGAGTAAGTTAATAAAGTTTGTCACCAATACCATCAGAACTCTGCTCAGTGTCACAGACGGGGAACAGACTGCGCTTGAGGCCTTGAAGCTGTGGTCTGGGCAGCATTGTATTCTGTCAGAAAAAGGAAGGAGCGAGAAACTGCAGGACGAACTAGCGCAAAAGTAAACACACTTGCAAATTTCAATGACTTCCCAAATCACGGACGAAATTGTGTTTTGTTTCATTTCAATACGGAACACAAAATTTGCTTTCCAATTACAAAACGATTCTGTATTTTATGAGACGACGCAACCCTACTAGCCTCGCTCTGAGCATGAAGCTCAGCTCTCACCGCCTTCATGATGATTGATCAGACCTGACCACGTGGTGCACATCTCTGTCGTCACTCAGTGGGAGGTGTCGGTACAATAGCTGCAGTATTGGCTAGGGCAGTGGTCCCCAACCTTTTTATCACCGCGGACCGGTCAACGCTTGATAATTTTACTGCGGCCCGGAAGGGGAGGGGGCGTTGATCATAATAAATGTGAATCCACTGTGTACCTGTTTTTTTCTTTCAAATTATTCCATGGGCTTGTCTTTTAATCCAGGGTGCTTGGTCTCTAAGTGGCGAAGCAGCTTTGAAGGCTTCATTGCCTCATTAGAGCCGTAGGATTCACGTAGGATTCCTGGTATTGTCTTGTTTCTGACTCATTTTGTTGCTTGTGGGTTAAATTTTAGCTCAAATGACCGAGATGTAACCATCATCGGGCCCAAAAATTCAAGCCCCGACCCGCCGAGCCCGAGTCATTTGCTGCAAGATTCGACCCGAACCCGACCCGGGACCGCGCAGATACTGTCCGAACCTGACCAGCTCTTACTCCTGGTGTGCACGCACTCTGGTCCAGGTCTGGTTCAAGACCCTTGCATGTCCTGCAAGTAGAAAGTGCTTAAAATCAGAAAGAATCTGCATGACGTCTCTTTTTGCCGGACGACGTCTGGTGTGGTTTTCAGGTCATTAGACGAGTGCTCTCGTGCAAAACCACCTGAATCTGCTGGGTCTTCTTCAAATATGGACCACAGTAAACTAGAGTGGTAAACTAGAGTGGGTGTAACAGACAACCTGCAGTATTCTTATACTTCCATGGTAGCCAGTAACAACAGTCTAGTAGTAAGTCACCAAAATCATTCTTCTGTGCCGCAAAAGAGGGGTAGAATCTATGGTTTCAGTGTTACACCTTTCTGATCCTGAAGTGTTGTTTTTATTGGAATATTGATGAAAATCATTACCTTTTTAATAAATTATGTAAATATTATAATTTTACTGAAATTGTAACAAGCTTAATACATTCACAACTTTTAAGTACTGCAATAAATTACTGTACTATGTTACTAACAAAAATATATATAACACTTCTGTAAACGTGTGTTAGTGACCTCATAGGTGGATCCAGTGGTGTCCAGGGCTGTTAAAGTCCACTAATCATGGCCCATTTCTCAGAGCTTGTTCATTACAACTGCAAACACCAAGAAAGCGCCACAGGTGGTGGCTTCACTAATCATCTTTACCATTTCTGAAAACTAACCTTCTCTTCAATAATTACACAATTAGTGTTAAATTCAATTCCTAAAATGTTACTAGACACATTTCGTTTCCACAGGTAATGCAGTGTTTTTCATTCATTTTAAATTCCAACACAGTTTACATGTGTAGCCCTTTGTTATCTAACTTTGAGCTGTCAGATTCTTGTTGTGAAGGTGTGAATCATTTCGGTGTGGTGTTCAGTCTATTGTGTAAGTCTACACTTCACACCTTATTATCATCTAATTTTGTGAACAATTTGTACACAAGGTAATTCAGAGTACTTTGCATAACAAGAAAAAATGCATTATAACCTAAAACAGATAAAGACATGTAAAAGCATTATACAATTACTTTAAAAGAGATGAGTGTGGATAAAATCTTTTAGTCGTATGCCTAAACACAATAGTTTTTAGCCTGGATTTGAACATTGTCAGAGCAGAGGCCTGTCACATCTTCAGGGAGACTGGTCCAGTTTTTCACTGCATAAAACCATGTTTAGTCCTGACTCTGGCACCAGCAGGAGGCCGGTCCATGTTTAGTCCTGACTCTGGCACCAGCAGGAGGCCGGTCCATGTTTAGTCCTGACTCTGGCACCAGCAGGAGGCCGGTCCATGTTTAGTCCTGACTCTGGCACCAGCAGGAGGCCGGTCCATGTTTAGTCCTGACTCTGGCACCAGCAGGAGGCCAGGTCCATGTTTAGTCCTGACTCTGGCACCAGCAGGAGGCCGGTCCATGTTTAGTCCTGACTCTGGCACCAGCAGGAGGCCAGGTCCATGTTTAGTCCTGACTCTGGCACCAGCAGGAGGCCCATCCCTATGGTCCTCAGATGGTTCATATGGTACTACACTTGCAGAGGTGTAAAATGAGGTGTGTGAGTTGAGATGTTATATAGAATGTTGTGGACAAAAGTGTGCTACAAATTAGGCAAAACATGTCGCCCAAACCAAACACTGGCAGCTCTGACGTTTAGGAGTGAAGCACCATTTTCTGTCCCGGGGTGTGATGCAACTTTGAAGCAAAATGTACATATTTAAAAAAAACAAAAAAAAACAACAACAATCAGTTCTATAACAAGCGTAAGGGTGGCTTTTCTCAAGAATTACATCACTTTGTGTAACTCTTTTTTCTTAGCACTGGAGCCTCAGTTACAGGACAATACAGGATTAATCAAACATGCAGGAATCAAAATACAAATATGAGTAAATGAATGATGAGGTAACACTGTTGTAACAAGGTTAAGCTTATTAAAGTAGATTCTGCAGAATATGTCCCCTTGAAAAACAATTAACAATTTTAAAATGTCCGGTTTTAGTTCAGTCTAAAAACAGCAATAAAATGTCAACAGCTTAATTTTTGTCATTCTATAATTTCATAAATGCAACAAAGTATAGTTCTTTTACAGTGGATGACAAAAAAAAAGAAAAAAAAATGGAAACGAAAATCTAATTAGTATCTTGTATGAGCTCCTTTTGCTTTAAAAACTTCTGTCAAACAAACAGAAATAAGCTTTTGGATAAATTCAAATCCCTCTTAGTATAGTAGAACAATATATAAAACATTATACACTGTGTTGTCTTCATTTTAAGGGTCAAATAGGTTTTGTGGCTCCAAAAATAGCTCTTTTGACAGTAAAGGTTGTCGACCCATAGCTCAATTACCGTTCTGTGTAGGATAAGAAAAGTTTTCTTCTTTATTCAGTACAGTGCTGTATTCTGGTTACAGATGTGGATATTCACTCGTCTGCTGACTAATCCATGCTTCTTCTCACTGTTGTGACCGGAGGCGCGTCGACTACAAACGTTGCAGTTAGCGTTTCATCAAAAACTTCTGCTCTGAGCTCCTGCGTAACTCATCTGTTAGCACAAGCTTTTCTCCACAATCAGATGAAAAGTGTTTGAGGAATTAGACGTTTCTAATTCTGTAGAGCTCCAGGCTCAAACACACAACAGCAGAACGGTCCCTGTCAGCAACCGATCTGCCCTGCCATCGGGCCTGACTACAGCTCCAGCAGATATGAATCACCTTAAACATGTTTCCTTCATTCAGAGTGGCCTGGCTGCCCTCACACCCGTCTCATTGGCTTTTGTACAGAGAAAGTCTGGTACTTCTTCATAGAGGTTCATATTTTGTATCAGAATTGAACTGAAACTGAAGTTTTATTGTGGAAAAACGTTTAATCTTTTTAAAGAGGAGGGATATTACAGCACTCATCAGGACAAATATTAAGCATTACTTGTATTGTTATTGGGATTTAAACATGCTCTTGTGTAACTTTACCATATTGTACAGACTTAACTATATCATTATAACAATGTCGTGACCCTTACCTTGAACCTACAACAAAGTGCTAACCAAAAACAATAAAAAAAAAAAAGAAATGAGGAAATGAGTCACCATTTTAACAGCCCGAGTTACCCATGCGATCTGCACAGCAGGGTCAGTTTTTCCGTGACTGGTTTCCACTTATTGTGGTTAAAGTTGTGAGAGTTTGGAAAAAGTCAGGAGAGAGAGGTCTTCCTTTGTTTTCAAATGTTGTTCTGCATCGTCTGTTGAATCAATCCTACAATGCCTAATCTCACACATTTTATGCAGTGTTTGAAGGATATATAATATGATTTGAAGTCAAAAAAGGTTTTATTTCTAATATGTAAGAGATTCACTAAAATAGTTGAAAATATTGACATACACAACTATATCATAGTATATTTAACATTGGGCATTGTATTTGCATTTGCAGATGAACAATCACCTGCTCACCCCAGATTGATATGTGCAATCTTTCTGTATTGAGTTCTCCAGATTTATCAGTCTGGACAGTCTCCCTCCGTAAGACATCATGACAAACATGTGAAGCTGGTCGAAGTGTCACAGCAGCTGAACAAGCTGAGGAATCACTGGTTGAATCCAGTCAAAGAACCGTTGTTTTCTCAACACACTATCCAAAAATAAAGAACTGCAACGGAGCTTTGTCTCTTTGTACTGAAAAGATTGTATTGTTTATGTGCAAAGTAAAAATGATTTGTCCCTGACAAAAACTGGACCATGAGTAGGACATACCTGTCAAAGCCCGCTCTCATCTGGGAAGCTAAGCAGGCCAGGGCCTGGTCAGTACTTGGATGGGAGACCGCTGGAACACCAGGGGCCACACGGGGGCGCTGGAGGAGGAAATGTGCCTAGTATGAAAGTGTTGTGCAAATGGTTGGTGGTGGGAGGGGCAGATGGCACACACTGACAGCCTCACTTCCGTCAATCTGTCCCGGGACAGCTGTGGCTACAATAGTAGCTTAACATCAAATGTGGAGTGAAAGAATAATGCCAGAAAAAGCACCATATAAGTATAATAAGTATATAAGTATAATACTGATAAGCAATGAACAATGATAAAACACATCCTTAAATATCCGAGAAATGGGGACCGCACAAGATGAGTGGATTAGATTAACCCGACATAACATTTAGGGCAAGGTTTGTCTTAACACGTCAAGATTAGGCACAATGTTCACATTTATCTCGGATATGGTGACCTGTGACCATTTCAATCTTTATAATCGATAAAGCATAGAGTAACAAAATGTCTTTCCCGTAAAAGAGCACAGACTTCTTCCTCATTCTCACATGCACAAAGTGTTTCTGTGTGCACGTTTTCACAATATTAGAGTCTGTAAATCTGTTAAAAGAGGCCATAAAATATTTCATTTGAAAGACCCTGTCCTTTACATGAAGACCACAACATACACATGTGGAGAGGACAGTGCTGTGGACACAGTGGACACATGTGGAGCTGGAGAGGACAGTGCTGCTGTGGACACAGTGGACACATGTGGAGCTGGAGAGGACAGTGCTGTGGACACAGTGGACACATGTGGAGCTGGAGAGGACAGTGCTGCTGTGGACACAGTGGACACATGTGGAGCTGGAGAGGACAGTGCTGCTGTGGACACAGTGGACACATGGAGCTGGAGAGGACAGTGCTGTGGACACAGTGGACACATGTGGAGCTGGAGAGGACAGTGCTGCTGTGGACACAGTGGACACATGTGGAGCTGGAGAGGACAGTGCTGCTGTGGACACAGTGGACACATGTGGAGCTGGAGAGGACAGTGCTGCTGTGGACACAGTGGACACAGAGGGGACAGAGACATGTGGAGCTCCAGGGGACAGTCTCATCAGAGGGGGACAGCTCTCACAGTGGTCTTCTCCAGCTGCAGCATGTGGACAGAGCTCGTACTATTGTAACTCCGTGGGCAATAGTTATTGAAATGATTTTGTTTTTTTTGGTTTTGTTCACTGTAATAATAACAACATTGAAAGTTGTTCTCTTGAAACAATGAACTTATTTTGGAAACATACGCCATAAGAGAAACATTATAGACACCACATATAAGTAAAACAGGGAATAATTGTTGTACATTAAATACTTCATTTGAATAAATATTTCCACTGCTACATTTTGACACTTGGGAAATGTGAGAATTCGCTGTCGTCCTTCCTTTACCGGTTGGAAAACTGCGGCAAAACCTCTGTAAATCACAAACTGTCAGGTAAACTAAACAAACCACTTTTACTCTTTCTATTACTCTATCCTTTTTTTAAGTAACCTTATTCCATAGCCGCGGGAACTAGGGGTGCAGAAGGTGCAATAGCACCCCCTGCTGGATGGTCAACTCAATGGGAACTTGTAAGCAGGCTCATCAGGGTTTTGCCCTGAGCAGAACTATATCTGTTCTAGGTAACATTATAAAACAACACAGTTTCTGTTCTAATAAATATGTTATTTTTACTTTTATCAAATGTTATTGCAGTCACCTATGTGCCTGCAGGTTAAACTCAGGGAAAACTAAACCTGTGATGGTGCGCGGCGCTCTGACCTGAGCGCACACCACTATTTACTGCTGTTTGTATATTCTCTGTGACAAAATAAACGAGGAAATGACAACCCTAGGCTGGGATTAAGAGATGAAACTACACCGCAGACGCCTAAATGTGAGGACTTTGCTGGAGTTACAGGCTGTATGTGCAACAACTCGTGTTTGAGCCTGACATGACACATAAGGACCAAAGGGAGTTTACACGGAAAGAAGCGGCACAAATCCATGTCCTCGTCTCATTGAGGTGGGACTTTGCTTCATCTGAGCGTCTGAGCGGTGAGTGAACTGATGAAGGCTCATGATTTCATACAGACACCTGCAGCTATGCCTTATTCTTACTTCTTACTCTGTTACTCAGTACTTAGACAGTTGTTGGAGTTTGTGGATGTCAGTATTTGGGATTGACAAACAATTGTTTGGAATTAAAATTCTTACGATGTTATGTTTTAGCCACAACCCCTTTAATGCTGAACTGCCATTTCCAACTTGTCGATAGAGGTGCGAACCTAAACAAGCTGCATGAACTATCTTGGACTCACGGATACACGGGCATTAGACAGCCACGCTAATAGACCTGTGGCTACAGAGGGACAATGGTCCTTTGGGAAAAATAACTGTTTTATGCATAGCCTCTTTCATAGCTTCACTGGCACTGAGCAAATTCATTTCAGTAAAGCTTTATATTAGCTTTACTTTGCAGCAGCTCTGGAGAAGAAGCTTAAATGTGCAGGATAACCTTAACCAATGACACCAAACACAATCACGTTTTTTATGTGAAAACGACACCATCACATGGTTGAAAACAAGTGTTCTTGTACCTTTTTCAAATAAAAAAGGAAAATGTTCAGACACATGTGGGGCTGATTTTTTCTCGTTATCTCTCTTGTGGACAGCGCTTGTTTGATTGGAAAGGTCAATTCAAAGGTCTCTAATCACAGGCGCCGTCTGTCCATCTGAACCTGTTTATCTGACGCTCTGCTTGGCTCAGAAGCAGACCCAGACTCAGCTCAAGCCTTTGATAATGCTTTTTGATATCAGGATTTCCCTACACAATGGATGCAGCTACTCTAACATGCTAACATGCTAACATGCTAGTGTAGTAGCTTGGATGTATGTGTTCTGCCTGCCAGCAGGGGCGCCAAACACCAGACTGTAAAAGGACGCTGTTTGTTGTTAGCTCTTGTGTGTGTGTGTGTGTATGTGCGTGTGTGTGTACAGTGTGTGTACAGTGTGTGTGTGGGTGCATGTGAGTGTGTATGCGCGAGTGTGTGTGTGTATGTGAGTGTGTATGTGAGGTTGTGTGTGAGTGTGTGTGTATGTGTGGGGGGGTGTGTGTGTATGTGCGCGTACTTGTGTGTGTGCGCGCGTACGTGTGTGTGTGTGTGTGTGTGTGTGTGTGTCCAATCCTATGGTTAAAGCCTCACATGGCGTGGTGTGTTTTCTTTGACTGGTCATAACCTGTAGTCTGTGTCTTTAATAATGCGTTTGTTTTCGGTCACAGTCCCTGAGTCCACTGTGCGTCTGGCACAACCATCGCTGCTTTTCTGTTTTCTCTAGTCTTCTGCCTTATGTCCTTAGTACCTGCTACTCGGATGGGACCCTGAGCATTTCAATGTAAATTATGTCAAACATGGAGACGGAAACTCTAAACATGGATTCAGCAATGTATCAACTGCAAATGTGAAATGAATGGAGCTTATTATAACTGATCAAAACTCAAACTTTTAAACTAATTATGCTTAAATAGAACAAATAGTCCTCTATTCAATAGACAAACCTGTGTCCTTGTATGATGCTTCTTTAGCTTAGACAAACATGTGCATTTACAGTGCTTTGTGTCACTAAAACAAGCAGCGTGGAGAGGGCCCTTTTCATTATTGTAGAACTAAGTGGAAGTCAAGTCAGGGTCCTGTCCAGTGAGCGGAGGGACACAGGTCAGACACTCACAGACAGATCAGTTCTGTGTTCACAATCGCCATCAGCACACCCAGAGCCTCATCAGGCATTGACAGACGTGTGGATCACAGCACGAAAATGAGTGAAGTCATCACCTCTAAACCATTAGAAGATGACTGTTCCAGAGCTTCTACCGATTTTAGTAAACGAGCATCTTGAAAACTGCAAAATAATGTCAACCATTTCCTCAACAAACGCAAAAGTGAGACTGGACCACCTCTGACTCCCACCAAATCTCAGAACACCAAAAAAGGTCAAATGGAGCTAGAAACGGCCGACTCAATAGTAGCACAGCTAACGCCAGCTATCGAGAGGCAAGGATCCTCAATTGAAAGTCAAATCAAAGATCTGAAAGCGTCATTGGAGTTTCTTTCTGCTGACCTACACGACATGAAAGAGAAAGTGGAAAAATACAGAAGGTAGAGTTGAAAAGTGATTGAACTGGCGCGCCTACAAGCGGCGTGGAATTTACAGCTGCGCGGGATGCCAGAGAAAGTGGGAGAAGAGGTGAGGATGGCGGTGATCAATATATGTTGAAACATAGCTCCAGGAAAGAAGTTTGTGGAAGTCATTGACTGCACAAACTAAACCCAACCAAATCTTATGGAAGAGATATTATTATCCAGTTCTCAATACAATATTACTGCGATGCCATTTGGAAAATGTCAAACAACTCTGACTATCTGAAGCAACCGAACCTGCGCTTCAAGGAGGACTTGACGCCAGAGGACTGAGAGAAGTGTGATAGGCTGTGGCCCCTCATCGAAAAACCAGGCAAGAGAAGAAGCTGGTTTACTTCATCGGAGAAAGAGCTCACATCGACAACAAGGAAATACATTAGCTGGAACTGATGATCAACACTTTTCTATGGGAAGAAGTGCTGCCTTGTTGTGTTACTAATCTACCTCTAGAGTAAGAAAGGATTGTTCTGACCTTTGTTTTCTTGTTCAAACATGTCACTGTTAAAACTTATCTTAATGCTCGAGGCTTAAGAGACTTTTCTTTACACAAAAACTTTGATGCAGACATATGTTTGGTCCAGGAGTCCCACTCAACAGAAGAAGATTATAACTTTTGGAAATCACAATGGGGCGGAGACATGTGGATGTCCCATGGAAACAACCACTCAGCACGAACTCTCACCTTGAAGCATAAGTTCAGTGTTAAGGTCATCTTTACTAAGAATGGACACTTCATTCTTCAGGTTTTATCCCACAGCAACCAGCTATTTCTTTAGGACAATGTGGATGGCTATACAAATGTCAGAGAAAACAAAAATCTATTTCAAGACTCAAACACTGATATTGAAAGCATTATAGAAAGATTTATAGATCTTAAAATAGTACTAGGAGGGGATTTCAACTGTACACCTTGTGATGATGTAGACCAGTACCAAAGCACAAACAATAGGAACTTTTATCTAACAGAATTCAAGAGCGAGAGAGGACTGATATATATTTGGAGAGCAAATAATCAATTTAATAGAGAATATACATGGAAAAATAAAACTGATAGATTACCATCTGGCTTGTCTCGGAATCGTTTTCAAACATACACAGTAAATCTGAAATTACCCCAACACCTCTTACAAACCACAGAGCAATTTTACTCACTTTAAATCTATCAACAAACAGTGAATTTTGAAGATGTCCATCTTATTGGAGGTTAAATAATTTTCTTTTGCAAAATTACAACATTTGTTCATTAATAAAGAACAAAATGTATTACAGTGCGACTGAAAAGGAAGGGGAATATAAAAAAAACTGGGAGCTGTTGAAATTTGAAGTAACTATTTATGGAAACTGGAGCGAAACTTACATTACATTTTTGGCGGAGTTTCTCCCAGATGCCAGAGTCAAGTAACGTGCAACGAGAAAGTAGTGTGCTGTGTGTCCGAATGCGTGTCCAGATATATCAGTCTGGTCGCCCTGCCCTCCGCCGTGCCTCGAGTCAACTCTAAAACGTACCGAGCAATCAGATTGGTTTATTTCAGTGATGCAAACGGCGTCACTCTAGCGCGGCGGAAGTAGCAGTTGGCTACAACACTCTATTCTCAAAGGCTGTGTCTGAATGTCCACGCTCTCTCTTCTTCTCTAACCCCTCAATCACTATAATCCTGCCCTCACTTACATTCTCTCTGAGCTGCTCCTGAAGCTCCTGCGCTCACATCCTGCGTGTTCTCTGTCCATTTATTTGTTGAAGAAAGTTAAAAAGTCAGTGGAGAAATGCAGTATCCATGCTGGGTTCAACTCTCTGCACTGTGTTCTATGAGCAGCGGGGGAGGGGCCGTGTAGGCGTTAATGCTGCAATGCATTATGGTAGTAGTATGCATACTGGTAAGTATGGTAGTTCTCTGCGTTTTAGCGGCGGGCCACTTATACTACAAATTTAAAATTAGAAATCGTCTTGAGGGCCGCATTTGGCCCACGGGCCACGAGTTTGAGACCCCTGGTCTATGGTGTTAATGCAACCAGTTAATCAATTATTGACTGCGAAGGGCTCCAACCATTGGTTAAAGAAAAAATTGAAAACGTGCATCCCTAGTGGGAGACGAGAGTTTTGTAAGAGGAGACGTCCTTTCTCTGCTTCACCTGTGGCTTTCATCCATCTACCCAGCATTTACAGAAGCAGTGCTCCTGCCTGTCACAGAGCAGGGACCTGTCTGGAAACAGAAGAGTTCAAAGCACATGATTTCAGTTTGCAGGTGCGCGCCTGCCCGGTGGGTAGAGCACGCTCGTAGTGGACGCTTCCAGTGCGCTTTAACTTTAATATGATATCAAGACATGGCTCTATTGACACCTCATCCATGCCTAAAGATCAGCTGTTTTAGCCACTAGAATGAAGCGTTTCGCTACAACATGTCTGTTTACTCACCACTTCTTCACGTCAGCCTGACACAGATCATGTGCTTCAGTCGTAACAGTTCCGTCCTGGTACAGGTCCGTTTGGAATAAAAGCTGTCCCCCTCGTGTTCGTCGGCCTAATTTTGTCACGGTGTAGCTGCATTATAGCGTAATTACTCTAACCCTAAAACTATTGAGTCATAACATACAATGTCCCAACAAAACACAATAACTATTGTCACAGATTTCTGCATGTGCTATTTGTCACTCACAGTTTGATCTGTTCCTCTGAGATGTCATTGGGAGATAGTCAGCTGTGTCCAGTCAACATGAATCATTTTCCTCTTTAAAAGACACTTTAAAAGATATTATGTTGCTCCGTCATCAAAAACATACCTGGAGTTACATTTAGCTGCATTCATACAAGTTTGAGCAATGCTGGTTAGAAAATCCTCTCCCTCCGACGTTCAAAAACACTCCCTGCTCAACTCGATCAATGACGTTTTTTCCAATTTTAGACGTCATTTATCTGAGAATCTTCGGCTGTCCTTTAATCATCGCCAGACTCGCTCTGTAACAAATGTAACAAAACACAGAAAACCAAACCAAACATGCAAAATAACAAATTTACAAACAAACAAAATCAAACCAGTTATTTACAGTTAAAATTTACCACGTGCCATTCCCCGAACAGTAGCGGCGGGAGGAGAAGCGCTGGCGTGAGCTCTGACAAAAGCCCCCCAGCGGGCACAGGAGGTGCAACTTGGTCCCTCGAAGTGGACAAGTACGGGTCCCACCAGACCCCAGTTGGGGGCGCACACCCCAGCCCCCAACAACACTCCAGTTACCGCACGGCCAAGACATGGAGCAACCTGACCCAGACACACACCTGCACGCACTAAGTGTAAGGAGTGGTGGTGACTTTATCCCGACCACAGTGTGACACGACCGGTCTAACACGAACTACAGGCCACCAAGGACTGCGGTCAATAGAAGAGGCTTGCAAGGGGCAATAACCAGCTCTTAAATTGCACCCACGCTCCGCACTGTACCAGCTAGAAGTGCTTTTTTCTTGTGGGGTGGATGATTTTAGGAAAAACAGAATCATTTTAACTGACATTGTCACTGCCTTCTCTCGAGAAAACATTATTAAATTGTAAGATATTGAAAAACAAATGTGAGCGTGTAAATGTTTATACATTTAGCATAATTGCTGGCTTTTCAATCTGCTCCCTCTCAATCCAGAGTGCCACTCCACATCTGCCACCTAAAGATCCCCGGGTTCCGATAGGCTACTTTTTTAAGACACAGTAAAGGATCGGGCAGGCTGTGTGTTGGCGCCTTCCCTCAGATACAAGCAGCAAAGCTGGGTCTTATGAAGGCTCTGGCTATTAGGTTAGTGCAGACACAACCTTTGTCTTTAATAAAGCCTCATTTTATTTTATTGAAAACAACATTTAAACTGAAATTTGAGTTTAATAGTAAGAGTATATAGTAGCTATTCTGTAGCTGATCAAAAGTTTAGGACCACATGCCCGAATCTGTGCAAAATGTGAATTTAGTGTCATTTTCTGTCAGGTGTTCACCTGTCATGATGTTCTGATGGAAAAAGCAAAAAAAAACGTCCTCTTTCTGAATGTGGTGGTTGTTGAGCTGCGTAAGCAGAGCCTCTGTCCATCGCTGCTGAGGCGCAGCACAGTGAGACAGTCATTTGGAATTTCTTATAAGATCTTGACGGTTATGGAACTAATAAGTCAAGTGGAAGATCCAAAAAAAAGACCCCAGCTCTGAGCTGGAGGATCTGATTGGCCGTCTGTCAAGACACTGGACGATCCTCGACCCAAATGAAGGCTGTTACTGGTGCGACTGCAGCCCAATAACATCAGACAATCATCGACCTCCGGCCTGTGTCCTGGTGCCACGTGCACTGATGGACACCCTTGTGCTTGAACATGGTGTTTGTTATATGAACTGTGGCTAGCACAGAAGTCCAATAACTGAGCACGGCTCGGGTTCAGATCAGGGGGGCAATCACCCCTCTCCAGGTGTCACTGTCATTTCCCACGTGGGCGTTGAAGCCCCCCAGTAGAACAACGGAGTCCTCGGTCAGTGTACTGTCCTATACCCCTCCCACAGACTCCAAGGAAGCCTAGCACTCTGCACTGTTGATAACAGGCAAATTCCACATCATGCGTCTCCGCTGCGCCACGCACTGCGCAGAACTTACGCAGCCATCGAAATGAATGAAGCCCGTTCCACATCCCGCATAAGCGCTGTGCAGGTCTGCACCTCAGCTCCGCCCCTCTGCCGCTCTCCGACAGAATTGCGGATGATTTTCTTCTGCACCAGAGTCCGACCGGATCAAGCCACGCAGTTTAGATCGCACCAAACAGGAAAGAGAACGCGAACTACATCTGGGTTTCAAAACAAAAACTTTTAACTCAGACCTAATGACGTGCATTAAACATTTTGTTACCCAGAAGGCAAATGTTTACAATCAATGCCACCTGAAACTTGTAAATGGTTGTAAATGTCTTAAGTACAGTTTTAGACTTTAGTCGTTTTATTGATGCTCTATTCATGCGCCGTGAAACCATGACGCGGTGAAAAAAGCGATTGCAGTTGCACAAACGAAAAACTTTCAGTGAATCTGCATTTGTTTTCTTTCCGATACTTTTGGAGCGCTTTCTGATCGCAAGTTCTCACGGATCCCGCTCCTCGGGACTTCGCAGCCCTGCGCTGTGCGGACTGGCGGAGACAAATTGCATCCAGTAGGCGAGGGTCTGCGCTCTAAATCGGAGGCGGTCTGTGGCGCAGCGGAGCGGAGATGCATGATGTGGAATTCAGGCGTAACCATGAGAGATCTGTCCACCGCCTGAAGGTGCAGGGACTCCCCCCTCTCGTTCACACCAGCCCGCCGCCTGGCTCCAGGGTGGGGCCCCAGTAACGCCAGTCCGGGCAATGTAACTGGCCTTGTTTGCAAAATCATTATAAGGGGCTTCTGAAAAAAAAGTCTAGGAAAAAAATATGGAAGCATGAAAACATGTTTTCTGGCACAATGATGTGTGATGAAACCTAAAAGTACCATCATTTAAGTAACATTTATAGGGATCCTTGTTTAGGGCCTAAGTGAAAAGAAATATTCAAAGACCTTTTTTATTTTATATATTCGGGAAATAATTCAGGCGTTAAGGGGTTAAGCATATGAAAACATGGTGCTGTTTGCACTCTGGATACACACTATACGTGCTCATGTCAGGACCTTAAAGCTGATAAACCTCCTCACTCACAGTGTCCTATTGAAATAAAGTTTGTCATGAGCAATACCAGTCTTGAGTCATTGTTAATATTACCAAGACTAAGTAGAAACGATGCTGAATCTGGAAAACAGAACAAGGTTATGTTGGCCTAACATTCAACTTACAATGACTCAGAATGGGGCCTTTCTTTCACTAAAGAAAAACACCTTCATCATTCAGAGGCATGCCCTTGGTGCAGTAATCATACAGAGAATGTTGTGATTACACCCAAAGCGATGTAGTGCAAACTGCAAGCACCAGGTTAGGAGCAATTTAAAAAGAGCAGCATTGATTTTTATGAGAGTTATTGCAAGGGAGAGTAGTTCAAGGTTCTCAGACTTTGGATGTTTGACCATAGTCCCACTGGGGAGTGTTCAGAATGTGATATGGATGTGTGGATTTAATGCACAAAAAGCAGCTGATCAACCAAAAATCTGAAGTTCTTCAATTGCATGTAGCATTTTTACAACAACCTTCACACACTTCACAGATATTAACTGTGGTGATGTTTTCTGATAACTTATATAACAAAAAAATATATCATGACTGAAAAGACTGAAAAAATACATCTTTTGATGTCCAGAGGCCTGTTATTCCTGTACTTCCCATTAGCTTGTGAAATGTTTTGTTATTTTTTGTACCACTGCTTAATGGATCTGACACATAGTGTAGGTTGAAAGTGAAGGTCCAGGGCATTAGTAAAAGAGAGCTCCGACCCCCCCATCACCCTGTTCCCCTGCATGTGCAGCCAAGTCTTTAAGATTCAAAAACAGTTTGATCCTCTTCGTCGTAAGGACACAAAATCAAGCTCTGGGCCGAACACACCCTTCAATTGTGATATTGTATGTCTTTAATATTTTGTTGTTGTTTTTTGTGTTCGGGACGACACAGTTGATGTGAGCCCCTTCTTCAATGTTGTGCCGAAAGTAAATTCTGTCATCACCAAGTTCAGTTAATGTGAGCGTACAGTGCACAAAGACGCTTTGGAAGAAGTCTTGTTTGGAGTCCTTTGTTTTTCCCTTTCATGTTTGCACTAGGATTGGCTGCGATCATCAAATGAAACACAGATCCATAAACTCGCTCGAAATCAAACAAGAACCTGACCAGTGTTTTCAGAAGTCATAAGAAATCCCACAAAACAGATTTCAGCTGTTTTACTCCTGATAATAATTAACATCTTTTTCAAAATATGTATTGTGTGAATGTATTGTTAGCTGTTTCTCCTCAGTAGTACTTTTTTTTCATCATTATTACTTCTGCTCTTTTGGCTCACATCAGAAGTACAGTGTCGTTTCTATTTTTGTTTGTTTTTTGCACTCTCTCTTTCTCTCCGTTGTGTTCCATGTTTTGAGTTTATGTGTTTACATTTTGAAAATGGAATGCCTCCACAATAACTTCATTAGAAAATGAAAATCCCTCTGGTCTTGCAAGTGCACAAACACTGTCATGCAGCCAGCATATGTAGTGTTAGTGTGTGGTAAAAATGCTTTTGGCCATGGTGTGTCTGTTGTGTTAAGCTGACAGTTTGGCCTGAGTAATTGTGCCTGTGGTCATTTATTTTATTTTATTTGTACCTTTCCCAAAAACGATCTATTGGCAGTGACATGTAATATTTAATAAGGATCTACCACTTGTATTTTTTTCACCCTCACCTGTGTTCACTTATCACCAAATGTATGTTCAAGTTTAGACAAAATACATGTTTCAGTTGAAAAATTCATTCTCTTGTGACTTCCACAGCTTTACACCTACAACACATAACGGGCATTATGTTGCAGTCAAGGTAAAATGTGTACAGATGACGTGACTGTGAAGGAGAATACCACTACGGCTGGTTCTCGTGCATTTGGTGATTCTCAACAGGAAAGAATACTTTTTTAAATTTTTTTTATTTATTGCGTGTAATTTAATAGTTACTTCATCAGGTAATTAGTTACTTTCATCACATAATTACTACGAGAAGTAATGGGTAACAAGAAGAAACTACTTTTATGACGGAGCTGCAGATACTTTAATGTCACATTGTCAGCGGCGAAAGTGGCGGATCGTGAATACGCTGAATATGCTTTGATGAAGACAACCAAAGAAGGCATTTTCAAAGGTGCAGTATTTGAATATACAGCTTATTACCTCACAGCAGTGTTCTCCACATGAAAAGACCCCGAGGTGGCGAGAGAGTGGAGTCACCCAGGGCCTAGATGGACGCACAGATGGCGTGTGTGAAATGTTCCTCTCGTCCATTTCACAGCAGCCCAGTGCCCGCCTGGTCATCAGATAAGCAGCGTGTCCGGCTCTCAGCTCTCTGACGATGAGGTTTTAGCGAGTCGTCGTAATCTCTGCACAAACGGTGCCAAGGTCAGACACGGCGCACTGCAGATGATAAGAGAAGCTCACACTTACGTTGGACAGACTGATAGTGGCACCGGCTTTAATCTGTGCAGTCTGCCTCCGTTCACATCCAGGTCTAGAGAGCCTAATGATGCTCTAACTTAAACAGAATTGTCTGGATTTGACTCAGTTTCTAGTTTGTTGTAGGGATTATAATTCAAATACATTCAAAACTCTGCCGCCCGCCTTCTCACTCACACTCGGTCCAGAGAACACATCACCCCCGTCCTCCAGCAGCTACACTGGCTTCCCGTGCAATATCGTATCCAATACAAGCTCCTCCTCCTCACATACAAGTCCCTCCATAACCCCGCCCCTTCCTACCTCACCGACCTACTCCAACCGTACTGTCCCACCCGCCGCCTCCGCTCTGCTGACACCAACCTCCTCACTCCCATCACCTGCACTAAGCACCGGACCTTGGGGGACCGAGCCTTCGCCGCTGCTGCCCCGCCCTCTGGCCCCGCCCTCTGGAACTCACTTCCACAACCATCAGAAACCTGGACTCACTACAGACATTCAAATCACTCCTTAAGACCCACCTGTTCAAACTGGCTTTTGTGTAAATTTATGTTGTTTTGTCTGTTTATGTAAAGCGTCTTTGAGTGTCCAAAAAAGCGCTATACAAGTTTGATGTATTATTATTATTATAATTCCACATGTCTGCACCCTTCACAGTCATGGTTCAACTGTCATGTAATCATGGCTCCATAAGCTTTATAAAGTCTCTATATTTATTTAATTTTCACAGCCCTATTTGTGTATGAAGCAGAAACACAAATACATCACCGAGAAACCAACAGAGCTGTTGCACTTGTCGTCCTGTAAACTCCACACTGGCAGGGATGGTGGTGGTGAAGTCACAGCGCTGACCATGATGACTGAACTGTATCGGCATTTCAGATATAATGGAATATTTTTGTGCACCTGAACGTACAAATGATCGAGGGCAGAAGAAAGACAAAGCCTTTCACCAGATTTACAAAGCTCTAGGTCGATGGAGAAGCAACTGAACAGGCTGCTGTGAATCATACCTAACATTTATTAAGCTACAAATGTATTTCCCCATTGATTTTGTTTTGATTTTTATTTGGAGAATGATTTACCTTTGTCTATAAAAATCGTTAAGAGGGGCCTAGTTATATAAAAGGTTAAGTGCACAGTAGCTGTACATTCAACACAATTTAATGCCAAAATGAGAAGGACACAAATTTAGCAAAGTAAACAAAATTCAAGCATACGAATGAAAGAAAAGAAAAGAAGCAAAAAAACTACAAAACAAATCACTGCAAGTCCTGCAAAAATAAACAAATAATATAAATCAGGCAAAGCAAAATAACATCAATGTAAAATAACATGCAGATACTGGGACTCAGAAATAGGAGTCTTACCTTTACAGGAGACACAATTTGTAATTTGCTGGAAATGTTTAAAGAGCTCCGTGTGTAAGGTGCCTGCTCTCAGTTTATTCAAGCAATGTCCAACTTTAATTACACATCAGCTTTTGACCAGAACGTGAATGAATCGAGGAAGACAAAACAACGGCTACCTTGACACAACACAGCGTCAAGTGTGATCTGCACCTACATTTGAATGTAGTGTCAGTGCTGCCTACGAAGGTACCACCGCACTGACATACTACGCATCTGAGTGTGTCCTTTTGAAGTTATAAGCCTGAATAACCTGCTATAGTATATACAACTGTATATAAAGTAATGTATATTATAAAATTGCTCACTTTTTTAGGTGTTCATCAGGTGCTCTCCTTTACCCACAGCAGATTACACAAGGTGTTAAATATGCACTGCACAAGAGGGTCAAGAATGGCACACACAATGACATAACTTTTGGACATAACTGAGGCGTATATACGTGAGTCCATGTCCAGGATTGCGATAGGTCTATATGAGGTCAAGTCGATCTTTCCCTTCTTTAGGTATTACTATATTATTAGATATCATGGCTTCTTTCCAACACTGAGGAAATCTGAACTTGTTTAAAGTACCCAGTTAAAAGAACAGACGTAAGTGTTTCTTTTTAAGGCTTTATACCACTCTGAGGTATCCGCTGTTTGCAGATGATGTTGATGATGGCCTCATCAAACCAGGACCTGCAGCGTGCATTGGAAGCTGGGATGAGGATCAGCTCCTCTAAATCCGAGGCCATGGTTCTCGACCGGGAAAAGGTGGCTTGCCCTCTCCGGGTTGGTGGAGAGTCCTTGTCTCAAGTGGAGGAGTTCAAGTATCTCGGGGTCTTGTTGACGAGTGAGGGAAGGATGGAGCGTGAGATTGACAGGTGGATCGGTGCAGCGTCTGCAGTGATGCGGGCTGTATTGGACCGTTGTGGTAAAGAAAGAGCTGAGTCGAAAGACAAAGCTCTCGATTTACCGCTCAGTCCACGTTCCAACCCTCAACCTATGGTCATGAGCTCTGGGTAATGACTGAAAGGACAAGGTCGTGGATACAAGCGATCGATATGAGTTTCCCCCCAGGATGGCTGGGTGCTCCCTCAGAGACAGGGTGAGGAGCTCAGTATATTTTGGCTCTCTGGATGATGAAGTATTCTTTCCTTTGTGTTATCCTTCTATGAGTCTTGTTCCTTGATGTTTGTGCAGGAAAACTGCTCAAAAGTGGCACAGCGACGAAGTGACCAAATACACCCACACCATCTCAAGTCTGGAATTGCTTCTTTTACATTATTACAATACTGCAAAACAGATTTGACTTCATTACATGCTAAAAAAACATACCAAATAAATAAACTACCAAATAAATGTGGCAGGGTGAACTTTAATTAAAGCTGCCAGCAGACGGCACCAGAGCCAGAGCTCATAAAAGCCAGAGGTCACTTGTACTTCCTCTGACTCACACTCCACCTGCATGTTGTTTGTCAGTGCCCTCCATATGTAGAAAGTATCAGGATGGGTTTTATTTCTAAATGGTCAAATTACTCAGTATTAATTAGTTACAATTGAGGATTTCCTTCAGGTCAGCTCCATGGCTGAGAGCCCTTTGTCCTCAGGCTTCGTTAGCAGCCCTGCTGGCACTGTTATTAGAAGACTACTGGGTGGCATGTTTTCGCTGACCTGGGCTCACTGACCTGGGCCCACTGACCTGGGGCCACTGACCTGGGCTCACTGACCTGGGCCCACTGACCTGGGGCCACTGACCTGGGCCCACTGACCTGGGGCCACTGACCTGGGCCCACTGACCTGGGTCCACTGACCTGGCCGTCATGTGTCTAGCAGGGCTCTCTTCTGGAGCAGGAACCTGGACTGCTGTCTTGCCTTCCTTGTGTAAATGTCTACTCTGCTGTGACCTTTTTGATCTTGATGGACTGGAATTGTGTCATTTCAAATGTAATGCACTGAACTGACTTTTAATAACAGCAAAGCTAAAGCAAAACAGCCTATTAAATAAATAAATTGTTAATTGAATGGTAACATTTCCTGCCTCTTCAAACCTGTGTGTCTTTTTATTGCCTAATTTCCCTTTGTAAAAAAGGTGGCGTTGTTGGTTATTTTAAAGTTGATCATGTAAAGATTTATCATTTGACCTCTTCCACTTGATTACTGTGGTTTCTGAAAATGTTGGTTAGTAGAAGAAGACTCGTTCACACTAGCTACTAAAGAAAGATTATTACAGAGAACAGCATCACATACAGGCAGTCGCCAAAATCTAGTGTAACACAGCTTTATATACGGTAGAACAACAGGTTTTTCAAAAGAAGCCAAACCCCTTAGACAAGGAAATCCACTCCCAATTGTTTCTTTACAATCCTTCATAAAACTCCCCCAACATGCAGACTCCTTGGTCACACGACCTAATTCTGACCTGGGATTACTTCTTCCCCCTTTTGGCCCCACAGCCTAGAGGTGACTGAATAAACACTTATCTCTGCAGTTATCTCTCACAGCAGATACTTCATGACATATTGATAACATGAGTATCTTCATATCTAATGCTTGAATTCCCTGTGTTTCCTGATTTGTCTGCACTGAGTCTGGACAGCTCAGAGTGCAGCACAGACACACATTTGTTCTGAACTGGTATGACTGTTCACTGTGCCCGCACTATTGGACTCATTTTCTGTGTTGTTTGTGTTTTTAGGTGATGTTTTTCTTGCTCAGTGCATTCACATTTCCCTCTTGGTTGGTTCCAGAGGGGGTCGTTCTGCACAAACAGTTCATCACTTTAATGTTGACAGATGCAACACTTCACGTGTTAAACTGCCAGAGATGTACATCTGAATTCTTTCCATTCCATTCTTTCCATCAATAATGTTTTTTTTGTTTTTTGTTTTTTTAAGGCTTATTACTTATCACTGGTATTTGATATTGTGTTAATGATTAATAATGTACAGGCTTTATATGAAATATAAGTCAATTACATCCTATGCAGATGAGATTTCAAGCCATTTAAATTATGTTTAAAATGTAGAACAATGATATGAAATAAATCTGATTGACCAGTCTACAGGGAATAAGCAGATAACAATAAAAGACCAGGATGAGTCTGGAGAATGGACTTAAAACAAGACATGCACTTCTATTTCCTGGTATTTTAGGATTAAAGAACACATTCTGCATTATGTGCTAAATTGTGAGTACAACTTAAAATTTGCACATGCAATTTTGTGAGCTTGTTGCACCCTATTTACCATGAGAAACTGAGCATAGTGGCTCCCATTGGAGATGGGAGGAAAAGGAGTTGAGGAAACGGTGAAGATGGAGCAGACGAGTTGGGACCTGGACCTGGATGACTGTAAACGCCCATGAGACTTCCATAATTTGTATTATGGACAGCTTCTGTGAATTTCTACAGTACAATGTGATACAGATGAGAATCCAGTCCAAAGTGTCGCAGGTGAAGTTTTTTTTAATAAGCTCTCCTCTTCATCTAAACAACACTATTATTTTGTATTTGTAAATGAGCTATGCTTAATCATTTGAAAGCTTTTGTTGTTGTTATTTAACCTTTATTTAATCAGGATTAAAAAAAAAACTCAATGAGATTAAAAATCTCTTTTGCAAGAATGTCCTGGCACAATAGCACAACAATAACACACAACATTTCAGAACAGTCTAAAAAAAGCACTTGAAAATTGAAAACTTGGGTGAATGTTCATTTAAAAGTAATTAAAAAGAAGAGCAGTTCATTTAATTTAAATTCCCTTTGGAGTTCATTCCAAGACTGCGCTGCAGCAAATCTAAAAGCCTTTTTCCTCGTCTCTGTACGCGCTGTGGGCCCAAGAGCACGACCTGAGAGCGCAGGCTGTAGCTGCTGCTGCTCTTCACTGTGAGCTGCTGGAGAAGGCGGCACCAAGCCAAGAGAAGATCTGTAAATCAAAAGGTCCCAGTGTTTCAGTCTGAGGTGGGCCAAGGAGGGCCAACCCACCCGGGCAGACAGAACACAGTGATGGGTCAGTGACCTCATATTTGTTATAAAACACAAAGCACCACGAAAAACAGTGTCCAGAGCACGCAAGGCATCAGTGGAAGCATTCATGACATGACATCACTGAAATCAAGAACAGACATAAAAGTGGTGGCAATAAGCTTTTTACGGGCTATTTTATGCTAAAATAATATGTAGTTTTAGTTTTAGCCTGTGAACCAAGTTTTCAATATTTAACTTAAAAGACAAACAATCATCAGAATCATTTAGAACTTTAACAAGTGTATTAACCACCGCACAGGACTTTTTCTCAGTCAGGCATTCCCTCAACACGCCTAAACCTGGGGTTGCATCCTTTTATTGCCTTTTAAAGCGCACAGGGTTCTCTGGTCATGGGGGCTGTCGGGGGTGTTGAGTCTTATGGTCCTTACAGAGGCACGAGGACTGGGACCAGACTGGCTCTACCAGAAAAGTAGACTTTGTCTATGCTTTTTATCACCTCAACCACTCTTTTTTTCATCCAACTTATTTCTATATAAATAATTTGTACAAACATATATATAACTATGTAACTCTGTTCTCTGTTCTGGTCTAGGCTCTGGTCTCTGCTCTGGTCTCTGTTCTGGTCTCTGTTCTGGTCTCTGCTCTGGTCTCTGTTCTGGTCTCTGTTCTGGTCTGTGCTCTGGCCTCTGCTCTGGTCTCTGTTCTGGTCTCTGCTCTGGTCTCTGCTCTGGTCTGTGTTGTGATTTCTACTGTGGTCTCTGCTGAGGTCACTGTGAACAGCGGCCCCTAGTGGTGGTCTCTGCAATGATCCCTGAAATGGCCCCTTCTCCCCATACAGATCCTGAATCGCAACAGTCCTGCATTTAAATTTGGCATAATACCTCATTCACAGAGACTGCACATGGATCAAATGTGGTGCGATGAGGGTATGGATGAGCAAGGGTTTCATATTATTAAAACTAATGGGAGTTTCTCAGCCCACCCTCAGAGCATGAGGCGGGGGCTGTGGAGGTGCTGTGGAGTCATTCCATTGGGGGTCTACTTTCACTGGACGCTGCAGGCCTTCGCCAGGCTTTTATCCAACATAAATGATTGGTTATTGTGTGAACATTTGATCTTGGGAGTGTAGCTTTTACAGCCTGTGACCACTAGAGCCCAGTGATCTGCTCTTGGTGAGATGCACTCCACCAGGACATCAGTCTAACACCAGTCGCTCCATATTCAATAAAAAAAAAAAATGCTCTGACTGATCCCAGGAAAGATTAGCCAAAGTGAATAAGACGAACAATGAGTCCAACAGACGTTTACTGTGTGTTTTGGAGAGAATTATTTTTGGCTGTGTCCTTTCACAGAGACATAAACAGTGTACAAGGTCAAGGTCAAATGTATTTATATAGCACGTTTAAAAACAGGTACACTGTCCCAAAGTGCTGCACAAGCCCAATAAGACAAAACAGAAGATTGCATACAGAAAAGACACGTTAAAAACACAATGTAGATGTAATAAAAATGTCCAGCTCAGCTTGAATTAAAAGCCAGTGCAAAAAGATGAGTTTTCTGAAACGATTTGAAACTCTGAACAGAAGTAGCAGCTCTAATGTTCAGGGCAAGAGAGTTCCACAGTTTAGGACCAGCAACAGAAAAAGCTACTCTCTCCACTCTGCCCCGGGCGTGCAAAACAAGCATCTCAGTCAAGTAAGAAGGTGCTAGATTGTTCAGCACAGGGGTAATGTGGTCCCTGCGTCTCGTCCCGCTGAGCAGGCACGCTGCTGCATTTTGGACCTGCTGTAGTCTACGCAGTGCAGACTGTTCAAGGCCAAAGTACAGAGACTTACAATAGTCCAGGCGTGACGTAATCAATGCGCAAAGACTTTTTCCATCTGGGTAGGGGGCAAATAGGACTTGATTTTGCTCAAGAGTCTATGTTGGAAAAAGCTAGTTTTCACCACTGAACTGATCTGTTTGTCAAGCTTAAACTTTTTATCGAGAAATACACCAAGACTTTTCTTTTCACAACAGGAGAACAGTAAGATGAAAACTCAGTAAAATGGTAAATGGTCACATTTATATAGCGCTTTTCTACCTTTTTTAAGGCACTCAAAGCGCTTTACATCAAGGAACCAGTCACCCATCCACTCACACATTCATACACCAGTGTACGCAGACACTGGGGGCCAGGTGGGTTAAGTGTCCTGCCCAAGGACACAACGGCATTATTCATCTGAAGGAGCTGAAATCGCACCACCAACCTGCGGGTCAGAGGATCTGACCACTACTCCATGTCTGGAGTGGGATTCGAACTGCCGACCTTCGGATCAGAAGGCGCCCACTCTACCTACTGCGCTACTGCCGCCCCAGTTTTCAGTGAAAACAACTTTGAAATTAGGGCAATCACCAAATATTACAATTTCAGACAGCAAATATATTTGCACATCATCGTAAAACAATGGACAGACACATTATATTTCTTAAAGATTGATCCAGAGGCAACATGTAAAAAGAAAACAACAGTGGGCCAAGAATTGAGCCTTGAGGCACTCCACTGGTCAGGGGGGACTCTTTCTGAATAAAAAGAGGCACACAAAAGTGTACCACCTCATAAACTACTATGGGAGTCCAGCCGCTCCTTTTATTTCTCTGAAAACCTGTGATAAACAGCGTCTGTGGCCTTTGTTCTAAAGCATTCATGAATAATTGCTAAAAGTTAAAAGTGTGGAAGACTTTCTCACTTCAAACCACAAGGTCAAAACCTGCCTGCATTATGAACAACTCACTTAGAATGTATGCACAGTTTTCACGTATTCATCCATCTTTGATACAGTATGCACTGTATCTTTTTAAAGTCCCCAGCTGTACCAGCGATGCAAGGGAGGAAAGTAGCAAAGTACAAAAGTAAAAATATTTCACAATTTTATGGAATCTGCACTTAAGTCAATTTTAAAGAGGATACTTTTGACTTTGCTACAGATTCAAGCAGGTGTCTGTCCTTTCTACTGTACTTTTTTCTCCACTTGGAGAAATGTTTCCACTCACCTCCTGGAAACACTTGCATCAAGCACGCAACCAATTATTGAGGTAATAATAATGGTGCCAATACTCATTACTGAGTTCATGTTTGGGACTTTGATTTCTGTTTTAAAGGGGGTTTCAGGGTTCCTTTTGAGGTGTGGTCCTAAACGTTTGATCAGAAATTTCAGTTTAATTGTTGTTTTCAATAAAATGTTAACACTTTTTTTGTCTCATTCCATTTCTTGTTCCTTATTAAAGCTCTACTTGGAACCTTGTTAAGATCCAATGATGCAAAATATGAGTTTTGCCATTTATTCAGCTGGTTTCAGTTCAATTGGTTTCAGTTGAATAAATAACAGTCACCTTATGGTATTACAGACATCAAAACCCTATGTACTTTTTACACGTTAAAAGGAGGTGGAGGCAAGGAGGCACCACTGCTGCTGCTGCTTAGGGCGCCCAAATGGCTAGCACCGGCCCTGCCAAGTTTACTCCTAAATTGTTGTGGAACCCATTGAATCAAGGACCTTCTACACTAGCTTTGCCTTCCTCCTTGCAGACTCCTCCCTTGTCTCTTAGTAGTTCTTTTGAGGACAGTTTTGTAGTCTACTGCGGCGGCTGCTCCAGTGACGACCCCCCCACCCCCATCTGTCTGGAGGATCGATCTCTACACTGGACGATCTATGCGCCACCCGCCTGGACAACTGGATTAGCCACACCTCGTCTGCCTGGACGAACTCCTTCTACTTTAGATTAACTGTTCCTCATCTCCTGCTGGAGGATCTCTCTACACTGGTGGACTGCTCCTCGTCCGCCTGGAGGAACTCTTTAAAGCCACCTCCCTCTTGAGTGGTTCTGGCTCCACAGTCCAAGTGGATGTCAGTCCTAGTTCATCTGCAGCCTGTCCGTCCGTGGGAGTAGGATCTCTCCTTCACTGTGGTTCTCCCCGAGGTTTCTACTTTTTCCCATGGGTTTTTTTGTAGTTTTTCCTCGCCGCGAAGGAGGGTCAAAGGACAGGGGCATTCTGGGACAGTTATCTGAACTGCTTTTACCTGTGGCCCATCGAGGCAACTGTTGTTGTGATTTTGGGCATTATAAAAATAAATTGATTTGATTTGATTTGATCTTTGTGCTCACAGTCCTGATGAGGTGCTCCTCCCAAACTGCTTCATCAAACTGCTCTATCATCAGCCGGCTCATTCTTATTCTCCTCTTCTCTGAAAACATTAGAAAGATTCATTAGAAAGATTTTCTGTTGTCGGGTAATCATTCTGTGATCAAGCAAGAGGACGTGACGGGGAAAAGCAACACTTGAAGGTGAGGCTTTAAAGGGTATATATTCTTTGCCATCTCGTGTTTAAGAACTATACATAATATAATACAGTAAATAATGTACAGTATGCCCTGAAAATCACACAGGACTTTCTATCAGTCAGGGTTTGGTGTCAGTCAATCTATTGGCAGCAGAGGGAATTACAAAGGGTAAACAAAAGTTAGCTTAACCACAATATGCTAATGTAACACGCAGTTATGATGAAGGTGGTTTGAGGCAGAAATGGTCAAATGTTGGTGATGATTTGTGAATTTAAAAAACGAACAGAAGGTCTCCATAATCTCTACCTTTGATGTTACAAATCCGGATCTGGAATGAGTGCTTTATGAGGCTCAGAGGGAGAAGACCTTGTAAATAGCATTAATGAAACAAGGGTAAGAAAAGCTTTAAACAACTCTAGGTATGGTTTTGATGAGAGAACAATAGCCACGTTTTTACTGGTCCCTCAGACCCTTTCACTGTGGCGTGTCCCAGGCTCCTTCTCTTTCTGGGGGGATGCGTTTTCATGCTCAGGTCCAAGCTCTCGCTGGTCTGTTTGTGGCTGTGAGATGTGGCTAAAGCTGGAGTAAACAGGAAACTATCTCCCATTTGTCCTCAGCTTTTTCTGTATTATTTTCCCCTCTCTGCAAAGACTTCTCTGCCATGTCTTAACCTCTCTTTGTGTAATGCATTGGTTTGGGATAATGTTAGACACTTTATGACCTGGAAATATCAGATTAGAACTTGGCGAGTGCCATGCAGCGAACATGAACAGGACAGAACAATAAACAGGAAACAGTTCATGCTAACACGTGTTAGCTTTGTTTTGCCAAGGTTTATGACAAGTTCAAGTCAACGTTTGGTGAGATTTTCTTTTTCTTTATTTTGATATCTGCTTTTTGCCATTTTGTTTTCACCTGCGTCTGTGTTCTGTCTTGTCCAATCGTTTAAGGGGGACAAAGCGAGCCAGCTCAATCTGGGAGCTGGCCCCTCTCATGGCCCTTCAGACTCCTCAAATGGAGCGGTGTGGTTCACTTATGACAGTGGAGACACTTGGACTGCCCTGATCCGCTCCAAAGCGAACAATCGAAATGTGACTAATGTTATAACTAGGGATGCACCAATCCAGCTTTTCAGATCTGATACCAGTTTTGATACATGGGTTTTAAGTATCTGCTTCTGAAGAGACTGAAAATAGTATTTATTTTCTTAAAACAAGAATAACGTATGACAAAACTAAACCAAATTGGTTGAGTGTTGACTAACAGCTTTATGTAAAGAAAATCTCAAATATCATGAGATTAATTGGACCAACAATGGCTTGTAAATAGTCTTAATAAATCAAAGAAAAGGCCCAACCAGGATATTCTGAAGTTGATATTCGATTCAACACATTTTTCCTTATCGACACCGATATTCGATACCAATATCTGCATCCCTAGTTATAACATGATTAAAAAGTCAAAAATCTCAATTTTGCATAACACGTGTCCTGTGAGGTAATGTTGAGTGACTAAAATAGCAGAAGAAGAGAGGCTGTGAGGCAAGAAATGTTAAAGGCTTTCCGGCTCTGACTATTTGCTGAATGTCCTCCCCGCTCTATTCTCTATTTCACACTACGCTGTCCTGTCTAGTAAAGCCTGCGTACCAAAAAGAATGCTTAAAGTACATGTACAAAATTGATTTAAAATTGTACTTCATCTCTTACTACAACATGATAGAATTAAATTTGTTTTTGGAAAAAGTCATCTGCCATTTGTGAAAAACTAGAGATTTGATGTTTGAGCAATTAGTTTTAAAAATGTAATTACTGATCTGAAAAATGCATCAAAGTGAACTGTAAATCTGTAATCTCTGTTCAAAAGTCTTATTTTCAGTCACTGCTTCAATGTCACAAGTAATGCCACTGCCTCTTTGTTGAAATATAAACGTGTGAAACCTCAGTGTTTGCTCCTTGTGTTCCCATTTCCTGCTCCATTATCTTCTTGTCATTTCCAACAATAGCCTTTTCTTATTTCTGTCCCATATTTTTTGCAAAGCCCCATTAAACACAGGAGTGAACCCAGGGGCGTGATGTTGAGGCAGAGGCGACAGACAAATACGTGTTATCTCAGTAAACAAACGAGACAGAAGGGGCTAAGTACAGCCACTACCGAGCAGATATCTTCAGGTGGAGGTATTTGTACTTTATATGCATACAAATGTGAACAACAACTCCATTTTCAAACGTGTTATTATGAGAGGCATAAGTATTACACATAGACACATCGTTCCAAGCTCTGTAGAAGAAAAACAGAAACGGGGTCTATATTACTTTCTGTGAAATATTAAATCTCCCACAAACGCCACACTGAAATGAAGGCAAGGTGGGTAAATACAGGAAGCACTTTGTTGAGAGTGGTGACTTTGTCTCAGAGGAAATCATGGCCATTACCTGTGGAGTGCCTCAAGGGATAATTCAAGGACCCCTTCTGTTCGACTCTACATGCTGTCTTGTTGCGCTACAAACCAGAACTCTATAGCGTGTGCGTGCACCCGGAACCTTTTAAACACAGACTCTACCTCTCTCAGTGCATAAGTAGCTGTAAAAGAGCGAGGGACAAGAGAAGCTCGTATTGTTTGAGCTACACGGAACCAGGAACCCACAAGCAAACATGGAAGAGGCAGCTGATAAGATCGTTGATTTAATTTGAAAACTAATAAGATGTGGAATTGCAGCTGCATGCAAGGGAGAAACTTTGTGTGAAGATTGGTGAGAGCACCAATCCTCGTGGTTGGCGGTCGAATTTATGCACATTGCTCACAGAAAAAAAAGAAATAATAGTGGTATTAAAATGTGAAGACTTGTTATCTGCGCATGCAATTTATTTGCTCGTTTTGAGGTTGCTTTCTTAAACACATTACTGATCATATAACAAAACATATCCTATTTCATTGTGAAGAATGACAACAAACAACTAGCCCAATAAATATGGGCTTCTTATTTATCCATAAATTATATTGAAATATAAGCCGACAATGTATGCAAATAAATTCAGGAGATTATTTCCCCCCAAAAAACTTTGGTTGTAAAATCATGGCACAACATTGTCATATTATACAAATCATTACAATTACAACTCTTTTCAGAGGATCAAATTTCATTTAGCAATAAAGTTAAAACTATGTCATAAAAACAAGACAAAAAATACATGATACTAATTTAAAGGTGCCAAAACGTGTATCTTTGCATACAGACTTGCATCTGTCACTCATAGACTCAAACTGCTGACATATTTCTGTAATGTCCACAGTGTCATGGCCTACAGCTGCATTATTCACTCTCACTTGTGTCATTGTCAACCTGAGCCATGTCTTTAGCCTCCTGAGAGCAATAAAACTCTGTTTTGCTTCTGCAGATGATACAGGACTGACTACAACTTTTTTACAAGTTGACTTTCAACTTGATCAAACAGCCCTCTGACTTCCGAAGCCATTCCTCTGAGTAATGGGACCATTTCATCACTGGACTTGCAGGTGTGCTGTGAATGAAACATAGTCCAGTCTCTAGCACATCCAGGGCAGACTGTGTAAACCTCCTGATACTGAACATGAGATAATATTCAGTCCTGCAGTACTCATAGGAACATGTTGGCTTGCTCCACCACTGTACAGTTTTGATGCTTTTCTTTGGTGAGGGATCGGGATAACTTCTAAACCTAGAGCTGCTACATCTTCTTTACGTCTTCCTTGTCAAATATTTCTTTGAACTCCTTGCAATTGTCTGAGACATTCCTCGTCATCCACAACTTCTTGTGCAAAAAGAAGCCCCAGAACAGTTTTTCCTTTGAGAAATCACTCTAAAAGGCCATTTGCCTTGAGATTATTTGATGCCATTTGTTCAAAACTCAAAAGGACATATTCATACTGGTTAAAACTGAATGTATGGCTTTGCCTCGGTTTGTCCAGTGTCTGAGAGACACTTGGCCCTTGTGCACTTGCAGCAGATGTTGTATATGATCATTTAATTACCCTGACTGCTTGCTAAGAGTACCTAACGCCTATGAGTTAGGAACTCACTGTAGAGCATCTCATATCGTGGACTGACTTGGCAGGCAGACTCTGTGATTGGGTTGAGACACTGGGTCTCGAATGACTGCATTCTCTTCAGTTCCGCTTGAACTCCTGCATATTTCCCAGACATGTTTGCAGCACGATTGTTAGTCTGATCCCGTAAAAATGACAGACGAATATTGAGCTGTTAGAGTATATCAATGGCTGCTTTTGCTATTTCTCAACCTGTGGTCCCAGGAACCTGATGAAACCCTATGAAAACATCACGAGGTACCAAGTTTGATTCCCATTCTGTGCCCTAAATGAATGTTGAATGAATAATGAATATTGTAAAACTGCAATTGTGTTGCCCAACAACCAACAAGATTTCATTTTGCACCCGAGGAGAGGTGTGGTCTTGATATTGTGAAAGCCAGCAAGAAAGATGTGCCATCATCATCAAGATGTGTTACCTCTAGCTTTAAACTAAAACTTAAATCAAATTCCCATCCTTTAAATCATACCCTCTCATTACAAAGCCTTTCCTGGCTAAGCACATAATTGAGGCCACAATGTTTTCTTAAAGCAGTTTCTTGCTTTTTGTATAAAACACTGGAAAGCAGAGTGTCCATTTCATGCCCACGTTGAGCAGACTCCATTACTGCATGGCGGTGACTTGGACATTGTTCGTGGCGCTTAAATCTTACAGTTGCATTTTTCCAGTTTGAGAACCCCTTGCAGGAAAATGCAGGATTCTGCTCTTTTAGTCAGAATACATTTTTGAAGCGTTTATGCTTTAACACAATAAAGGAAATGGATGCATTTTATCTTTTCATGGTAATGAAGCCATGGATCAGCAGGCTTGTATCACCATTCTTGAAAATGCAGGGTTTTGTTTGAAAGTCTTTGAGACTGAATAACTTTGTGGCTTGGCTGATTTGATTTTATGTGTGTCCTAAACGTCTGCATCACTATTCTCATCACTGCTCTCTCCTCCTTCCTCCTGGCTTTCATCCTTAATGTTCTGGTTTTACAGATTAATTACTTTTCTTCAGAAATCATAAAAGCTTAATTAATCCTTTTAGTCCTGAAATGCATTTCATTTGAAGGACACATATTCTGCTAAGGTGACGTTTTGGAGCTTTTAATCATGTTCTAACTATGTTCCATCATCAAAAACACACCTGTTGCATTCAGTTGCATTTATGCTGTTTTGTGGAAAGTTCATTAGAAAGTCCCCTCCCTCCAGTCGTTAAAAGTACTTCCTGCTGAACTCCCTCGATCAGTGACGTCACTTATTCAAGAATCTTCAGCGGTTTTCAGCCCTTATATCATCCACAGACACATTCTGAGCATTTCTGCCGTCTAAACATGTTCACTGCAACTGCCACCCTGATCATGGCATGTCACGCAGTCCCTGAGTCTTATATATATTTGTATAACTAAATTGTATAAGTGCTAAGCGCCATTTACAACATTACTGTTTCATAACATGAGATGGCAAATTTAAGCATGTTTAAAGGCTTCTAACAATGCCAAAATACACAATATTTCCCTTTAACAAGATACAATACACAATACACAACACTGAAATCATTTGTTTGTATGTATTTATTAGTTTATTAGATAAGGGACAATGCACATTAATAAACGACTTAACGGCATAGTCTTCTGTAGGCTCCTGTCATGTGATTGGTACTGCATTGCTCTGCTCTGCTGAGTAGAGTGACCAGTGTGACACGACATGTGTAGCTTCAGCCAATCACACAGCATCAAAACGGGCAAATCCAACTCATGACCCAATCGCATCATGTGGGCGGAGTTGCGTCGGCGTTTTAAGTTACTGGCCAGGAGGCGGGAGGGGCTTTCAGAGCTGAGTACAGTGTGCATTAGGAGCACGGAAAGGATGAAAATGTCAGAGTGCTTTCTCTCAACGAGGCCTGTGCACTGTCAATGTTAAATGTGTTTGCTTAAACGCTGGCTCTTAAGTATTTGCCAATCATTCAATGGGCTGTTCATTTTCCACATTTATTCATTCATGTACAGATTGTTGGGTTTTCTTGGATTGTTGTGAATGTGTTTTGTCTGCTATAATGTTACTGCTAAATTAATTATTGGCTGTATTTCTATTTTATACTAGTTGTTATTTGTACTGTGAACTATTTCCACTGGGGTATCATGTGTCTTTTCTGAGGTTTTTACCCAACTTTATGCCTCAATGCAGCTTCTAAATAAAGTGTAGAAGTCTGAGTAAATCCAGCACTATCTTCATATTGTGGGTTTCCCCACTTCCAAGGTCTATTAATACGCAGTAATAATGTCCTTTTATAACTGTGCAGACGACACTCAGATCTATGTATGGGGTATGGTTACTGTCAATAAAGACGTGCATGGGGGCAACAGGGTAATAATGGACTCAGACTTGAACTTTGACAGCTACATCCAATCTATAACACCAACATCAACGGATTTTAATCATCTAAAAACATTGACAAAATCAAAGGTATAGTTGGAGAGACTGATTCATGTATTTGTCTCCAGTAGGTTAGTCTACTGTAACAGCTGTTCACTGGCCTCTCCAAACGAGCTGTAAAACAGCTGCAGTATATCCAGAACCTGCTGCTCGAGTCCTGACAAGAACCAGGAAGTACCACCACATTAGTCTGTGCTCAGGTCTCTGCACTGCCCCCTCAGTCTAAAGTCTGAGTCAAAGTCTGAGGATTTTCTGTGTGGAGTTTGCATGTTCTCCTGAACATGAGAAGGTTTCCTCCAGCTTCTCCAGTTTCCCCTCCTGTATATGTATAATAGTATTCAGGTGTATGAATGAGAGAGGTTTGTGAGAGGGGGTTATGGGACAATGGATGGAAAAGAGCCCATGGCTATAGTCTGGTGTGTTTACAGCATGTGTATCATCATTAACGCGCACTGTGACGACCAAATACATATACGAGTAAGAGAGACGATAGAGAGACAAGAGACCACCACTAGGCTTGGGAAAGGGCCATGGACGTATTTATATGTGCAGGTTAATGCTCTGGCAACACAGCTTCAATTGTGTTTCCAGTTGGAGTGCAGGCTGCACACGGTTTTCTTGACCCCTCACACAGGCAGGATTCAGCTCTATTTTTCTCATTCGGTCAGCAATGAGCCTCACCATTTCCCACCGACCTTCAGAAGCTTTTACCCCGTGATGACATTGGGGCTGAGAGATTCCATGAAACCTGGAATGTTTCTGAGAAGCAGGATAACCATGAGGTACACACCTCCTGGCCAGTTTTCATCAGTTTAGGCCGATATTCTGTGACAATATTTTGTTTTGCACTGCTCCAGTCTGAGTGCATGTGTCATCCAGATTTGTCTTTTTGAACAGAGTCATGAGTAAATGTAAAAGTAATATACATTGAAGAGAAATTAGGCTAAAAATATGGCCATATGTTTACACAAACATGCCACAATATCTGTATTGGTCCTGGTTATCAGCCACAGCAGCCAAATATTTTATATCAGTATTGGCTCCAAAAATCCACATCAACCCATTCCTAGTTTTAATACTAAAATAATACGATAGCAGTGCAAATTCAGAAGTCATCCTTGGGTCTTTGTTGCTGAATAACTGGAATTAAATTTTGTTTATTGTTGCACATAGTTCGGGTCTTCAAACGAGTCACAAAAATGCACTGCCTTTCAGCTGGAGTTCAGCAGAGATTTTCTTAAATCTTTGGCATTTCCAAGCACATGAGCCATTTGTGCTCTCCAAATGTCCAAAATGAATGGGCCAAAGAGGATTATGAGGTGACAGTGATGTCAAGGGTAAACAAGGTCAAAATTATAGGGTTGAGCAATTCATTTGAAGAATAAGCAACTTAAGTTGTCAACATGGTCACTCTGGATTATGGACACAAAGAACCTAGAGCTATTTCCTCACATTAAAAGTCACACAGTTCTGTTGACTTTTAGGACAGACGTACAAATTAAAATTCATGGGGTGTCAAAGCAGACACACGAATAACAGAAACTATTTTTTTAAACAAACACAAGTTGCCAAGCCCGCTTTTCACTTGGGGTTTCAATTTAGTCTCCAATCAGCCGTGTAAAAAGCCTTAGTAAACACCAATTTTGAACAGCATGTCCACTCTGTCATTTGCATAATTTATCTTATACTTAAACTGCTTAATCATTCTGTTTGAGTCGAGATGGGTAAACTGCTTGTAAGTTTTCAAATGTTTAATGTACAAAGCCAATCTGCCACAATTCTTATGAACAATGGCCAGTTTGGAAGTTTGTTTTAGAGGCAAACTGCAGAGCATCCAGTGGGTCACTTACCTGTCCTGAACATATTCTTTTAGCGTTGATTATAGCCATTATGCTAAACACAAAGAGCTTCATTTTCTACCATTGCCAGCAGACAGAAACTGCATGGACAAAAATCAGAAAGTTAACATTACTTAATAGGCACTGCATAGCTTCATTCAAGGCAGATCAATAACATATCTGTGGAGACAGGCAGGTGCCATACTCTCCTCCAGAAACTGTACACTGTGCAACTTTAAAGATTAAAATGTAAAAAAAAAAATATATATATATCAAAAGGTTCCTGTCTCTGCTGCAGACCTTCCATTTAGATCAGCTCTGGGACATTTGTGATTCAAATTTGTCTTTTTTTGAACAACCTATTTGATTAATAGGTTGTGTGTAATAGCAGCAATTTCATCACGTCTGCCCCGGGTCGGAGCGCTGTAATGGGGTGGGTGGATTTCCAGGCTTCACATGTACAGCACTTGTTTCCCAAAAGAGAGACTCTCTCCCAGAGAGTTGTGTGCTTCATTTACAAGTTTTATTTTCAGGATTTAAAACTAAACAACTTTTGAACACACTGGTTTTGTACATTTTGTAACTTTAAATATGTGAGGGGTTATAATGTTTCTAATGTCTTTATATAGCTAATGACAACTAACACCACAGTTCCCTCTCAAATGATATATGTACATACAATGACATATTGCACATGCCTGTGTAGATCCTCGTGTACATAATTGTATTCTGTCCGCTGGACGAAAAGACATCTCCCCATCCTGAAATGCACTGTGCCCCGCCTCGATCACTGTCTGCCTGCCTCGTGGTGCTCTACTCTCCGCTGCGAAGGGCATGGCATCCCACTGCTGCTGTGCCCTGGTCACTTGTCCTCCTGTGGGAGGGGGGGCGCTGCAGTCCAGTGAGCAGGACAAATATTATGCAGCGTTGACTTTTTGGAGCTTTTAGCCATGTTCTAACATTGTTCTGTTGTCAAAAATGTACCTGGAGTAGCATTTAGCTTCATTCACTCTTGTTTGAAGAATCCTGGTTTGAAAATCTTCTCCCTGTCTGACCGTCAAAAACACTCACCTTTTTCAACAACTGACGTCACTTATCCAAGAATTTATAGACGTCCTATAATAATCGCTAAACTGGCTCAGAGAATTTCTGCTGTTTAACCAGTCGACCACATGTGAGTAATACTAGTGTCTCGTTAGAGAACAAGCCAACAACAAACATTTGAAGCTAATTCTAGAATTGTACTGGACAATAATGCACCGAATGTAGTTGTCCACAACAGTGTGACAATCACTGTTACCTCTAAGTCAGAGGGGGGCAAACTAAGGCCCGGGGGCCACATGCGGCCCTTTTGGCATTTTGATCCGGCCCACAAAGCATTCAATATAAAATTGTATGAGTTAGGTGTGGTGCATTTGTCATTTTATAGTTTCCTGAGCAGCTGCTTGTTCATTAAAAATCAGTTTTGAGAACAGCCACCACTAGAATAACACCAAACTTTGATGCATTGGATAAAAGGAGTGATCAACCGCACTGTTCCCACTAAATAAAGGTCATGATTTTTGCTATTCTGTAGTAATTTTTTGTGTATTTTAGGCATTAAGTCTATGTGTAGTAGTATGTGTGTAAAATGGTCCGGCCCCCAGGCAAGTGTAAAAATCCAATGTGGCCCTTGCGTCAAAATAATTGCCCATCCCTGCTCTAAGTTGTGCCCATGCGCAACCAACTGTGCTCAGCTCTCAGGGCCTTCGCGCAGAGAAAATCTATGTTTCACACAAGAGAAAGAGAACGAGGCACGAGCCACACACAATGATGTGCACCTGAGTACTGATACCTGAATAATGATACCTGAGTACTGATACCTGAGTACTGATACCTGAATACTGATATGTGAGTACTGATACCTGAGTACTGATACCTGAGTACTGATACCTGAGTACTGATACCTGAATACTGATATGTGAGTACTGATACCTGAATACTGATACCTGAGTACTGATACCTGAGTACTGATACCTGAGTACTGATACCTGAGTACTGATACCTGAGTACTGATACCTGAGTACTGATACCTGAGTACTGATACCTGAGTACTGATACCTGAGTACTTGAATACAGCACATAGCGCCAAATCAAAGGCTCAGGAGGAGCTGAAGTTCAACATCCTCCACATCAGCTCGTATTCAGAGTGAATTACCGTGAAGACCCGCGGTGTATTTGGCTCCCCATCAGGGGTGGAACTAAGGCGTTACGGCTCATTAATTGGACCCCTAAAATATTTGGTGGTAGTACACTGTACCAGCAGGCACTGAGACGATGAGCTCCTCCACCTGACGCACAGAAAAGTAGTCCCACTGTGACTGCCTCTGGAGTCAAACCATCACATTAGACACAAACTTAATCCAGGGTCAGGCTGTGCACTTTGTATGATTTAATCGATCCAACCCCGAACGCTCAGAACTCACGATGACAAACTTGATTTGAGCTCATTCATTTTGGATCTGACTTGTCTCCGCTCGTCTTTACGCGTCAGGGGCATGAGAACAGCTCACAGACAGGGGGCGCTGTAGTCCAGGGGCTGGGAGCAGAGAGAGGACTATGGACAATTATTGTCATCGCTCCATACATTAAAATGAGTGGGGTAGAGCGCTTACATCAGTACCAGGCTGTGCACCTGGAAAATGCACCAAAGTTTACAGAAGGTGCTCAGGAACAAAAGGGATAAATAAATGTCAAACAGAATCAGATGATTCTATTTATATATAAAAACGACAAGCTGGTAGTTTTTACATTGACATTTACATTGACCACGCCCCCATCCTGCCTGGAAGTGCACATTTATATGACAAACGTCGTCTGTATCTGTCTCCGAGTGACACATGAGTGCTGCAGTCTCCTCGTGCTCTTAATAGTTGTCTTCTGTACAATCAAAAACATTACTATGACAGCTGGCAAGACAAGCACATCTTCAGTCATTTCATTTTGCCTTTGAAAAATATGTGCTCAAGGTTTTGTACCAGATTGTAAAAGAAAATCAAATGGAATGTTAAAAGAAACACTTGACTTAGAGAAACAGACTTTTATACATTCTACTATGTATTATAATTGTACTGCTATCAGACTTTAAAATAAAGTGCATTTATTTCAGTGGATCATCTTGTTAAATGTCAAATGTTAAAGAATTGAAAGGAAAAGGGTTAACATTTGAGTGTTTTATGACAAATGTTCTACTTGTCTGGCCTATACTTTTAAATCTCACTTGGAACAAATGGCTAATAAGTTGAACGTTTACAGTGCAGCTTTAACTGGAATTGAAAGTAGACCCTGCGCTGTTTTATGTATTTCCCGAATCATTCTTTTGAGCCTCTGCAAACAAAGCCTCTGGTTGTTTATTACGACTCTAAATGTCCTCCAATGGGCTTCTCTCCAAAAGAAATTTATTGCGTCATTACCGCGCTTTATGGACTCAGAACGAGGTCACAGGGGTACGTTCCTTTTATGGCACTTGAAAACAATTTGTGAGTGTCTTTTTTTAAGAATGGATCTGCTTTAAAACAACAACAACATACATCAACACCTCCCTGCATAAATTAATGACTGTAATTAAATAAATCCTGGAATCAAATGTAATGAATTCATGCCTCAGGTCAATCATTGCGGTAGTTCCAGAGAAATATTGGGCTGTTTAGTTGATGAACTCTGTAAGGATGCCATTTGGAAAAGGCTATGCAGTGGAGTAGAAGATGTTTTATGCCTCGTCCAATAGACTTTGTCAATGGCATTTATCATATGTAAGTGCAATACCATGGTGGCCTGTTCATTGAGTATGGAATTACAAAAGAGCTCAACTTCACCGTGTTATAACATTGTTCCCTTTAGAGGTGTGCCAAAATAACGATATATTATGTGATTAAATTTGGTGATACAGTGTCGATATTGTGGACTGCTGTACCGATCATGAGTCATGTTTGATGTTTGACATATTCAATGGTTTCAATGGTTTTGGTGATAACAATAGGCATATTTTCTTTTACATTTGTGCAGGTCGTGGTTTAAAAAAGAAAAATGTATTTACCTCTCAAAAAATAGTGATATATTGTAGTATATCATGAGCAATATACTGATTGTATTGTAATATGGTGATAATATTGCATTGTGAGCAGTGTACCATGTACTGTATCAAATGGTGAGTTCTGTTATAAAGAAACTTGCTTGGAGTTGCTTCATTCCCGCTTGTTTGATTGAAGTGCATATGACAGAGACACTAAAGTGTAGTGAGCATGATTATACTTAAGATTTTACTCAAATGTAAACTGTAATCTGTCGCCTTTTATAAAGTTTCTAATGTTACTTCCTGGTTGAACATGGGCAGCAGATGTGACATAATTAGAGATGATTTTACAACTGTTCCTATTAACCAGACTATAAACAAGGACCAAAATACATCTAAATTACACACTGGTTATAATTTGATATATAATAATATGATATAACATGTATCATAATGATACCTGACAACACCTTTATTTTAGATGGAGTGTGCACACTGATGATGACACAGAGGCATTCTGCTGTAAGGGGGCATGACCACGGGCCATGGGCAGCAACGTTGCAAAATATAATAAATAAAATCCCTTGTGCTGCATTGAGAAGAGATTGAATCTGTCTAAAGTATGTCCAGCTGTGCGCTCACCCTCGCTTACGCACCAGTCCCACTGAAGGATGTGCAAAGCTTTCCTTGTGAATACACAGGAGAATCAGTCAGGATCCAGGCTAGACCTGAAAAAGAAAAAGAAATCTTCATTTCTTTTAAAGTATGTGACCTCCATCTTCCTGCCGCTGGACTATGACGAGCTCTTGTCGTGATGAAGATGGAACATGGATACAGTCTGTCAGTCCATTAAGATAAATGTTCTGCCAGAAAACCCCACAGCTCTTCTCCCTCCCGCCAAACCAACACGGGGGGGTCTCATTTGTGAAAGAATCCTGTGCCGGACCTGTCATACATATATATGAATATTTAAAGGCTGCTTAAACTCATTTGTATGCCCTCCGCTGATGTATTGCCATTAGCCTAGAAGCAGCAGCCGGAACTCCTTTCTGACAGAACTGTCAGGGCTCATTTGACGTGATGTAGTTGGGATTAAAAAGTTAACCAGTAAACCATATAAAACTGGTCTTTACTTGTCGAGCACATACCTAGACTAGTATTTTGGTTATCACGCACACAGGCATGGTGTGGTGAGAGTGTCCGATCAGGCAAAAAGCCTTGTGGATATTACAGGATTTGCTGCTTTATTCTATGAAGAATAGCTGTGTAATATCAATGAAATCCTCTGGGAGGACAAGGCACTCTCAGTGGACCATAACCACACAGAGAGAACACACCATATGGTGCAATGAGCGACCAAAGGTATTAAAGGACTCAGATGTTTTTCAAAATTAAGCATTTTGCTCTGCCATACATGGGGTTCTATTTGTGTCAAAAATAAGTCATTAGCCTTTGTACTTTTGTCGGTGGTCAGTGTAATTGTAAAATATCAGCTCGGCTTCGGCTTCTAATGTTGTTGTAATATGTCGAAATGGGATTTCCGCTCAAGTGGGAACTCGATTCATGCAAATGGTGTTAATATTAAGTAGATGGATTTGTGTAAAATGTTCATTGTGCACGTGCAACAAGTTACAATGCACTAATTTCTGGCGTCAAAAAGGCAATCAAAAGTTTAGAAGTTGTGAAAAGATAAAAGTGCAGTGCAGATTTAACGAAAAAGTAACGAGCCCATTTTGATAATGAAGGAGTCGAAGGTACAGACATTTAGGTTAAAAAGTAAAGACTTAAGTTAAAAGTCGCCAGAAATTGTAACACTCAACAAAGTACAGCTACCTGAAAAATCTACTTAAGTACAGTAAGAAGTTACGAGTCACCTCTGGTGACAAGGCCACTGATGCTGAGCCCATCCCTCAGGTCGTTTCACGTGAAACATCTGCAAAGTAATGGATGCATTTAATGTGGTGTGGGTTTAATAAAGACAGCACTGTTCAGTTAACTCGGGTCAGCAACCTTTAATGTCAAAGCCATTTTTGGCCCCTCCCCCTAAATAAAATCCATCTGGAGCCACAAAATCTATTTGACCCTTAAAATGAAGACAACACAGTGTATAATGTTTTATATATAGTTCTACTATACTAAGAGGGATTTGAGTCTATCCAAAAGCTTATTTCTAGTATGTTTGTTTTTTAAAGCAAAAGGAGGTCATACAAGATACTACTTTCGTTCCCATTTTTTTTTGTCATCCACTGTAAAAGAACTATACTTTGTTGCATTTATGAAATTATAGAATGACAAAAATTAAACTGTTGGCATTTTATTGCTGTTTTTACCTGATATAACAAAGGATTCGAGTTATTGTTCTGAGACGTTTTTCAGCGCGCCTCGCTTCACCTCCGCAGCCCCAGCCTGAGCGCCTTCATTCCTCTCTCTCTCCAGACTTCAGCCTTTCAGTGTCGGTGGTTCTGACACAAGTCGGTGTGCGCTGCAGTCAGTGAAGTCACATAATGCAGTAAAGCAGGACCATAGTCAAACATCTACATTCACGTATCTAAGTTCATTCAAGAACCTCTGTGAAGTTGCCCCCATGAAACGTGTGAGGAGTGCAGGAGGAGGAGGAGCGGGCGTGTGCGTGTGCACGTGTCATGTGCGCTGTAGCTACGCACAGAAACGCACTGACGTACAGACATACACACTGTTACTGAGCTACAACAGCGGAGATTTAAGGAGGAAATACAAACACATCTGCATCTGTAACAAAGAAATATGACTTTATTCTAAGAGAGGGTTTATTGTTATTGCCTTTAAAAGCCCCAGATGCCCTGTATATTTTTTCAAAGCTCTAGGGAGCCGGGTTGACTGATTATTTCTACAAATTCGAACACATGAAGATAAGAAAGTTGGCTATCACAAATGATATGTTTCTGTATAAAATGTGCACTTAAATGAAAAAGTTACACACCAGTGCAACCAAACCACAAGGTCAGTCTGGAGTCCTGGCTGTAGCTGTCCCAGTGAGACGGGAACATGGAGCAGAACCATCCAGAGACCAGACACCAGCTGAGGTTTATGTCAGTCTGTGATATTCTGGACTCCAGACCTCAAAGGGAGTCACTGTGTTCACAATGAATCTCTGTCAAATATGTGACCCACAATAAACAGCAACATGTGACCATCAGTAAACACCAACATGGGACCATAGTTAAACACAAACATGTGACCATAACTAAACATAAACATGTGACCGACAGTAAACACAAACATGTGACCGACAGTAAACACCAACATGTGACCATCAGTAAACACCAACATGTGAGCGACAGTAAACACAAACATGTGACCACAGTAAACACAAACATGTGACCAACAGTAAACACCAACATGTGACCGACAGTAAACACAAACATGTGACCACAGTAAACACAAACATGTGACCATCAGTAAACACCAACATGGGACCATAGTTAAACACAAACATGTGACCACAGTAAACACAAACATGTGACCGGAGGTAAACACAAACATGTGACCGACAGTAAACACAAACATGTGACCGACAGTAAACACAAACATGTGACCGACAGTAAACACAAACATGTGACCGACAGTAAACACAAACATGTGACCATCAGTAAACACCAACATGGGACCATAGTTAAACACAAACATGTGACCATAACTAAACATAAACATGTGACCGACAGTAAACACAAACATGTGACCGACAGTAAACACCAACATGTGACCATCAGTAAACACCAACATGTGAGCGACAGTAAACACAAACATGTGACCACAGTAAACACAAACATGTGACCAACAGTAAACACCAACATGTGACCGACAGTAAACACAAACATGTGACCACAGTAAACACAAACATGTGACCATCAGTAAACACCAACATGGGACCATAGTTAAACACAAACATGTGACCACAGTAAACACAAACATGTGACCGGAGGTAAACACAAACATGTGACCGACAGTAAACACAAACATGTGACCGACAGTAAACACAAACATGTGACCGACAGTAAACACAAACATGTGACCGACAGTAAACACAAACATGTGACCATCAGTAAACACCAACATGGGACCATAGTTAAACACAAACATGTGACCAGCAGTAAACACAAACATGTGACCGACAGTAAACACAAACATGTGACCGACAGTAAACACCAACATGTGACCGACAGTAAACACAAACATGTGACCGACAGTACATTTCTCCATTTAGTACACGTTGAACCGTCGCACAGTGTGACTGTGTTCTGTACAACTTTCAATTCCCTCGTAGTGTGACATCCATAAATCTAACAAGATGAAAAAAGCTGTAATGTGGACACCAGGGAACACACCTTTACATTAATGTTTTCTGTCTGGTTTCTTGCTTTGCACAAAGAGAAAAACATTTCATTAAACAGAGCAGGGACGGAGAGGAGAAACAGGCCAGCACTTGAGTGAAGAGGAAGTGATACAACGCAGCTTATCATACAAAAAGTGTTTTATACAATAATCTGTGTGTCTCTTCAGTGTTCTTAAATTATCTTAAATTAAAAACATTCACCTGTACCAAAACACACTTGAGCCCATCAACGAGGTCCATCAAGCTATTACATTTTAAATGAATAAAATAACTACAACTAAAATAATCTATCTGAATTCACTGATTTCCTTAATTTTTACATTTGATATTTTCTTTTCAGTTCAAAAGTAAAAACAAACCAAACAGAACAGGTTCAACTGTATGTAATGTTGTGAGTGTGTTCTGTCCAGTCTGATGGAAGCCGCTGGAGTGCAGCTGGAGCCTGGGATCTGCACCCGCTCCTCCTCCGCTCACTTTATCAATAAAAACTGTGTTATCTCCAGGCTGGTCAATACATGGATCTGCTCACTCCGTCCGTGCATGTTTGCCTGTAGTGTGTATTTGCACTGGGTATACTAGAGGACTGGACGTGTTTGCATAATCAAACTGTAAATAGTATTAGTTTGTGTAAATGATATATAGGAAAGTGTATGTAGATTTGAGATGTTTTGACTAGTTTACAGTTGAGTCATAAACCTATACTGCATTAAACCTCTTTTTTGTTTTTCAATATCAAGAGGAATGAGACTGAAAGGACACATATTCTGCATTTTATGTATTCCAATAGGCCTTTTTTGGCATCTCATGTTTTACAGCTTAAAATAATGTATATTTTCTTTGCAACTTTCAGGCATTCCATCATCAAGATTTGGTGTTAGCACTGTAGAGTGAATTACAAAGGGGAGATACATAAACCTAGCTTGTCCCTGACATGCTAATGTAAGCACACAGATTTGATGGCAGAAATAAAGAGTTAAAAACTGCACCGGAGACCTGCGGCTCTCTACCTTTGACGTCACAATTCTGTGAAATTTAAGTGTTGTTTTTTTTTTGAGGCTCAGACAAGGAAAAGAGAAGACTTTGTAAAACAAGTGTGAATGGAGTTAAATACATCTCCAGGAGTGTTTGATGAGGGGACAATGTCAGGACATGATTAAAAGTTACAAAAAGTAGAAATGTCCTTTAGGGGGTTTTCAAGATTATTCACTCACGCTTGTTCTGTGAATTTTATTCAGTAAGTCTTCTCCCTCTGACTTCATGGATTCAAATCATGACGCTTACATTGACATATCTGGGCCAAGATAGATTTTGTTTATCGCCCCTGTGTGTAATTCCCTCCACAGCCAGTAGATGAAGTCAGGTGTGCTTTTTGTGTACACGTGTTTTAAGGTGCCAAAGTGAAGATATTCAAGAGGATGTTTAAAGGCCAAAAATATATTTTTAAAATCATCATAATTGCCCATTAAATGCCATATTGTGGAACATTCCAAGCAAAGTAAGAACATCTCTATGAAGTCGAGCAGGTTACGGACCCCCCACTACCAGAAAAGTTGCATAATGCTCTTATAATAAGTTACAATAAGTGCCCTTCTTGTGTAGACAATCATTCCTCAGACGAAGGTAAAGAAGCTCCGCAGAGTCCCGTGCTGTGACGGGGCTATTGATCGTACAGGCCTGCAGTGGGTCGGACTGAGCACACAGGATTATCCCGGATTTAGAGCCACATAAATAAAGTCACTGTTCTGGCTCCTGGCGCCAAGTCCTGGGGCGGTGTTCACAATTTATTTTTGAGCATCTTGGTAAACAGACTTAAACAGGTTGTGTTTATGTGACATCACAACTTTCTAATCTGCCAACCCTTTTGAATGTTTAAAAGTCCTCAAAATGACGTTCATAAGTCAGCCTTATATTTCTATTTCTATTTCATTGTTATTATGCAGATTAAGATGAATTAAAGTCCCGGGACACGTGGAGCACTGGGACATGTGGTGATGAGGTGCACTGGGAGAGCGTATAGCAGTGTTCAGTCTTGATCATTGCCCCGTGTTGTTTGACACTAAAAGGGAGTAGTAGTTGTTTTATTAGTGATCTGGCGGCTCGGCGTGGGCCCTCCCCTCTCGCGCGTGTGCAGCACGTGATTGGCCGCTCTAGGGTGAAAGTTCAATTTCCTTTGCTCAGTATGTTTTGTCCAGTTGTAACAAAATGGTAAATGGACAAATGTAAAGTTATAATAATTGTTGCTGCTGTTGGGGCTTGTACTGCCCCATTTAAGTGCATTCTCCTGTGACACAGCAAGGCCTTGTAGATTGTTAATCATGCTGGAACTGATGCAGGACTCCTTCAGCAGTTTGTACAGAAGGTAATCATCAACTGTTTCACTGAAATGCTCTGTGTTTCATTTTATCTCTGGTCCGTTTGCTCTTGAGTTGGGCTGGTGTTGTTGAATGATAATGTTTTAGGGCTAATTCATTACAATGTCGTACCCACTCTACTGGTCATACATGGAAAAAAAATGGTGCAAAGTTAAATGTCAGCAAAAGTGAAGCTCTGAGATTTTTTTTCCATTTTTTAAATTCTAGCCTAAAAAAGTTGTGATAAGTGTATTCAAGATGGGTGACAAATGTGTGGGCCACTTTACCACTGCACCACTGTCGAACCTCAAGCAGTTCTTATACAGTCCTGGCTTGCACAGCTCTGCTACATGAGCAACTGACTTAAAAAAAAAAAAAAATCTAAGTAATATCTGAATTACAGTTTTTAATTCAGGGGCCGATCTCAGCGATCGTCATTATCAATCTGACAAAATTCCAAGTTTGTGTCTGTGAGACGTGGCTAAAGCTGGTGTAAACAGGAAACTACTTCCAGTTTGTCCTCAGCTTTTATTTCACTTTTCTGCAAAGCCTCAACGCTAAGTTTTAACAAACTTTATCTTTATGAAATACATAGGGTTTGGTTTATGTTAGAAGCTGATGCTAAGCTTAGCATGTGGGCTCAACATTTAACATGACAGGGAAATAAGGTGGTTTATCACGTATTTTTTGGTAAGAAATTATTATTTTCTTTTTTACTGTTTTGTTTTTGTTCTCTCTTGTCCAGACATCTTCCACCAAAGGGTTCTGTGAGTTAAAAGTAAGCCAGAATGGTTTGAAGCTGGTAGTTCTCAAGATTCACCTTGGACCCCTTAAATGGGCTGGTTCGGTTCACTGAAGACAGTGGAGACACTTTCAGACCTTTCTGAGCCGCTCTAAATTGAACCAGCGGAACCACTGGCTTAAGTGACTGTGGCGGCCAGCGACAAACGAGTGTTTGGACTCTTGGTTCATTTTGGCCAAATGGCAGAGGAATCACAGCCTAACCTTCTTTATGCCAGAGGAAATGAAGGTGGTGCGACCTGCTTGTGCATAAACGTCATCAGAATGACACAGTGAAACCACCAGATATGGAGCATGTCCTTCAGGCAGCTCCTGTACGCTGCATCAGTATTCACTCATTCATGCACATCATTTCCTTTCTTCTAAAATTATTACATTAAAGTGTAAACTGTCTTGAATGGGATAACATTTTATTTGAGTTGAGTTTTTTGTGTAATATGTGGGGTATGTACTCTTACAGGTTTAAAACCAGAGTCACACTGACCCTGTGCCAGAGCCTTCACCTGCAGTGAACATCCAAGTGTTTGTCCTTCTCAGTTTGTGTTCAGGCTACGGCTCATGTTCAGCTCCTTCTCACCAAACCAGCACCGACTCATGACTGGTGCAGGAGCTGGGCTTTAGGTAGAGACCAGATCGGAGAGAGGACAGGGTTAAACACACTGGATTTCAGCGCTGAAACTGGCAACATAAATAAGACTCATGCAAGGCTCATTCTGCTTTCTGATTAGAGAAAAAGTAAGGTCCCAAAAGTTCTGTAAACAGCTTGAATAATGCATAAGGCATGATATGAGTGATCTAATGTTGAATTTTCTACCAAGGATTGTGTTTGTGCGTATCACTTTTCCCTTTGCAGCTGTAATCTCATGTTTTCATATCTGTAAAGTCTGTGTGCTGACATTTACGGAGCCGCCTCATCTTGGTTATGAACAGACGGAAACAGTTTTATTCTTTCTTTTTCAGTTTACTGTGTGTCTGTGTGCAATGTGTTACATAAACATCCATTTCAACATTACACTATATAGTTTGCCTCGACTTAAGAGTTAAACTTAGACAAACATTATTGACCCACACAGGAAATTATAGTAGCTCATACATTAAGATATATTCACTTTGGGTAAATTCAAATGTTGCAACACACAATTCACGAACAGTGAGAACAGGAATATACAATAAAAAAAGACTTTCTGCTGACAAATCATTAAAAGTAAGATGGAGTGCTAAATCTAAGACATCATTGTGTAGGAAGAATGAAAATATGAGGCTGTAAAATAAGAACTAGATGACATATGAACAAGATAAAAATGGTACAGTGCAATTACAATATAACACTATAAATAATTGCAATATCATTTAAATAACAACAACAACAACAACAATACAATAATGATTAAAGATAGCCATGTAAGCATAGCCACTGCACCGGTGTGTCTGCCATGTGTATGGTGTGTATGGTGTGTATGGTGTGTATGGTGTGTATGGTGTGTATGGTGTGTATGTGATGTATGGTGTGTATGGTGTGTATGGTGTGTATGGTGTGTATGGTGTGTATGGTGTGTATGGTGTGTATGGTGTGTATGGTGTGTATGGTGTGTATGGTGTGTATGGTGTGTATGGTGTGTATGGTGTGTATGGTGTGTATGGTGTGTATGGTGCATGCTGCTGTTGGTGCAGAAGGTTTCCCCCTCTGTGTGAAGGTGGAAAGGTTATTTATTTTTTACATGTATCGTCAATCAGCCAATCACATGGCTGCATTCTTTGACACTGCACCATCATCTGTGATTCATGTTTAAACTTTTATTATAATAACACTTTGCAAAGCTTTTTATTTTATAAAGGAGAGCTGTGAAGTTTGCTTGAACTGGACCTGATACAGCAGTTTATTAAAGTTCTAATGTTCTTTTAATTGTTCCAATGATCTTTTTGTAGACAGAAGTAGAGATCAATGCCTAGATATACTGCATTAGCATTAGGAAACAATAATATCGTTTATTAAACTATCTTCAGAGGCAGTTTATTTGTGGATAGTATCCATGTTATGCTCAGGATTTGTTATATATAATGTATTTAGGCCTGAGCCCCAGCAGGGCATATGGCCAAATCCTGCCCGCCGTACACCCGAGTTCCCATCATTAAAAATATATATATTTTTTTTGTGTGATTCATCCTCGTCGGTTAAGCAATGCTTTATGATTTCTTTATGACATCTCTTCCTGTTTTCTCGGTGGGCTGGTGAGCCCCGGTTCATCTGAAGACACTGCTCTGTCAAAGCACAAAAAGTGGAGTTCTGCAGGCACATGCACGAGGCCCGAGTGCTCTGTGTGTCGTGAATTCTGCTCATTAATGAGAAACTTAACATGCAGCCGTACTGGAGGTCTTAAAGGAGACCTATTGTGCAAAATCGACTTCAAGGAGCTTTTGACCGTATCATAATTGCCCTCCTTCTCATGAACACACTCAAAGTTGTTTTTAGAGTGATTGCATGTTTGAGTAATCTTTATTCTCTTGAGGACAAGTTTTCACCAAATAAGTTAGCAGACTTATTTTTTAAAGTTGCTATTTTAGATCAATATTGCAATTTAAAATGTCCAAATTATAACATGGTTGTGTAGTATCCGTAAATGTCAAAAAAATCACTTTTTTTACCCAAAAGACAAAGACAAGAAAAGCATCAACATTTGTTATCTTGAGAAAAAGATTTTTTTTTTTTTTTTCTGAGTTCACGATCTTTTGACTGTCCCCAGGACGCTTAACAACTCTCTGTGAAAACACAAGTAAAGACACAGAGTGCAATTAACTCTTTGTCTTATCTCCAAAGTAAAGCAATCAAATGGTGACCTGGCACTGGTCAAGGACTGCAACCGGTAAATAAAGTGTTTGTGTTTAAAATTCTATTTTCCACATTGTAAACTGATTTCTGTTTTACTCTGTGATTTAAATCTGTAGCTAAACCATGTTAGTAACAGACACCTTGTGAATTGTGTTTGGAAATGTTATGATAAGTCAGAATGTTTCCTTAATACCTGCTAATGATGTGTGCATTAATTGATATAATGTTGCTACATTCTGTTAAGGTTACACATGCCCTTTGCTAGTTAAATCATGTTAGATAAATTGTCAATAATTACTCTGACCGAATTTAACAAAGTTGAGATTACCCTTGCATGGGACATCCCATGGAATTTGCATTGACACACCCCACACATTTTGCATATGCCTCAGAAGACAAAAGCAGCCTGAACTTCTGATGGAGAAAGAGTTCAGTGGAAGAAGGTAGAAGCAGAAGGGTCAAGACAGAAAAGAGGAGAAGAACAGCCTCTGGACCCACTTCAGGGATGCAGGCCCTCCGCTTGTTCCTGCAAGCCTTGCTCTTACCTCTCTATAGAGCACAATTGCCAAGGAACCACAAAGACTGCACAAGTGGAACCAAAAGACCTTCGTATCAATTTTGTGCTCATCGTTGTACTCCAACATCTTCCAACTGCCACCGACCTTTTGACTGTCCGCAGGACACTTAACAACTGTGTAAAAACACAAGCAAAGACACAGAGGGCAATTAACTAACTTCCAACTTCCACACACCAGGGGCGTACCTGGACTGCGTTGAAACTATTTGAACTGGGACATGGCGCTGCTGCTGAAAATGTCAGAAGGCATATTGTCCATTGTTAGTGCCTCGGACAGATTGGGTGGATTGGAATAGCGGTACGCTACATGGCGGACATACACCAAGATTTATTATGCCGCACACTAATGAGTTACCCCTCCTTGAACCGCCACCTTAATGTGGAGGAGGGCTTTGAGCACCCGAATGATCCTGGGAGCTATGTTGTCGAGAGCTTCATGCTTCTGGTAGGGTCACCCAAACAGGTCCCAGGTGACGGGTCAGACCAAGAGCGGCTCAGAAGGCCCCTATGATGAGTGAACCAACGAGTGAAGAATGAGGCCAGTTACACGGATTTGTGGCCTGGCCTTTCCCCCATGGGGCCCACCAAGGCAACTCCACCACCTGCAGGTGGATCCACAAGGGTTCAGTGCGAAGAGATATGGGTGGCAGTCGAGGGCAGGGACCTGATGGTAAAGAAAGAGCTGAGTTGAATGGCAAAGCTCTTGATTCTCAGTCTCGGTCAGTCCACGTTCCTCTCTCACCTATGGTCATGAGCTTTGGGTAATGACCGAAAGGACAAGATCACAAATGGTCAAAATGAGTATCCTCCATAGGGCGGCGCTCAGTCACAAGGGAGGAATTCAGAGTAGAGCCGCTGCTCCTCCATGTCAAAAGGCATCTGTTCTGAAACCTCCTGGACGCCTTCCTCGGGAGGTGTTTTGGGCATGTACTGCTGTGAGGTGGCCCCGGGGATGACCCAGGACACACTGGAGGGACTATAGCTCTCGGCTGGCCTGGGAATGCCTCGGGATCCCCCCGGATGAGCTGGAGGAAGTGTCTGGGGTGTGAGAAGTCTGAGAGTCCCTGCTTAGACAGCTGCCCCCATGGCACAGTCACCTCAAGCGGAAGAAGACGAAGACTAATGAGCTAAGCACAGGGACGTCTTGTGCCTGACTCCATCTGCAGGTGGATCACTGACTTCCTGACAGACCAGAGGCAGTGCGTGCGGCTGGGGAAGAATGTCTCGGACACTCAGGCTATCAGCACATGAACTCCACAGGGCTGTGTACTTTCTCCTCTGCTCTTCTCCCTGTGACACCAACTGCTGTTGCTCCTTCACGATGTGGTGCTGGAGCCACAGCCCAGGACAAACACAGACTACAGCATTGTGCCTCTGCTGAGAAGGTGATCGGCTGCAGCCTTCCATCTGTCCAGGACCTGTGTGTCTCCAGGACTCTGGGGCAAGCAGGACGATCACAGCTGACCCTTCTCACCTGGACATGGACTATTTGAGCCCCTCCTCTCGGGCAGGAGGCTACAGTCCATCCGGACCAGAAACTCCCGCCACGAGAACAGTTTCTTTCCCTCTGCCGTTCGACTCATGAACACTTTATAACACCTGCCACTTTAACAATCAGAGAATAAAAGCAGCTCTATTTGCAATACTGTCTGTCCAACTGTAAGTTAGTGGTTCTCAAACTTTTTACCCAAAGTATCACCAAACACCAAACAAAAAATGTTGTTTCCTGAATACCACCAGACCTATATACAGGACTATTTCAGGTATACATTATGGACAAACCAGGTCTTAGGTAGGAATACACCACAGTAGTTTTAACTAGAAATGTACTAAAGGAAGAGCAAAAACTATGTGGTACACGTACCACAGTTTCAGAAACACTGGTCTAAGTGTATTTTATTTTATTATTTTATGCATGCCTTTTATATATTTTTCTACAATTGTATTAATTGTTACATATTGCACCTTACGCCAAAGCAAGTTACTAGTTTGTGCATTTTGTTCACTGACACTGGCAATAAACCTTGTTCTGATTCTGCTTGCTTGTGCTGTGATTTCTGTTGGTAGCTGAGCATGCGTCCCTCTGTTTCCAGCAGTCTGCGTGGAGACCAGAAGACGCCAGAAGCGCCTGACAAGGAGGGAATGCCACTGGATTGCACAGTATGTTTCAGATAAGTCAGAGGGACGTGATCACTTGGCTTGACACTTGGTGTGTCATTGGTTACTGTGCATGCGCCCCCCTCACTCTCAGAGCAGCTGTAAGGGAACCGCAGTACAACAGAGACAAGTAGCGGAGCTACCTGGAGGACCGAGGGTCCGGGCCACAGTTTGGATTCAACGCGCAAGCCAGATAAGTTAAAGGAGTGTCCTCACCTTACCCATTGTGTGTGTACCATGATTGCTGGGTGTTATTTTAAGTGGGCTCACTCTCCTCACCCCGTGCAGAGGGATCCAGGAGCAAAGTGGATTAAATGTACAATCCAGAGCCTTGTCACCAGGGAGATCTCCAGTACGCATGTGGAGACGCGGCTCCATCACATCAAGCAGGCTTGGAATTGTGTGCCTTTTTTGGACTGTGCACCCTGTCTTTTATTCATTCTTTCATTTTCTACAGCTTCTTCCTGTTAGAGGTCACGGGTGACTGGAACCTAGCCCAGTGACCTTTGGGCCTTTTGGGCCTTTTGGGCTTTTTTTGTTGTCCTGTTTTTTTTTGTTTTTTTTTATTAGAAAAAAATGACTTTTACTCTTGAAATTATATATATTTTTTGCTGTAAGAAATCATTTTAATACTTGATCTTGCCTGTGTTCGATTTCTTCATTGCGGAAACTTAGCAGTGGTTTGAACCTTGATTGACAAAAACACATGCTTTTTACATTTCTGTGGTGAGTTCAGACGGATATTTGCTCTGTGACCAACAGAAGCACCGCTGTAAACTGTGGAGAGGCACGAGAGCTGCAGCAGAGGCAGAGGCAGAGAGAGCACCTGCTGGTCCATACCTTTCATTGCATCCACAACCCTCTTTTTACTGCTAACTCCTGAGGGAGCAGTGTTTCCTGCTGTGCCATTCAAGTTTTAGAATGAAGCTTTTCTTCTTTTCTTTAAGTAGGTGTTTGACCCAGACAAACAGATGTGTGTGCCCAATATATCAGTCTATTTCTAATTTAAAATAGTCCTGACAAACATGGCCCCAGCTCAAAAGTGCCTTGATGTGCTGTATCAGAGGGGAAAGGCAATGGAGCTAAATGACTTCTGCAGATTTCAGATAACTGTTGTATTCTGCAAACTACCTTTTCTTATCCTTACCTTCTGAACTTATGGACATTGTCAACCTACTTTAGCATGTCTCTTAACGTATTTGTATTTATGGATTGTGCTACTTATTTCTTTTGCTCACTGTGTTGATGGCGGTTGGGCGGATAGGCCAGGACAAACATAGATTATTGCTAAAGTTAATCTTCCCGACTGAAACAGATGTACCATTAGATGTCCTGTTAAGAAAAGGGATAATATGGTCCAACACGTTTGCAGTTACTTGCATTAACATCAGAATGGATACGTTGAAATGTGTTTCGATGGCAGGAGTGTGCAGGTTTATGGCAGGGCTTCCAGGGGCCGTCATGTTTACTGTGGGGCTTCAAGGAGCTGTGATCTCATTATCTGTCCATCTCCTCTCAGCTCAGAGCCATTTAAGGGTTCAGTGGACACTTTTGTTTCCAGGCTGTGCAGGTTTGAACAAAGTTGGACAAATGACACAATATCAGATTGTTTTTACTGTGCTTGCTGAGTGGTAAGAAATTTGGATACTAATGATCCCCCATAAACCCCAAAAATATAAGACATATCTTTATGCAACGCCCCGCTGGGTAACACGACACGTAGGTACAGAGGACTGGCAAACAAGGGACAGGAACTAGGGCTGTGCAGATCCATCCTAAGAACTGATACCATAAATGGTATTGTTATTGATCGATACTAGCGCAATAATATTGATAGAAAAATTATGATCTACAAAAACAGCTAAAGGTGTTGGACGAACAACAACAGCAGGAGACTCAAAGACAAAGTCAAAGTCCTTCCACGCATAAAGTAATATAGAAGTGTAATGGAAATTATTGACCTAAATATTACACCTTAAGAGGCTTTAATTATTAGTATTATTATTATAATTATAGGCACAAACAAATCCTTGCACAGAATCAGGAAAAGTTTTGTTGAGAACAAAATTCACAAACTAGGAATGTACTTTGGTGTGGTCTTTGGTTATCAATAATCAATAAAATATTGGCTGAGATAAAATGAAGGCATGCAAAAAAACAAAAAAAACAAACAAGGTATTACACATTGAATAATACATAAATCTTTATCTATAGACACAATAGCTTAAAATATAAACACAACTATTTGTATTATTGTTGTACATAGGAAAGAAAATCATATTTTTAAGTAATTTTTGTAAATACGTTTTTACTTACATTTTGTGTTTGTCTAAGTGAATCAGACAGGGCTGTGGCAATAACGAGAAGCCTGAAATGCCGACCTACTCTCTTTGATTGAAGGACTTCAATTGCAAAGTCCCTTGATTCCTGCTATCGTTTTCTGAGCAGAAAATCAATGAAGGAATAAAAAGTTTTATGATGAGTGTCATTTGGAAGTTATTTAAGCATTTAGGGTGTTTACCCACGTTGCAATTACCAAAGAGATGTGTATGCAAATGTTCGTTCTTGAAACAAGTTGAATGACAGGGCCACACTGCAGAAAATATCACTTAAAAGAAGCGTACATAGCAGAAAAGGTAGGAGCTGTGAACAGAGATCATGGTGCTAGCGTGGCAGGTTGGTCCCACTATCCATGTTTTGCACAGACCCTAAACTTGGAGGTGAAACATGCATTAAGCAGTCCCTGGTCTACTTGAACTTCAACAGCGTTGTAGTGCTAGTGTGTCAATCTTTCATCACTTTACCAAAGCAACTGAAAAGCTGCAGGAGATCCACAACCAGCTGTACTATAAAGAACCTGATTCAGTCAATAGAAACTCTCTCTCTGGATCTCTGCACTACAAAAAGTGGATTTTAAGAAAGTTAAAAAGTCTTATAACAAGATATTAATTCTTATTTTTTCTCTAAAAAGAAAAAAAATCTCGTTTAGGAAAAAAATCTATTTTGAATCTTATTTAACTGTAGACTAAGAGTATTTTTCTTAATTTTAGAAAAAGTAAGAATACAAACATGTCTTGATATAAGAACTCAGAAGAACACATCGATTATCAGTTTTGATCATTTATTTTCACACAGATATGAACTTGTGTGACGATGAGACAACAAATATACAAAAAAGCCATTGCAGAGTGGAGGTCTTTCACTGAGTGAATATGTTACTGTTCATTATATTATTTTATTAAATTATAAAAGCACATTTCCTTTAAAACTCCTTCCTTTAATACCACAAGACAAAGTTGTTACAGCAAACAGGGGTTTAAGTTACAAGAAGGCATTTCTCCTGTAATTTTCAGCAATGTTTTTGCCTTCAGTACAAATTTGGTGTTGGTTGTTTTTCAACCTCAGCTAAAATGTTCTTAAATGGTTGTGACTTGGTTGTAACCAGTCCCATTACATTTTGTTGAATAAATTCAAAATAGAAAATGGTTTGGGTTGTTGTTTTTAAGATTATTTCTGGTTGCTTATGGGTAGCATTATCAAATCAAATCAAATCAAATCAATTTATTTTTATAATGCCCAAAATCACAACAACAGTTGCCTCGATGGGCCACAGGTACAAGCAGTTCAGATAACTGTCCCAGAATGCCCCTGTCCTTTGACCCTCCTTCATGGCTAGGAAAAACTACAAAAAACCCCATGGGAAAAAGTAGAAACCTCGGGGAGAACCACAGTGAAGGAGAGATCCTACTCCCACGGACGGACAGGCTGCAGATGAACTAGGACTGACATCCACTTGGACTGTGGAGCCAGAACCACTCAAGAGGGAGGTGGCTTTAAAGAGTTCCTCCAGGCGGACGAGGAGCAGTCCACCAGTGTAGAGAGATCCTCCAGCAGGAGATGAGGAACAGTTCATCTAAAGTAGAAGGAGTTCGTCCAGGCAGACGAGGTGTGGCTAATCCAGCTGTCCAGGCGGGTGGAGCATAGATCGTCCAGACAGGTGGGGGTGGGGGTGGGGGGTCGTCACTGGAGCAGCCGCGCAGTGTCTGAAACAGTCTCCACTCCCCGGGGGAAGTGGAGAGAAAGAGAAACATGTGAACAGCAATGAACAGACTACAGTTGAAGTAATATTAAATATTGTTGATAGATAAAGTAGAAGAACCAGAGGACAGTGTTCAAGCTGCCATACTTCCTCCAGCAGAATTGCTCCAAGGGCAGCGTAGCTAAAACTGTAGGTTTTTATTTCTGTTCCTAACTGGCCTGACCATAAGCTATTTCAAAGAGGAACGTTTTGAGCCTGGTCTTAAATGTAGAGACTGTGTCGGCCTCTTTTACATGAACAGGAGCTGGTTCCATAACATAGGAGCTTGGTAGCTAAATGCTCGACCTCCTACTGTGCTTTTAGAGACTCTGGGGACTAACAATAGTCCAGCATTTTGAGAACGAAGAGCTCTGTTTGGATGGTACGCTACTATTGCATCTTTGAGGTAGGATGGGGCCATATTGTTTAAAGCTTTATAAGTCAGGAGGAGGATTTTAAATTTGATTCTAAACTCAACAGGAAGCCAGTGAAGAGACTCTAACACTGGTGAAATATGATATCTTCTTCTAGTACCTGTTAATAATCTTGCTGCTGCATTTTGAACCAGTTGAAAGCTTCTTATAGAGCTTTTAGGACACGCTGTAAGCAGAGCGTTACAATAGTCTAATCTGGATGTGACAAATGCATGGATGAGTTTTTCGGCATCATCTCTGGGCAGGATTTTTCTAATTTTGGCTGATGTTACAGATGAAAGTAGGCTGTTTTACAGGCTTGATTTATATGTGCTTTGAACCAGAGATCTTGGTCAAATAGGACCCCAAGGTTTCTTACAGTAGAGCTGGGGGCTACAGTGATATTGTCCAGAGAAACTATCTGGTCAGATAAAGAGTCTCGCAGGTGCTTAGGGCCCAGCAGAATGACCTCGGTTTTTCAGGGTTAAGGAGCAGATAATTAAGAGTCATCCAAGTTTTTATGTCTTTCACGCAGGCACTAAGTCTGTCTACTTGATGCGTCTGATCAGGTTTCATTGATAAATACAGCTGAGTGTCATCTGCATAGCAGTGGAAGTTAATGCCACGCTTTCTGATGATCATACCTAAGGGCAGCATATAAAGTGTGAACAGAACTGGACCGAGTACTGAACCCTGCGGCACACCGTAGGTTACTTTAGAAAATGGGGAAGATCTCTGGTTTACATTAACAAACTGGTACCTATCAGATAAATAGGATTTAAACCAGCTTAGGGCGGTTCCACTGACACCTACATCACATTCTAACCTCTGCAGTAGAATGTTGTGGTCGATGGTATCAAACGCTGCGCTGAGGTCCAACAGAACCAGGATTGAGACCTGTCCATCATCAGCAGCTAATAACAGATCATTTGTGACTTTAACTAGTGCAGTTTCAGTGCTGTGGTACGCACGGAACCCTGACTGAAAAACTTCAAATAAATTATTGTCCTGCAGGTGGCGACAAAGCTGTTTAATCACAATTCTTTCAAGGATTTTAGAGACAAAGGGCAGATTAGAAATAGGTCTATAGTTTGCCAGTATGTCGGGGTCTAGATTAGGCTTTTTCAAAAGTGGTTTAATCACTGCATATTTGAAGGACTGCGGGACATAACCGCTTTCTAGTGAAGTATTTATTATATTAAGAATGGGATTTATAATTAGGGGGAGAATTTCTTTGAGGAGTCTACTTGGGATTGGGTCTAAAATAAAAGTTGATGTTTTGGATGACATAATGACTGAAGTTATCTCTGCCTGATCAACAGCAGTGAACCTATCTAGTATTACTGAAGGATTTGTATGGGACACTAGCTTTGCAGTCTGGGCTTGCTCAGTACTGATAGTGGGAGTAATTGCATTTAGTTTATCTCTAATAGTTGTGATTTTGCTGTTAAAGAATCAAGAGGGCAGCAGTAGCTCAGTTGGCAGAGAGATTGTCTTCTGATCCAAAGGTCGGCAGTTTAAATCCTGCTCCTGACATAAACATCCTTGGTTGAGCGGTCAGATCCACTGACCCACAGGTTGGCGGTGCAATTGATGACTGCCTCGAAGGTGGAAAAGCGCTGTATAAATATGTGACCATTGACCATTGACCAGAAAAAAGCTGTAATTCATATGGGAACAAATTAGATAATTTTACTTAAATCAAGCAAAATTTCCTTGAAATGTGATATCCAATAAGAAATTATTGCTTACATTTTACAATTTTAAGGATATTTTTCCAACATCTAGTCTTAAAATGAGAAAAATATTGTTAAATTGAACAACTTACAAACAAATCTTTACTGATTTATTCTTTTTTTGAGTATAATTTCCTTGAATTTCCCCCTTCATTCAGAACATTTGGCTTAAATCAAGCCGTTTACAGGGAGCAACTGGCTTAAATTGAGACATTTTTTCTTGTTTTTTTACTTATTTTTTTCTTGATTTTCAGAAAAAAAATTTTAAAACAAGTTTTCTAAGCAAGACATTTTTGCTTACCCCATTGGCAGATTTTTTTGCTTAAAACAAGCAATTTTAGTCCAATTTTAAGGTTTTTTTTCTTGTTTCTAGTAAGGCACTTTTTGCAGTGCAGCTGTACTTTGTTGGAAAAAGCTCCCTGTTCTTAAGTGAAGAAGACTAGTCCACTATCAGCATTTCTTTGAGGCTCTGAGAGCATCTGAAGATGCGACCAGGGAAATATCAACCGAAAAGAACCTTTCTGTGTCCAAAGTTATTCCAATGGTATCTTTTCTTGAGGGCCATGGTGGCCATTTCAAAGGGACTGGAACCTTTCACAGGCTTGCTACAAGTACCTACCTGGACATTACATTTAAAAATTGGATTTTGTGATGCCTCAAATGTAGAACTGATGAAAAGTTGGCTTATTGGAGAGATTCAATCTATGGTACCTCTGATACCTTAAACACATTGACATGTTATGTTATGTTAAGTTTTACTTTTGCCATATTGTATGCACTTGTAATATGTTTGGCGGATGACAAAACCGTCTAGGAAATCACTGTCAGTTTGAGTTGAGTGAGTGACTCTACATGCTCCCTCAATGTGTTGTCTACTACATTTCTAAAATCTGTGCTGAGTAGTTTGTAGGTTCCACTCACTAAAATAGTCAGTTTGTCGCTTCAACATGGAACATTCCCAAGGGCCTTAAAAACTGTGGTGATTAAGCCTCTGTTAAAGAAGAGCAACCAGCCCACCTCAAATCTGCCATTTTTGGGTAAAGTCCTCGAGAAAGTTGTTTATCAACAGCTTAATAACTTTCTTTAAATGCATGACATTTTTTATGTCAGGCTTTATAGCTTACCACAGAACTGAGACTACTCTTATAAAAGTGATAAATGAGAACTCACGCAGGTAGAGTATCTGTTTTAGTCTTCTGGGATCTGAATGCTGCTTTGGACACTGTCGCAGGATCCTTTTACAGAATCTAGAGGACTGAGTGGGTATCACTGGCACTGTTGAGATAGGTAACTGTGTCTCAGACCACATTGCCTTTGACCTGTGGGGGGCCCCAAGGGTCAATCCTCGGACCCCTTCTGTTCAACCTCTAAATGCTGCCGTTAGGTCAGTTAATACACAGCACTGATGTGTCTTATCACAACTCTGAAGACGACACTCAGACGAATCTCAGATCTATGTCTCACTATCTCTCCAGCTGAACTCAGACAAGACTCAAATTATTGTCTTTGGGAGAAACAAAGAGAAAGTTTCAGCAGTCACCTTCAGTCTATCGCTCTAAAACATACAAAGTTAGAAATGTATGGGGCTTATAACGGATTAAGACATCAACTTTAACAACTGCACCAAATCCATAACATCAGCTGCCTTTTACCATTTAAAAACAAGTCTCTCCAAAGCACCAAAGTACAGCTCTGACATGTCAGTGCCATATGAACCATCTCAGACTCTGAGGACCTCAGGGACGGGCCTCCTGTTGGTGCCAGAGTCAGGACTAAACATGGACCGGCCTCCTGCTGGTGCTAGAGTCAGGACTAAACATGGACCGGCCTCCTGCTGGTGCTAGAGTCAGGACTAAACATGGACCGGCCTCCTGCTGGTGCCAGAGTCAGGACTAAACATGGACTGGCCTCCTGCTGGTGCCAGAGACAGGACTAATCAAATCAAATCAATTTATTTTTATAATGCCCAAAATCACAACAACCATTGCCCCGATGGGCCACAGGTAAAAGCAGTTCAGATAACTGTCCCAGAATGCCCCTGTCCTTTGATCCTCCTTCGCGGCGAGGAAAAACTACAAAAAACCCCATGGGAAAAAGTAGAAACCTCGGGGAGAACCACAGTGAAGGAGAGATCCTACTCCCACGGACGGACAGGCTGCAGATGAACTAGGACTGACTAAAATGGACTGGCCTCCTGTTGGTGCCAGAGTCAGGACTAAAAATAGACTGGCCTCCTGCTGGTGTCTGGAGTTGGGACTAAACAAAATTAATGCCCAAGTATAAGCCGACACAGGCACACACCAGTTTAGTGCACAGTAGTGGCACCAAACCAAATACACCTCTTTATTCTGGGCGGAGGTACAATAGGCTGCATTCACCGGGTATCACTACATTCTAAAATCCCTGTAGTTTAAAAACTGAGCTGGAGGTCAAGTCAGAATTCTATAATAGAATTTGTTGTTAAACTGTCAGATTGCAGGTTTATAATCCAGGTCAGCAAATCTGTAATTTGACATTTAAAGAACAAATTCTTCTTGGGAATTCTGACCTGTCTCCAGCTCAGTTTTAAAACAGAGATTCTAGAAGGTTATGATGTCATGTGAACAAAAAATATACTTAACTCATTAGACGCTCCTTTGGGTCGAGTGTTAAGGGCAGAAACAGAGCCAAGTTCACCTTGGGATCATCGAGCTGTTTCTTAGCCAGTCCATGGTCTTCTCTGGGTTCTTCCTCATGGGACCAACCTGGAAAAGTTTCAAGGTCATGATTCTCAGCGAGAGCTGTACTCCTTCAATGTATTATTAGGTCTGGTCTGATCAATATTTAGATAAGTTTATCTAAAGGTGGATCATTCCAGGCGAGGGAGACAAACAGGTGGCAGATTCTCCACAAAAAAAGTTCCATACAACATTTTTGTATTAAAAAAAAAAAAAAAAAAAAATCAATACAAACAGACAGTAACAGACACTTATGAACCGCTGGCGCACACAAACACACACTGTACACACACCAACACACACCCACACATAGAGGAAAAAAAGAAAGTAATAATAATAATGCAATGAAAATTGATAAGTAATAACAATGAGCAACGGCTTGGAAACTTAAAGTACTTTATCTGAGCTCAAATCAGAGACTGCTGTACTTGTGTGACCCAGAATACCAAGATCAATGGAAACATATCGATAACTTGAGAGTTTCTTCTATTAAGACAGTTGTAATAAAGCTATAAGCTCATTTACCTGAAACAGATTGAGTGTAATGTGTTACCAGAGGTTCCTGTTCAGGCCTTACGGGAAGATGACAAACGGCTGGATGAAAGGAGGTGGAGAACCCCTGAGTTAAATCTGTGCTTACGACCTGGAAAGAGCTAATCAAAACATACAAACTAAGCAAAGATTTTCAAATCTTGAGCTTGTTGGCATTCACTTTTTATTGAGTTTTTAATGTATTTTTGTATTTTATTGAATTTTCTTGAGACAAACTCCCTAATTTGTAAATATCTAAAATTATCATGGTTTCATCGTTGATCCTTGAAAAGGGTATTGTATGTTGTTAAACCTTTATTACACCACATCCTAAATCTTGAATCATTTTTACTAGGGCTGAATTCAGGATCATAAGCAAACCACTTGAGGATTCCCGCCTTTTCAGTATCTCACTCCACGTCTGCACTGAACTTTTAATTAAAAGTTTGGCATTATCTGACAAGTCATACATTCTTGAAGGGTCACCAATCAACACGTTAACGGGTAAATTTTCAGCTATTTCAAACTCAATTTCGTTCCATTTTGATTTGTAGCTGGGCTTGCACCAGCCCACTAAAGGGAGTAGTTGTGATGCTCAGTAGTAATCATGAAAATATGGAAGTGCCAAACCTCCTCTCTCTCTGGAAAGTTGTAAAGTTTTAAATTTGATCCTTGGTTTCTTACCATCCCACACAAACCTTGAAATCGTTTTGTCCCATTCTGTAAAATATTTATCTGGGTTTTCAATAGGGATTGACAGAAATAAATACAGCATTCTTGGCAGAACATTCATTTTTATAGTTTCCTCAAAAAGGGTATTAGGTTACATCTGGTAATATCTTTAATAATTTCTGTTTTTAAAGGACCATAATTGATTTCTGATATTTTATAGAATTGTTATTCCAATTTAATTTGTATGTGCACTTAAAATGTAGGAGTATAACTGAAGCTAAGCACTTGTGTTTTCTGCTCATTTAATGTATAACCTGAATATGACCCATACTCTCTCAAAACTTCTGTTAGTGACTCTGTAAGACTTAACAAATGCCAGTTTTTGCTCCACAGAAGACATCTGTGTTCCTGTAATCTTACTATTTTGTCTGATCCACTGAGCGAGCAGCTCTATAAATATTGTGAAGAGAAGTAGACTTAGAGAACATCCTTGTCTTGTAGATCTCTCCAACCCAAAAGAGCCAGAGAGTGCCCCATTGACTTTGAGCCTAACTGTTGGTTTATAGTATAATGCCTTCAATGTTCTAATAAGAATATCATCAAATCCAAATTTTTGCATGACTTTAAATAGGAATTCCCATCTCACTGAGTCGAAGGCTTTTTCAGCGTCCAAACTCAAAGCACTGCTTGTATTTTATTCAAATCTATGTGAGTCATAATCTCCAGGGATCTCCTAATAGTATCATGAGTTTGAGGCAATTTCACGAATCCAGTCTGATCAAGGTCAATTAGCCTTGGTAGCATCTTGTCTATTCTTTTGGCTTGGGTTGATGTAAATATTTTATAATCAAGATTCAATATATTTATTGGCCTAAAGTTGGAACATTCGGTTTTGTCTTTTCCCTCCTTGGGTATGACATGGAGGAGGGGTCTCCACATTAGTCAGGACCTAATTGAATGTTTTAGTACACTGTAAACCCGAACACTGTACTAACTCATAATTTTTTTAAACAGACAAATCATAATTCCAATATTAGTTCATAAAATGTAAACCATATGAGTACTAAACGTCCGTGATTGGACTTTAGTTTTGACAGGTATAATATTTATGAATTTACCGTCATGTAGAACTATAATTTTTGAGTAGACTGTCTTTACGTCATGACGTCACCAAACCTTGAATCTGTTTGACGCACCAAGTTTAAAAAATCAAGATGGCTGCCTGAAGCGGAGAAGACTATCGTGTAAAAATTGGTACAAAAGTGGTCCTTATTGTGCTTTTTTGTATTTAAATGTTTTTTTTTACATGATTCCAGGTAGGTTCGTCAGTCATTGACCATGTTACAAAAAATAAGTTCAGCTGAACGGAGCTTGTCTCGGGAGTGCGACAGTGCTAGCAAGTTTAAGTCCACATGTTTAGCCTTCATGCGAAATAGCGTGACAGATCAATCCTCTTTATTCTACTCTTCCTGTTATATTTTGTTTATAATGTGCATATTATATTTCTGTATGTATAGTATATTTTATCACTTAAGGCATGAGTCCACGTCACACATTATTTTCGTTGAGCGCGCATTGCGCAGGTCCTTCGTAGTTCTCGCACCCGGATCACGTCAGCCCCGCAGCTCAATGTGGACGCAACGAAGTTTCAGAAGAGTCCAGTTCCCGCTGTATTGCAGGCAGGTAACGATAGATCTTGAACCCGAAAGTGTCGTGCTACTACTGGAAAGGGCTGCAGCGCTGAGCACTTGCCCTGAGACTAGAAGTGTTCTGAAGACTATAAAGGCGTGGAGCCTGGTTTCCACCTAGCTTCGAGCTAGCTTCGTCAAAAATGTAAGAAATGCAAAATGATGTACACTTTGCTGTAAATATGATTCGAATGTGAACCGTTACTGCAGAGTTGGGGGCGCGGGACTAACGGGGAAATGTGCGTACATTACGCGGGGCAGAAACGTTTTGAGCAACAGAAAGACGCGTAGCGCCATTCTTTAAATACGAGAGAACAGCGGAGGAGCGACGCTGTCACACGCGTGTACCTCGGGTTTGAAACGAGTCTTTGGCTTCTATTTGCGCTCATTCCCTCTCCACACCTTTGTCCCTCCACAGGCGTTCTGTTCCCCTCCGCGTTTGTCCCTCTCCTCCCTTTCCAAGTCTAACTTTTAAAGTGCATTTGCTTCTTTCCCCTTTGATCTAATGCGCTTTTCGCGATGTATGTGAAATATACGCGCAAAAGTAAAGTCAGCACCGATAGCAGTCTGTGTGTGACGTGGACCCGCGGTGATAAAAGTGATCCACAGTGACCAAGAATAACGCGAATACGCCTAAAAGTCACCGCTATGAAGCGCCAATTCTTCGCTGCCCCAGTGCAGACAAGTGACAGGAGCATAGACAGGGGAAGCTGAGACAGGTTAAGCTGACAAGAGCTGAGACAGAGGGAGCAGAGACGGGGGAACCAAAGAAAGACAGTCAGTGTCTGTGATAGTCTAATTTAATGTTTAATTTAATTTAATTTAATTTAATGACAATAACACTGATACTAAAGATAAATATAATTGATTTAATTTTAAAGGTGTTTAAATTGTAGCAATTTGTGGTGTGTTGTTTATTATTGTGGGCTATATCATAATTTGTTTAGGGAGGCACACCAGGAAAATTTTTAGAAGCACTGTGAATCAGTTGATTACAGAAAAACACAATTTGTTTCTGTATAACCGGAAAAATATTAGAAAAGTGTAGCTTTTTATTTCTGACCACAGGGATGAATTTTAATATTTCATATTTTGTAGGTTAAAGTGGAAGATGCAGATTGAAGATTCTGCCTCTTTGTGGTAAAAGAGAACAACTTTTTGTTATTAATATTTTTCTATTTTAATAAATGTATAATGTTCTTTTTTTAAGGCCATTTGTGGGGTCCCCTCTTCCTCTTGGTGTGAATCCATCTTAGGTAAAATGTGTTTGCTATTCATTACTTGCTGCTGTTCTGTCATAGAGCTGTCACTAACGATTATTTTAGTAGTCGAGTGGTCAGTGATTATTTCATAGATCAGTTGACTTGTCAAACAATTATTATTATTATTATTATTGATTAAATCAGCAATAATCTATTCTTTTTTTTATGTAATAATGCTACAGTCTTTGTTATAGGTCATTGACGTGTGTTTTAGAGTCTGAATAGTTTAGTTAGTGATAAGTCAATTACAAACTTTTATAGTTGACAAGTCACGATCAGTTGATTAATCATTGCAACCCTATTCTGTAATCTTTCTTTGTTGTAAATTTTTGGACAGTCTCACATTAATTATAGCTTTATTTATTTTAGTCAAAACATGTTGTAACATGTTCTATGTTAACACATTAAATGTTTTTATGCTAGTTTTGGTTGAAAGTTTTTACTCATACGATGATGTGTGACTTTCAAAGAGCAAAATGGTTTTGACTTCACTGGCTTAATTTAGTCTTAATTGCTTAACTAGTTATTTTTATATTCCGTAAAATATAAAGCATTGACAGTAATAAACTATTGTGTAAATTGAAATAACTTTTTTATTTTTCCTTATAGCAACACTTTGGTTCAGAGCTCCATCTCCAACACCCGCATAAGCTTTTTCAGATACATGGCTGAGGTATGTATTCAAGTCATTACTGTATTTGTAATGTACTGTGTTTTATAGTACATCTAGTAGATATCATTGATGGTTTGCTTCCAAAATTGTTTTTGCAGTTTGAATGAGAGAAATCTAGCTGTCATTTATTAATTTCAGGGAGGGCGTAATTCAGTGGAGTGGAACTGCAAGCTATGTCCCATATCTTTGGACACACGAGCTCAACTGTTTAGACATTACCGTTTAAAGCATGGCAATTATTCAAATGTCAGCCCTTTGCCATGTCTGTATGGCAATTGTCTTTGCACCTTTCCATCATTTAATGCCCTCAAAGCCCACGTATCTCGCTATCATAATGTAAGAAACTTGGAGCGGGAACAGAAACAAGTCTGTTTTACTTGTGACTTGTGCAACTGTAAGAATCTTTATAGTGAGGACACGCTCCTAAGTCATTTACGGAGCCATTTAAGAAGGCACGAGGTGGTCTCATGCCCTTTCAAAAATTGTAACTACTGCACAAACAGCTACTCTGCATTTAATGCCCACAAGAGTAGAAATCATTTTGGAAGTTCAGACTTTGATGACAATGTTGTGTCAGCTGGAAATGACAACATTACTGAGCCCTTCCCTACCATCGATTCTGACGAAGGTCCTGGCTTTTCTGAAGATCTTGATTCATTGGGAAATCAAGAGATGCAGACTCAGTCAGAGCAGGACGCTTTAAGGGCGCAACTACAAAGCAACTTGGCGTCTTTGTTTTTAAAAATTAAAACAGTGCTTCATGTTTCTGATACAGCAACTCAGGAAATAATTGAACATTTAACTCAAATATTCACCTTGTCCCAACCATTGTTAAAAACAGCAATTAAAAATGTTTTTCAAAATCACGGCCTAAATGCCTCTGAAACATTAGTTACGGAGACCGTTGATGCTTTCATTGATAGCAATATTTTTGCTGCTTCCACAGCCAAAGGTGAGATGTTGTCATCACACAAGAGAAGAAAAACATTCATTGAGAAAAACTTTCCTGTTGTCAGTCCAGTAGAGTATGTCGTGGAACCGGGACACACAACAGTGCACGTGTCAGTGCTGGAGATGATTCAGCAAATATTTAGACACACAAACATTCTAGAAAAGATAAAAGAAACCAAAACCAGCCCAACAGGTCATTATGCAAACCACCACGATGGTTCATACTTCAAAGAAAATGACTTCTTTTTGACAGAAGAGCTAAGATTACCTCTCATTTTGTACACTGACGATATAGAAATAGCAAATCCTCTTGGCACCTCTCGTAAAATTCACAAACTTAGCACAATATATTGGATGTTTGCGGATCTTCCAAGTAAGCATAAGTCAGCATTGCATACTATTCAACTTGCAACATTGTGTAAAGTGACAGACCTTGAAAGATATGGTTATGAGAGAGTTCTTCGTCCTCTACTCAAAGACATACGTACACTTGAGCAAGATGGTGTGTTCATTGAGGCTCTTGGCAAAGCAGTTCGAGGCACTGTATTGTGTGTTGTGTCAGACAATCTTGCCGCACATTCTTTGGCAGGTTTTAATAAATCTTTTAGAGCTACATTTTTTTGTAGATTTTGCACTGCCACCCAAGATCAGATTCAGACGCATGAGGTTAGTGATGGAGCGTTTACGTTGAGGACCAAATCCAGCCATGCTATTGATGTAAAGGCAGTGACACAAGGACAGGAGCTGCAGCAATGTGGTGTGCAACAAGATTGTGTCCTAAATCATTTCCTTCAATATTTTCACACAGTGACTGGATTTCCCCCAGACGTTCTACATGACCTGTTTGAAGGAGTTGTCCCTGTGGAGCTCGCCCTGTGTTTAGGTGAGATTATCAGGCGCAAATATTTAACTTTGGATGATTTGAACAAAAGAATACAGTCTTTTCCATATCAACATGCAGACAAAGTTGACAGGCCACACCCTATCCCCAAAACATTTGCTGCAAAGCGCACTATAGGAGGCAATGGGCATGAAAATGCAACTTTGCTCAGATTGCTCCCTCTGATCATTGGTAATAAGATCCCACAAGGGGATTCTGCATGGTCTGTCCTCATGGATTTAAAAGATATTGTGGAATTAATGTTGTCCACTACATTCACAGAGGAAACTATTCAATATTTGCAGTCCAAAATTGAAGACCATCGAAGGTGTCTACAGGAGGTGTTTCCAGATTTTCAACTACGCCCAAAACACCACATAATTGAACATTATCCACACCTCATTCGTTGTTTTGGCCCCCTTGTCCACTTATGGACAATGAGATATGAGGGTAAACATCGATTTTTTAAGAGGGTTGTCCATGACACACAGAATTTTAAAAATGTGCTGAAAACATTAGCCACCAGACATCAGCAAATGGTAGCCTTCTACCTCAGCTCTCCTTCTTTCTTTAAACCTCACCAACAAACTTCTAATGTCACCTCGGTGCTTGTTTCAACACTTCCTGCAGTTGCAAAGGAATATGTTAAACAAAAGACAAATAGCGACGTAATTCACTCTACATCAAGAGTAAATGTTGATGGTACAGACTATGCTGTTGGCATGTTTCTCTCTGTTGGCCATGAAGGGGGCTTACCGCTATTTTGCAGAATTGAAAGCATTTTTCTTGTGGATAACCAGGTGACTTTTCTTGCTCAAGGTCACAAATCTAGCTATGTTGAGCATCTTCGATCTTTTGAACTCTTCCCTTTGAATTTGATAGTGTGTACCATATTCAAACTCAACGATGCCTTGCCTGTATTTGCATACAGCTTAGAAGGAAACCTGCTCCTAACACAGAGAAGATATATATCACTGAAACGAATCTGAATCTTTGTAACTACCGATGTATTTCTATCACTTTGCAAAAAAGTTGTACATAAATGGCTTGCTGAATACTAATGAATATTAAAATGTCCATCCTTTTTGTAGACTAACAACTGAGGAAAGATGACTGCTGCCCCGAAATTTTTGCTCCGTGTATATCTTGCTACAGATGTAGCAATGAAGCTTACACTTATACAGCGCCCACAATCTGTGGATGAACTGAAGACTATAATGCGAGACAAGTTCAGACCAAGACTCAATGGTGAATTTACACTTCAGTATGAGGATCCAGACTTTGATGGGTTGCTAAGCTGTCTTATAGACATTGAAGAACTTCCAGAAAAAGGAACATTGAGTGTGGTTCGTTCAGAGAGTGATGACTCGTCGGTGGCAAGCTCAGACACAGATATACTGCCTCATGTCCCATTACAGCAGCGTCAAAAGCACTGGCCAAGCACTTTTACGGTGCCCGTCTTTTCTTTAGATGTTGAGTATGTGCTTGAAGAAGGAAACCGGGTTTACCGGGATACTGGCAAAACACTGAAATTAACCAGGGCCCAAAAACACAATATCTTGGAAAAAATGGCTGAAACCATTTTTGGTTTCAAAGCATATCCACATGATCGGGATCTGTCTAAAGCAGCAGAAGCTTTAGTTGATGCACACCCTTGCCTCTCAGAGCGTGGAAGTGAGACTGCTTGGTATGGCTGGAAAGTCAGTTTGGCACACAAGATGGGAAATTATCGAACCATAATGTCAAAATCGGGCTGTGCAGAGGTGGCAGTCAACACAGGCAAAAGGAGCAAAAACAGTCCAGAGAATGACCATCCTCATTCCAATATCAAAAAACCAAGACGTTCTGAGGTCAACTTTCTTCCCAACTTTCCCAAAGGTGAAAATCAGACCTCCCTAGAACAATTGAGACAACAAATGATAGAAGAATTGGAAAAGACAGAAAGGGATCAGCTTCTCATCGGAAGAAACATGCGGACAACATTTGCACTTAGACGACAAGAAATTGTCACCGGAGATAAACCTGTAAAGGATCTTCTTACCCGATGGCCTTCCCTGCTGATGGAGTCACAGGTACATTATAATAAAACAATTATACAATTTGGTAAGTTTAAATAACTATTTGTAACAATCAAGTGTTTTTCAGGTGTTTGCAGAGTTTCATCGGATTACCAATGTAAATCTCCGCAACACATTCTACGCTGAGCTCGACCGCCATACACCAAAACTGATGGAACAATTCAGGCAGAAAGCTTTGCGGACTGGCAAGATATCTGAGGCCCTGAGGGAAATTTTCAGGAAATATGACTTGAAGGTATTATTTCAATACTCCATTTTTAAACTATCCTTGGTAAATAAAGGTCAATAAATAAAATGCTATGAAGATGTGTTAATTCTGTGTACTGTACAGGTATGTACACAACAGTACAACAGTTTGACCTTAATTTCCTTTAAGCAGGAACGAGATGTGACATCGAGACGCACACTCGCCCTCCGCGCACTTCCAGTCTACTTGAAAGAGGATGATACAGACTTTTTCAAATGCTGTGATGTAAGTATGCTTTGAAGATATGGTTATGAGAGAGTTCTTCGTCCTCTACTCAAAGACATACGTACACTTGAGCAAGATGGTGTGTTCATTGAGGCTCTTGGCAAAGCAGTTCGAGGCACTGTATTGTGTGTTGTGTCAGACAATCTTGCCGCACATTCTTTGGCAGGTTTTAATAAATCTTTTAGAGCTACATTTTTTTGTAGATTTTGCACTGCCACCCAAGATCAGATTCAGACGCATGAGGTTAGTGATGGAGCGTTTACGTTGAGGACCAAATCCAGCCATGCTATTAATGTAAAGGCAGTGACACAAGGACAGGAGCTGCAGCAATGTGGTGTGCAACAAGATTGTGTCCTAAATCATTTCCTTCAATATTTTCACACAGTGACTGGATTTCCCCCAGACGTTCTACATGACCTGTTTGAAGAAGTTGTCCCTGTGGAGCTCGCCCTGTGTTTAGGTGAGATTATCAGGCGCAAATATTTAACTTTGGATGATTTGAACAAAAGAATACAGTCTTTTCCATATCAACATGCAGACAAAGTTGACAGGCCACACCCTATCCCCAAAACATTTGCTGCAAAGCGCACTATAGGAGGCAATGGGCATGAAAATGCAACTTTGCTCAGATTGCTCCCTCTGATCATTGGTAATAAGATCCCACAAGGGGATTCTGCATGGTCTGTCCTCATGGATTTAAAAGATATTGTGGAATTAATGTTGTCCACTACATTCACAGAGGAAACTATTCAATATTTGCAGTCCAAAATTGAAGACCATCGAAGGTGTCTACAGGAGGTGTTTCCAGATTTTCAACTACGCCCAAAACACCACATAATTGAACATTATCCACACCTCATTCGTTGTTTTGGCCCCCTTGTCCACTTATGGACAATGAGATATGAGGGTAAACATCGATTTTTTAAGAGGGTTGTCCATGACACACAGAATTTTAAAAATGTGCTGAAAACATTAGCCACCAGACATCAGCAAATGGTAGCCTTCTACCTCAGCTCTCCTTCTTTCTTTAAACCTCACCAACAAACTTCTAATGTCACCTCGGTGCTTGTTTCAACACTTCCTGCAGTTGCAAAGGAATATGTTAAACAAAAGACAAATAGCGACGTAATTCACTCTACATCAAGAGTAAATGTTGATGGTACAGACTATGCTGTTGGCATGTTTCTCTCTGTTGGCCATGAAGGGGGCTTACCGCTATTTTGCAGAATTGAAAGCATTTTTCTTGTGGATAACCAGGTGACTTTTCTTGCTCAAGGTCACAAATCTAGCTATGTTGAGCATCTTCGATCTTTTGAACTCTTCCCTTTGAATTTGATAGTGTGTACCATATTCAAACTCAACGATGCCTTGCCTGTATTTGCATACAGCTTAGAAGGAAACCTGCTCCTAACACAGAGAAGATATATATCACTGAAACGAATCTGAATCTTTGTAACTACCGATGTATTTCTATCACTTTGCAAAAAAGTTGTACATAAATGGCTTGCTGAATACTAATGAATATTAAAATGTCCATCCTTTTTGTAGACTAACAACTGAGGAAAGATGACTGCTGCCCCGAAATTTTTGCTCCGTGTATATCTTGCTACAGATGTAGCAATGAAGCTTACACTTATACAGCGCCCACAATCTGTGGATGAACTGAAGACTATAATGCGAGACAAGTTCAGACCAAGACTCAATGGTGAATTTACACTTCAGTATGAGGATCCAGACTTTGACGGGTTGCTAAGCTGTCTTATAGACATTGAAGAACTTCCAGAAAAAGGAACATTGAGTGTGGTTCGTTCAGAGAGTGATGACTCGTCGGTGGCAAGCTCAGACACAGATATACTGCCTCATGTCCCATTACAGCAGCGTCAAAAGCACTGGCCAAGCACTTTTACGGTGCCCGTCTTTTCTTTAGATGTTGAGTATGTGCTTGAAGAAGGAAACCGGGTTTACCGGGATACTGGCAAAACACTGAAATTAACCAGGGCCCAAAAACACAATATCTTGGAAAAAATGGCTGAAACCATTTTTGGTTTCAAAGCATATCCACATGATCGGGATCTGTCTAAAGCAGCAGAAGCTTTAGTTGATGCACACCCTTGCCTCTCAGAGCGTGGAAGTGAGACTGCTTGGTATGGCTGGAAAGTCAGTTTGGCACACAAGATGGGAAATTATCGAACCATAATGTCAAAATCGGGCTGTGCAGAGGTGGCAGTCAACACAGGCAAAAGGAGCAAAAACAGTCCAGAGAATGACCATCCTCATTCCAATATCAAAAAACCAAGACGTTCTGAGGTCAACTTTCTTCCCAACTTTCCCAAAGGTGAAAATCAGACCTCCCTAGAACAATTGAGACAACAAATGATAGAAGAATTGGAAAAGACAGAAAGGGATCAGCTTCTCATCGGAAGAAACATGCAGACAACATTTGCACTTAGACGACAAGAAATTGTCACCGGAGATAAACCTGTAAAGGATCTTCTTACCCGATGGCCTTCCCTGCTGATGGAGTCACAGGTACATTATAATAAAACAATTATACAATTTGGTAAGTTTAAATAACTATTTGTAACAATCAAGTGTTTTTCAGGTGTTTGCAGAGTTTCATCGGATTACCAATGTAAATCTCCGCAACACATTCTACGCTGAGCTCGACCGCCATACACCAAAACTGATGGAACAATTCAGGCAGAAAGCTTTGCGGACTGGCAAGATATCTGAGGCCCTGAGGGAAATTTTCAGGAAATATGACTTGAAGGTATTATTTCAATACTCCATTTTTAAACTATCCTTGGTAAATAAAGGTCAATAAATAAAATGCTATGAAGATGTGTTAATTCTGTGTACTGTACAGGTATGTACACAACAGTACAACAGTTTGACCTTAATTTCCTTTAAGCAGGAACGAGATGTGACATCGAGACGCACACTCGCCCTCCGCGCACTTCCAGTCTACTTGAAAGAGGATGATACAGACTTTTTCAAATGCTGTGATGTAAGTATGCTTTGAGTTGAATGCAACAGGTGCTTAATCGGGATGCATCTCATGTGTATCATTCAAAACTTGTATTGCCACACAAACCGCAAAAGACTTCAAACCAAGAGTGAAAAATAAGACTAAATAAAGAAATACTTCATTAAATGACGTTCACAATCAAACAATACAGATGTTTTACCTGCCACAATGTATTTTGAAAGCAGTGAGCTGGTTTGAACCTGGAACCCAGGACTATGCCTGTCTTGTTTTGGTCTTAAAGTGAGCAAAATGGAACAGCAGATCAGGCACAGGATTGAAAACATCTGATTTGAAGGAAAAAAAGCTTAGCCTCAAAAGGTGAAATAACAATCCCCAAAAAAATGTAAAATAAATGAGAATGAAAGTCAAAATTATTTTGACTTTGGCAAAATAAACAAAATTAACTTTTGGCAAATTAATTTTGTAATACTGAGCAAATTGTTAATTTTTGGATTTTGACAAATTTTTAAATTATTTGTACCTAGATACAATGAAAATAATATTCCAGTCAAAATGGTACAGGGTAAATTGTACCAACATATTTATGCCGAAGATTAAACGAAGATTAAAAAGGCCTTATTATCATTTCTGACCTTTTAAGACAAGTAATCAATCCAAAAAAATCTCTAATGATTAACAGTGGTAATTTTCTTTTTTTTCTCTTTTTTTTCTACTATAACGCTAATCATAATTTTACCTTTTTTTATTTTACAGCAAGATGGTGAACCAGATGTTTCAGATTGCCCTCTCGCACTTCTGTCTTCATCTCCAGACATTTTCGAACCAGAAAACATCGCAGTCATCATTGAAGGAAATATTGTGATGAGTGAGCTTTCAACCTTGTCAGATGCTTTTCTGCTCTTGTTTGGACTGATTTATGTGTTCAATATTGAGTATCCAAAAAAACTTGTGAACACATTCACCTTCATCCAGAAAATTATGGTGTGTCTTGATGACAACACAGTCTTGAAACCGTGCCTGCGTGCTCTGAAAAATGAGCTCTTTAAAGATGTGGTTCCAGTTTAAACATTCAATTCTTGATTTAGTGCTGCACTTAATGCCAGAGCATAATTTTTGCCAAAAACATAATTTTTCTATGTTCAGTAAACTTTTGGCATTTTCACATTGAAACCAATGCTGTGGGTTAACAAAAATGTTATTATGCAAAATTGACTTTTTTGAGCTTTTAGCCATGTTATAACATTGTTCCATCATCAAAAATATACCTGGAGAAGCATTTAGTTTGATTCACGTTTGTTTGATGAATACTCGATTGAAAATCCTCTCTCCGACATTGCGTTCTGAACTCCGGTAATCTTTTGCTGTTTTAAGTCCTTAAATCATCATGTCAAACTGAAGGCACTCAAGAGCAGGTTTAAAGTCCAATAACAATATGAAAAATACATAATATTTTTCCTCTAAAAACAGCTGTTTCATATTTCAGATGGTTTAAGAAAATCAAAACGTTAAAGGAAAAGGTAGATGGTTATGTTTGCTACCAAACTATCAAGTCTTAGGTGTTTTAAAGACTTGAAGTTTAGAATATTTGAAAATGAATATGGAAAGTTCAATTAGGTACTTGATGGTTCTGTATCGGGGAGATGGGTTGCAAGGAACCCAATTATTACAAATAAATGTAACTTTTAAATGAAGCTTTTAAAATTCATTAGTACAACCACAATTAATTGGGGATCAATAAAAAACATCTTGCATCTGAAAACAACTTTCAAAGAATTACACTGTCATAGTTACATGTTTAGCAGAGTGGTTATTGCTGTTTGACTGTTTTTTCTAGCACAGGGGTTATCTGCCTGATCGTTAATGTTGAATGTGTTGAATGTTTCATGCAATTTTGAATACTGTTCATGAAATGTTAAAGGGCAAAAAGTATATTTTAAATAAATGTCCTTATTTTCATTACTGGGTCAAGTGCTTTTATCAGCAGAATGAAATTATAACTTATTTAATACATTAGGTTATAATAAAGTTTATTCAAACTATATAATTTATGCTGTTCAAGGCTAAAAATATTACATATTCAAATAAAAATATTGAGTTATTAACAAGTAGAGAGAAAAAAAATATATTTATAAATGTTAAGTATCTTGAATGCATAACTTTTACATTTGTTAACTATATAACTTTTGCACTGATCTGAACTTAAAAATAATGAAAGATTAACTCAAATTTTATTTTGTAATCAGTTACCACATAATTTTTGAGTTCACTGAACTTACTCGGGTTTACAGTGTAAGAATAGGTAGCATCAATAATTTATTTTGTATTTCTTGATTGTATATTTTGTCTGTCTAGTACCTTTTTTTTCTTCATTTTGATTTTTGTTTGTTCGTCCAATTTGTGTTGATATTTAGTTTCCAATGTCAATAATTCATTCATTCATATTGCAACTTCTTAAGTCTTTCAGTTCTTTGCTTTTTGAAATATGACACTAGAGCGATGATTCTTCCTCTCATCACTGCTTTACAAGCATCCCACAAAATGAGTGGAGTTGTGTCTTCATTATCATTAATTTGCAAATATTCAGTTATTTCTTTAGATAGTTGTTCACAAGTTTGATTATTTAGTATACTATTATTCAGCCTCCAATATGTCAACTTTCTTTGTTGAACCGTGATTATGGACAACTATAATGGAGTGGTCGGATATGTCCCTCGCTCTTGTATCCTATCCATATCTGTGCCAAAAGTAATGAAGTAATCGATTCATGAATATGAGGAATGTGGAGATGAAAAAAAGGTATAATCTCTATTTGTTGGATTTAAATGCCTCCAAATGTCAACAAGGCTTGTTTCAGACATCATTTCTTCCTAGTTATAGAAATAGCAATAGAAAGAAAAAATAGAAAGATCTATTGCTAGTAGAATCAAGATATGGATTTAGAGTATGTTCCTGTCTCCCCCACACACCAAAATTCCTTGAATTTGAATTTCACGGCCCTTCCTAGAATTTGAACATAGTCTGATGTAGTACCAGGGGGATATATACATATAAAGTGTGTACATTTCCCGTCCAGTTTTCCTTTTACCATCACATATCTTCCATCCTTGTACTTAATGGTTGCACAATGTTCAAATGTTTCTCTACCCGTTATTAAGATTGCTACTCCCCTTGTGTGTTTTGAGCCATTTGAAGGGGAAAAACTGTTTAAACCCCGTTTTCCATGCTCTAATCGTACCATGTGAGTCTCTTGTATGAACACCACATCTATGTCTTCTCTTCTCTTTAGCCAGTAGTTTACTTTGCTCAGCTGTGCTTTGTAGCCCATTTACATTAAGTGAAAATACTATAAGCATACAGTCAAGTCGTAGAACCTTGAACAAAAAAACAATGAATACTAAAAAGTCTTCCTTATCTAACCCTTATAACTTGTCAAGGGCAAGTTATAATATATTCTACCACAATGGTAATACTATGCTGTGGAGTGACATTTAGATTCCATCTTTCCTTCTAAACTCTTTCAGCTTTTGCTTCACCCTCATTTCATCCGCGTCCACTGCTTCCCAGGGAAATGCGTGGTCAACTCTTTCCCTCGCGCCCTCAGGTCACTTGCAGTGTCTTCTGTGTCTTCGTATGTCCGCAGTCCAGTACTCCAATGGAAGTCCTTGTGAAAGGCGTTTGAAAGTGGATGCCCTTCCTGTAAGCACTTTTTAAATTCTCCCTACGTTTTGCGCTTCTCCATAACTTTGTAGGCACAGTCATAGTCAAAATAAATCTGCTTGTTATTCAGAATAATCTTTTTCTTCCATGCTAGCCTAAGCACCGTCTCCTTCACCTCAAACTGCAGAAAGTTAACGATTACAGACCGTGGTGTTTTTCCCGGTCCAGGTTTTGACATGAGAGCTCGGTGAACTGATCTGAAGAGACATTCCCTCTGGTCACTGTAACTCCCTAGTGAGCACATTATTCACAAAATCTCCTGCTGAGGCACCTTCAGTGTCTTCGAGGAATCCCATACATGTGCATGTTGTTTCTTCTGGCTCTACTTTCTAAGTCGATAACCTTTTCTTTCAGTTTTCGCTGCTCTCTTCGTAAACTGAGAAGGGCATCTTTAGTCATTGTACCGCTCTCCTCAATCACCGAAATACGCCCTTCCCCCTCTGCAGTGGATTTATGGTGTTCCTGGAGGGTAGCTTCTAGATCAGTTAGCTTCTGATTAAAGCCCTGCTAGTTCAGCTTTAAGATCTCTGACCATCTCAACCTTAATCTCCCGAAGTGCTTCCTTAATGTCATTCTTAAAACTTGGAGATCTTTGTGTATTTCACTAAGCGTTGGAGAATCCGTTCGTTTTCTGACGCTCTTTCATTAGCAGCTAGCTTGTCAGTAGCTAACTCATCACCATCTTCTACAACTTGGAAGTGCTCCGCATGGTCGTTTTTCTCCCGCCTCAGTTTCTCTGTGCTCTTTTGGGTCTGCCCCCTCTCATGACTCTGTTTACTTCTTTCATGTAATATCAATTGAATGTAGGGGGTTATTTCTAATTGGTTGAGTGGGAGCTAAGAAGTTACATGTCCATTCGCTGCTGAGTCACACCCCAAAGTTCAAATAACCAAAGTTTTAAATGTTTTTTTTTTTTCCACATTGTGAAAGAAAAATCAAATGAGCAGCTTTGAAAATGTAAAATAATCCTTTGGTTCAGAGAAACAGGATTTTTACAGGATTTGGGGACATTCAGGACATTTCTGTTTGGATAACAGCATGTTGTTATCTTCTGGAATCAGTTAAATCAAGTCTAGATACAGGAAAGATAGTGGTGGTATATCTTACCCTGGTGGGTGCTCTCAGTGTGTCTGTGTAAATGGAGCAATATCACAACTGAGAGAGCGCAGTATGGGAGTACCTCAAGGCTCTGTCCTGGGGCCACTGTTATCCAGATGTATGCTGATGACACCGTCATCTACACGGATGGGAAGGACCCTGAAGTGGCAGCCAAATTATCATTGGCAATGGATAAAATTGCTCTATGGTTGATTGATTCCTACTTAACATAAAATGTGGAAAAAAAACTGCAACATTGTTTTTCTCGATAAAACAGAATCATAAAGCCTATCCCTCAGTTAAGGTTAAGGGGGACACGCTAAAAAAGGTTAATGAGTTCAGATATCTTGGCATAATTTTAGATTCAGCACTAACTTTTAAGAACCATATAAAAAAAAGTTTGTTATATGATAAAATATAATGTGTTTAATTTCAGGAGCATTCGAAACTCACTGTCAACCCAAGGAGCCAAAACTTACATTCGTCTCATTTAACTTTTGGAATTTCATGTTGGTCACAAGCAAACAAGATAACAATAAAACCCTCGAATTAGTCTATAAACAAGCACGACCATATCATCATTACAAAATACTTAGCAAACATAAAATGCAAATTTTTGAAAACATTATACAATATGCAAATTTACAGCTACATTCAAGATTATTAATAATATGGCCCCTCCCACTCAGAAGGTTTGCCACGTTAACGGCTGAACAAATGACCAACAAGGTCTACATCCGACGGCCACTGCAGCAAACGAAAGAGAACAACTGCCCTCAGCTTGCTCTTTCAAATATATAACAGATTGAAAGGCTTTAAAAAGTTTTGCATGGAAACACACCAACTATTAAAAAAAAAAAAAAAAAAAATTTCAACATCAGTAAATTTGTAGTATTCAAAATATAAAAACATTTTAAACTAAACTTAACTTAATAATATTCGTAGTGGGGAGAGGGGACAGACATCTTGATAGCTGTAGTTTTTTTTTTTTTTTCAATCATGAAATGAATTAACAAAAGAAAAAAAATAATCATGCATCACATTGTCTTACGCTGTTTGTGCATTGTATATATTGTATGTCTCAAGGACTGAAGGTGGAAATCAAATCAAATCAAATCAAATCCATTTATTTTTGTAATGCCCAAAATCACAACAACAGTTGCCTCGATGGGCCACAGGTAAAAGCAGTTCAGATAACTGTCCCAGAATGCCCCTGTCCTTTGACCCTCCTTCGCGGCGAGGAAAAACTACAAAAAACCCCATGAGAAAAAGTAGAAACCTCGGGGAGAACCACAGTGAAGGAGAGATCCTACTCCCACGGACGGACAGGCTGCAGATGAACTAGGACTGACATCCACTTGGACTGTGGAGCCAGAACCACTCAAGAGGGAGGTGGCTTTAAAGAGTTCCTCCAGGCGGACGAGGAGCAGTCCACCAGTGTAGAGAGAAATTAACTCAGAGAGTTATAAACGGGTACAAGGCATCGTCAGTGTTTCCTTTCATTAATGCTCCTGTGCATGGTCCCTCTGAAATAAACTAACTAAATCTTTTTACATTTATTTTTTATCGTAAATCTTCCATGCAGTACTGGCCCCTGCCCTCCGTCTGAAACGACAGAATGTGACCACATATTTGACCGATGCATGCTGTGAAAATGTACCTCTGTTCACGTGTTCCTCTGTGTTTCTTATGCTTTGAAGCGACTGACAAAGCCTCATCCACAATGTCAGTGCAGCCAACTCCAAACTATGCTTCATGCAGAGTCAGATGAAAAGATTGGACTATCATGCAGAGTTTGTTTATATAGCACTTTTCAGAGAAGTCACACAGAGCTTAGTGTCTGAACATAATAATGCCTGACAGGTGTGAAATAATTACATAAAGAGGCTGTCTCGAGAACTGGACCCATAAAGGTGGAAGAAACGTCAAAAATGTTTTATTACTTATCGCAAGTGTTGTTTTGGAGATATACAAAACTAGAATAACAAGTATATCATCTGTAATTGAGACTATTAACAAAGACCCCCAAAAGAGACAGAACAAGGGTATAAAGTGATCTGCCTTTTTGTGATTCATTTTATGATACATTCATGTTTTGGGTGATACTTGAACCTTAACATTTACTGGCACATTTTAGCGTTTAGTCGTCTGCATATCGTTATCAAGAATATGCAAAAAATAAATAAATATTGAGTTAGTTTTGGACCAGACATAGTCCAGACCAAGGACCTAGTTTAGTGATCACAAAAACAGCTCAAGGTCAAGGGACTTATCAGAAAGATTAGCCCCGGTGATGAAACTTTAGGCCAAGGTCTGTCTTTTAAGCAGAACTAAGTAACATTTTACCTTAAGTCCATGTGGTGGTTGTAAATGTATTTCCGGGCGTTTGGAGCCCCCGCCGTCGCCGCTTGCTGTTACTGGCAGTGTATTTTCATAAGAGACCTACAGGGGGAGTTCTGTTGCTGAAGTTACTTAGTTCTCCTTTTAGTTCTCCTTTAAAGCATTTCAAGATTAGGCGCAATATTCACATTTGTCTGGGACACGGTGACCTGTGACATCTAAGCGAGCATTCCAGTCATTAAAATTGAATTAAAAATGAAACCATATAGTTGACAATTTTTTCCATGACAATACTCAGCGTTTTGGGAGGCACAAAACACTGTTGACGTTAGAATCAAATTTAAAATCCTCCTCCTGACTTATAAAGCCATAAATATATGGCCTCATCGACCTCAAAGATGTGACAGTAGAGTCCCATCTGAACAGAGCACTTCACTCTCAAAATGCTGGACTACTGTTGGTCCTAGAGTCTCTAAAAGCACAGCAGGAGGTCGAGCGTTTGTACCAAGCTCCTGTTATGAACCAGCTCCTGTTCATGTCAAAGAGGCCACACAGTCTCTACATTTAAGACCTGGCTCAAAACACTCCTCTTAGAAATAGTTTAGAAATAAAAACCTAGAGTTTTATCTATGCTGCCCTAGGAGTGACTATGCTGGAGGAAGTATGGAGTATGGAGTATGGAGCTTCCTGTTCATTTTAGAGTTGATTTTAAATTTTATTGTTTGTTTTTAAAGGTTTAAATGGGCTGGCCCCACAGTACATCTCGGACCTCATCCAAATGTATCGCCCCCCGCGCGCTCTGAGGTCCGAGGGCCAGCTCCAGCTCGTGGTGCCTAAGACCAGACTTAGAACCAGGGGCGACAGGGCTTTCTCTGTGGTCGGCCCCAAACTCTGGAACGCTCTGCCTCCTCACGTGCGAACGGCCCCCACAGTGGAGTGTTTTAAGTCTCGTCTTAAGACCCACTTTTATTCTCTGGCTTTTAACACCGCGTGAGTTGTGTGGTCCTCTGTGTTTTAGCATTTTTAAAATGTATTTATTCTATTAATTTGTTTCTATTTTATAGTTTTATCATTTAGCTTGGATTTGATTTTTCTGGTTTTACAAGCAGTAAGATCAAATTGAGTTGTTATTATATACTTTGTTTTGCCGTTTTTATGTCTGGTATGTACAGCACTTTGGAAACAGTTCTTTTTATAAAATGTGCTATACAAATAAAGTGGATTTGGATTTGGAGCTTGAACACTGTCCTCTGGTTCTTCTACTTTTATCAACCATATTTAAGATTTTAGTTCAACTGTAGTCTGTTCATTGCTGTTCACATGTTTTTCTTTCTCTCCACATCCCTTGAGGAGTGGGGACTGTTTAAGACACTGCCGTGACTGCAGTGATGACCCCCTCATCTGCCTGGAGGAACTCTCTCTGCACTAGATGAACTGCTTTTTTTTGTAGTGTCCTTGCCGAGAAGGAGGATCAAGGCCACGGGGCGCTCTGGGACAGTTATCCATTTGTTTAATTCTCTTGAACATTGTTTATTTGAACTGCTTTCTATCTGTGGCCCATCGAGGAAACTGTTGTTGTGTGATTTTGGGCTCTACAAAAATAAATTGAATTGAATTGAAATTTAATTGAAGACAAATACAACTCCAGGTATGTATTGATGATGGAACATTGTGTTGTGTCCTTTAACTTTAAACCAGGTTGTTGTATTGAAGTCTTTAACTCATAGACACCTGTTTTTTGATCGTCACAGAGATAAAGGTTCTCGTGATACGACCATATCTGGATTTCAGTCCCCATAATGTGATGAATACCCATCCGCACACATGATGAGTGTTTCTGGGGACAGGTCAGATGGCCCTAATAATAAAGCCTGTCTGTGTCTGTTACATCCACCTGACTGTGACTGGAGCTTGTGCCTGCAGGCGCAGACACAACAGCATTTTAAAGAAAACACCTTATTTGGATGTGATCCATCTTCAGAACACAATCTCTGCTTTCTTTAAATGTACTCTACTGCTACAAACATAAAGCAGACAAATACAATCTCACCTGGGGAGGAATGTTGTGGTCTCTAAACCAGCTGATGTTACTATAACTTATAACAAGATTTGTTATAACCAACTGCAGCAGATGAAACAATAATGCACAACAATATATATATGTATATATATGGAGCATGGAGTGCAAATGCAAGGAGCAGCATTAAAAAAAATAAAATGTTTTGAGTGACAAAAGTATCCAGTTACAGCTACATCTCCAAAGAGACATTTGTCTGCATTTGACCCATCCTTCAATGGTGCTGGGGCAGCCTGTCAGCAGAAGTACCCTGAAACCCATCTCTAAGTCTTGGTGTATTCCTGGTTAGGACCATAGCTGAGGAGTTTACCTCCAGAGCTCAGAGGAAACCCACCCAGACTGTGCTCTCTGCAAAAGGGCACACAACCCCAAATTGTTTTTAAGATTCAAATGAGGAGGGCCAACCAGCCTTGGCATATATTCACATTGGTGGGTGAGCCTTGCACAAACGGCAAAAGCAGAATGATACAGTGTTTAAGGATTGCAGACATGTACCGTAACAGATACGTTCATGTAAAGAACACGATATACAGTACTTGTCCTACTCTCCGAGGCCGTGTTCTGTTCTTTGTGTTTTTCTGTTTTGCTGTTGTTTAAAAACTGAATAAAAAGGGAGGAAAAAAGAAAAGACATGTCTTTTGGAATTTGGGAATAAAAATGGGAAAATTGTACTATACAGGCGCATTATTAATAATTTGTCCCCGCTGGATGCAGTGGACTGGGTTACAAAAAGGGCCAATTGCATGCCAAAACAGGGGACAGGAGACATATTTTTTTACATTCTGACATTTCTAAAAGTTTATTCACACACAACTAGTCATTGGTGAAAGCGTACCCCATGATTAGCCACTCTGCTCTCCAGCACAAGTGCGGACATTTTGCTTTGTTCACAAGTTATTCTGTTGGAGAGAAAATGTTGCAAGTGTTCAAGTTGTGGATTTACTTTCTTGGACTGTATCCCTTTTTTGGCACAAAGAGAGTAAGAGTGGTTTGCCAAATCTTCAATAAGAAAAACACTTGTTGCTTCCCTCTTTAACACTGGATGGATTCTGAGTGGCGTCAATTGTAAGCTTTATGCACTGCTAAATGTATTGTTATATTTTGTTCATTTAGGTTAAGGTTTTTCTAAATGCAGTTGTGTAAATGATGTATTATTATTCTGTAGTTAAGGTACACTATTTGGTTACTATAACCAATCTACAAATGACATGTAATACGTATCTCAGAAATGAGACAATATCATAGAATGATCTTTTTAATTTAACTTTTTATGGTATATATTCTTACATGGTTCTGTTGTTAATATTACATATTTCTACTTAAATCTTATCTTTGTTTATTTTGTAAAATACTGTTATTTCATGGTAATAATGAAACCCGCAAATCAAATCTCACAAATGAATAAATGCATCCAGCTCCTAAAAGGGCTTTTGTATTAACGTAAACATAGTGCTGGGAGTGAGTGAGAGTGCTGAGAGAGCTGACTGACTGCTGCTGATAAGGCCTCCATAAGTACCTGGTTAGACTTCTGGAGGTAAGGCACTTTTCTTTGTGAGCACTCCTGCAGATTATGCAGTACCTCTGTCCAGGCTGGGGAAGTGTACACTGCAAACTCAGGCAAAGTGAAAAAGGTGACAGTCTAACTGCCCATCCATAGTGTGTAATCAGGTATCCACTGTGCTCAAACACAAGTGTGAATTCTACTGAAAAAACTGTCACTGAATGTGTCTATAAGGTACATTATACTTTATCATTAACACAAGTGTCATCATGATGTAGAAGGAGCATCTGGGAGATCCTTCCTCAGGGAATTTGAAACTAAGGCTTGACAAAACTGAAGATGTTGTAGAAGATAAAATAAGTCACTCTTTATATGGCGCGAATCAGAGCGATCCACAAGTGAGGTCCAAGGAGCCTAAATCGTGATGAGGAGCCAACACCGTATCACACGCATGGGGTGTGTCCCCTAACCCACCCCCCCCCCCCCCCCAAACCGTGTGAGCCGCCTACAAGACACACCACAACAACATCCTGTGTCGCTTCAGAGGAAGGCACTGGAAGTAGACCTAACATGTAGAGCAGGTAAACAAACAAACATCCTGTCTGACAAAACCAAATTGTCGTTTAAAAGTTGACAGGACGAACCTTCACCAAAGAGTCCCATTCAGTTCTTCTGAGTCAAAGACCAAGCAGATGTCCCGAGGACATATTCCATGTTCTGATTTAATAATCCTGACCACCAAACAGGCTCTCGCTCTGTTGCAGACGTTACAGCCCCTCCTAGTGTTTACATCACCAGCTGCTATAGAAGGATTCATGAAAATATGAGAAAAAAAAATCTGCTCAAAATAAAACCCCAAAACATAGAATAATAAATAAATAGTACTTCTGCCATCCAAATATACAAGGAACTGGAAGGACGGTGGTGTCCCTGCTCTCTCCTCCCTCCCTTTTCAAGTGTTACTTGTAAAAGTCACTCTGTAAACTGACCATTTATGTGGCCATATAATTATTGAATCTAAAGTAAATGTTGCGTACCTCCTGAAGAAAATGTTGATTACCTCCTTTCCTTCCGGAGCCATGAGCTTTTCGTGGAACATGTGACATATGAGCCGTGGTGGCAGAAGTGGTCCACAGGGACACTGCTAAGAGATAAACATGCACCTTCAGGGTGAAGGGAACAAAAAATCTATGGTTCTTTTCTGAGATTGCTAATCTCTTAAAGGATCAGGGTAAGGTTTGGGCTTTAGCAAGGAAAAGTAAATTTGAGACTGATTGGCTTAGTTGTCGTCAACTGAGAAATAAATGTACATCTTCGAAGTCTGACTTTTACCTCTGAAATGAAGAAGAACCTGAATGATCCAAAGAAGTTCTGGAAATTCCACTTATTGGTCTTCACAATCAAATGAACTTCCAAACTTCTTAATCAGAAATCAGAAGGCATGTGACACACAGGCTGCAGACTTTATTGTTGAGCCTTTGTCACATATCTTTAATTTAAGCCTGATTAGTAATACAATTCCTAAACTCTGCCTTTGTTCTACCTCTTCTGAAAGGAGGTGACCCTTCAGAGGTTAATAACTGAAGGGCAATCTCTACATTATGTGTCCTGGAAAAGATTTTTGAAAAATGAGTAAGTGATCTGCTAAAGGCATTCTTAGAATCTAATAACTTTGTAAATGATTTTCAATCGGGCATTAGAACCACAGTACTGCTACAGCCACAAGGAAAGTCCTAAATGATTTTACAATTGCACTTGACAGCAAAAAATACTGTGCTGCTCTATTCATTGACCTCTCCCAGGCATTTGACACTGTGGATCAATACTCTTATGATCAAAACTCCAATCGATACTGGCATTTCAAATCAAGCAGTTTGTTGGTTCACTGAGTATGTGTCAAACAGATCACATCTTTCTACCTGGAGGTCACAAAGGTGTACCCCAGGGCTTGGTCCTAGGACTGATTTTGTTTTCAATTTGTCAAGTATCTGTGTGAAATCCATCAAATACTTCTTATCACTTGTTTGCAGATGATTCGGTCATTTACTGCTGCTCCAAATCCCGTGCACAGGCTTTTGAATTTTTATCATCTACTTTTGCCCATCTCCAGTCTTATCTGCATTCACTAACATTAGTTTTGATTGCCGTCAAAACCAAGCTAATGATGTTTCCTAATTAAGGCGAGCTTCCAGAGAACCTTGCTGTAATAACAACTGTGCAAGGGCAGCAAATAGAACTGGTTGACAGTTATGAATATCTTGGTTTTGTTATTGATTCAAGGTTTTCCTTCAAAGAACACATAGCTTTCTTGGTATGCAAATTAAAGGTGAAGCTATTTTATTTTACAAATAAATCCTGTTTCACACTTACAGCTCGGAAACACTACAACAATCTCTACAACATTTTTACCTTTGATTGACTCTGGGGATGTTGTTTACACGACAGCATCATCCAAGTACAGTCACTGAACACAGAGTATGTGCCCTGCGCCTCACTCACCACTGTGAGCTCTACACTAAAGCCCCGTGACCTTCATTAAAAGGCCATACACCCACTGGACGCTCCTGGTTTACAAGGCTCTTTTTGGCGTGGTTCTGTTTTATTTGTCCTTCCTCCTCCAGAGAACCACGAGCCACTACTGTTTGCATTCAAATGACATTTATTATTTGCTTGTTTCTCGTGTTTGGACTGAGCTCGGAAAATAAGCTTTGAGTTTTTCTGCTCCTTCTTCTTGGAACAAACTAAATGGTCTGATCTTGTTTCCTTAAATACATTTTGTTCCTTTTGTCAATTTTTCAGTGTCTGTGCTTTTAATCTGTTATTGTGAACTTAACTGCCCTTCAAACTATAACACTTTCTAATTATGGCACTTTATGCAAGCTACTTACGACTAATGCACTTTGTTTCAGTTTTTTAGACTAACTGTTTTGTTGTTAATGTATTTGTAAACTTGTAACACTCCTGACGTGTGAGGCTGACCACTTGGTCAGGTCCCCCTCAAAAAAGAGATCTCGATCTCAGTGGGGGTTTTCCTGGTTAAATAAAGGTTAAATAAATAAATAAATAATAAATAAATACATTTGAAAAATATACATATACACACACACACACACACACATAAATATAATGTGTGTGTGTGTGTGTGTGTGTGTGTGTGTGTGTGTGTGTGTGTGTGTGTGTGTGTGTGTGTGTGTGTGTGTGTGTGTGTGTGTGTGTGTGTGTGTGTGTGTGAAATTATAATACTTAATCATTTCTCGAGGACGCACGTTTGAGAGGCTTTTGCAGCAGTCTGTCACCATTTCATCGTTATCATCTTCATCAAAAATCTTCATCAGAACCCGCCCAACTGTAACTGTAACACTCCCTGAGGGCTTACACTCCTCACAACAGGTATTTGGTTCACCAAGAGAACAATGACAGTAAGTTAGTTAGTTTTGAAAAGGTTATACAAATATAAAAAGTCTTCTGAAGACCCTGGATGTCGTCTGCCCAGTGGCTCCTCCAGGAGTTTGAAATGGGGTGGTCAGAAAAGAGGGTCACTTTTGGTTGGGTTGATTTTATTAAAAATACTCAGAGTGCTATCAAATAGAGCTGATATGATAAAGCAGCTCTGATTATCATAGACTGCACCTAAAGGACACGAGGCTCAGGATAAATGTGTGAAGAATGTTCAGGTCACTCAGCTCATTGTCCTGCCCAGCTTAAAACCTTTTGGTTGTTTCTTCGTCCAGTGTGAGCAGATTAAAGCCAGCTTTCTTACAGCAGGCACTCATGACAGTTAGAATATCACTGTAACAACAATACATTGTTTCATACATTATTGTTTTCCGCACCTGTTGGCGCCATCAAAATGTCAGTGAGGCCGGATCACCACCAGTGTCCTTAAAAAACAAAAAGAAAAACTAAAACAATGAATAGCATTAAAAACATTACATTCTACAATAAAGTATTCCATTTCAAGTGTAATGGTCTTCTTGGTCCGTGTTGTAGTTGTAGTAATGTTATTGTTATTGTTTTGTCAGAATATGTTTTGTTTTATGATTAAATTTACGCCCTTGCATCAGATAGATGTCTGTAGTATTTACATTTAAATTAACCTTCACTTACCCAAACCTGGAGCTGCCCTGTAAAAGATAAAGCATGAGCACCAGTGAAGACACGGCAGTTAATAACAGCAGCCGGGCTTCACATGAACACAGGCCCAGTGCTCTTCAGTCCTGTGTGCAGAGGAGAGCATTTATTCCACATCCTCCTGTGAGACTGACTGACACATCAGTATGGGGGACAATGGAATTAGAAATTACCCACGAGACCAAAAAACCAAATGTGACAGTCAGCTGGGACAGGCTCAAACCCAAGCCCTACTGGAAACATACTGTATGCTAATTAACTCAAGCCTGCATTCTCCACATTGATAAATACAGCATCTATTAACACTGCTCTGCCAAAAAAAAAAAAACGTTGCTACGGAAATAAAAGCCACGCTCTAATATTTGGTCAGCATTTAGCTTTGATTACAGCACACATTCACTGTGTCACCCCCTTCTTAAAGGGGCTCAGATCTGGACTCTGGAGGTCGATCCATGTGTGAAAATGATGCTCCTGAACCTGAACCTCTGTCACAATGTGGGCCATGAATCCTGAACCACTGTCACAATGTGGGCCATGAATCCTGGACCACTGTCACAATGTGGGCCATGAATCCTGGACCACTGTCACAATGTGGGCCATGAATCCTGGACCACTCTGTCACAATGTGGGCCATGAATCCTGGACCACTGTCACAATGTGGGCCATGAATCCTGAACCACTCTGTCACAATGTGGGCCATGAATCCTGGACCACTGTCACAATGTGGGCCATGAATCCTGAACCGCTCTGTCACAAAGTGGGCCATGAATCCTGGACCACTGTGTCATAATGTGGGCCTTGAATCCTGAACCACTGTGTCACAATGTGGGCCATGAATCCTGAACCGCTCTGTCACAATGTGGGCCATGAATCCTGGACCACTGTCACAATGTGGGCCATGAATCCTGAACCACTGTCACAATGTGGGCCATGAATCCTGGACCACTCTGTCACAATGTGGGCCTTGAATCCTGGACCACTGTGTCACAATGTGGGCCATGAATCCTGAACCGCTCTGTCACAATGTGGGCCATGAATCCTGGACCACTGTGTCACAATGTGGGCCATGAATCCTGAACCACTGTCACAATGTGGGCCATGAATCCTGAACCGCTCTGTCACAATGTGGGCCATGAATCCTGGACCGCTCTGTCACAATGTGGGCCATGAATCCTGAACCACTGTCACAATGTGGGCCATGAATCCTGGACCACTGTGTCACAATGTGGGCCATGAATCCTGGACCGCTCTGTCACAATGTGGGCCATGAATCCTTGACCACTGTGTCATAATGTGGGCCTTGAATCCTGGACCACTGTGTCACAATGTGGGCCATGAATCCTGGACCGCTCTGTCACAATGTGGGCCATGAATCCTGGACCACTCTGTCACAATGTGGGCCATGAATCCTGAACCACTGTCACAATGTGGGCCATGAATCCTGAACCACTGTCACAATGTGGGCCATGAATCCTGAACCACTGTCACAATGTGGGCCATGAATCCTGAACCACTGTCACAATGTGGGCCATGAATCCTGAACCGCTCTGTCACAATGTGGGCCATGAATCCTGGACCACTCTGTCACAATGTGGGCCATGAATCCTGAAACGCTCTGTCACAATGTGGGCCATGAATCCTGGACCACTCTGTCACAATGTGGGCCATGAATCCTGCACTGCTCTGTCACAAAGTGGGCCATGAATCCTGAACCACTGTCACAATGTGGGCCATGAATCCTGAACCACTGTCACAATGTGGGCCATGAATCCTGGACCACTCTGTCACAATGTGGGCCATGAATCCTGGACCACTGTCACAATGTGGGCCATGAATCCTGAACCGCTCTGTCACAAAGTGGGCCATGAATCCTGGACCACTGTGTCACAATGTGGGCCATGAATCCTGAACCGCTCTGTCACAATGTGGGCCATGAATCCTGGACCACTGTCACAATGTGGGCCATGAATCCTGAACCGCTCTGTCACAAAGTGGGCCATGAATCCTGGACCACTCTGTCACAATGTGGGCCTTGAATCCTGGACCACTGTGTCACAATGTGGGCCATGAATCCTGAACCGCTCTGTCACAATGTGGGCCATGAATCCTGGACCACTGTCACAATGTGGGCCATGAATCCTGAACCGCTCTGTCACAAAGTGGGCCATGAATCCTGGACCACTGTGTCATAATGTGGGCCTTGAATCCTGGACCACTGTGTCACAATGTGGGCCATGAATCCTGGACCGCTCTGTCACAATGTGGGCCATGAATCCTTGACCACTGTGTCACAATGTGGGCCATGAATCCTGGACCACTGTCACAATGTGGGCCATGAATCCTGGACCACTCTGTCACAATGTGGGCCATGAATCCTGGACCACTGTCACAATGTGGGCCATGAATCCTGAACCACTGTCACAATGTGGGCCATGAATCCTGAACCACTGTCACAATGTGGGCCATGAATCCTGAACCACACTGTCACAATGTGGGCCATGAATCCTGAACCACTGTCACAATGTGGGCCATGAATCCTGGACCACTGTCACAATGTGGGCCATGAATCCTGAACCGCTCTGTCACAATGTGGGCCATGAATCCTGGACCACTCTGTCACAATGTGGGCCATGAATCCTGAACCGCTCTGTCACAATGTGGGCCATGAATCCTGGACCACTCTGTCACAATGTGGGCCATGAATCCTGCACTGCTCTGTCACAAAGTGGGCCATGAATCCTGAACCACTGTCACAATGTGGGCCATGAATCCTGAACCGCTCTGTCACAATGTGGGCCATGAATCCTGGACCACTCTGTCACAATGTGGGCCATGAATCCTGAACCACTGTCACAATGTGGGCCATGAATCCTGAACCACTGTCACAATGTGGGCCATGAATCCTGGACCACTCTGTCACAATGTGGGCCATGAATCCTGGACCACTGTCACAATGTGGGCCATGAATCCTGAACCACTGTCACAATGTGGGCCATGAATCCTGGACCACTGTCACAATGTGGGCCATGAATCCTGAACCGCTCTGTCACAAAGTGGGCCATGAATCCTGAACCGCTCTGTCACAATGTGGGCCATGAATCCTGGACCGCTCTGTCACAATGTGGGCCATGAATCCTGGACCACTCTGTCACAATGTGGGCCATGAATCCTGGACCACTGTCACAATGTGGGCCATGAATCCTGAACCGCTCTGTCACAATGTGGGCCATGAATCCTGGACCACTGTCACAATGTGGGCCATGAATCCTGGACCACTGTCACAATGTGGGCCATGAATCCTGGACCACTCTGTCACAATGTGGGCCATGAATCCTGGACCACTGTCACAATGTGGGCCATGAATCCTGAACCGCTCTGTCACAAAGTGGGCCATGAATCCTGGACCACTGTGTCATAATGTGGGCCTTGAATCCTGGACCACTGTGTCACAATGTGGGCCATGAATCCTGAACCGCTCTGTCACAATGTGGGCCATGAATCCTGGACCACTGTCACAATGTGGGCCATGAATCCTGAACCGCTCTGTCACAATGTGGGCCATGAATCCTGGACCACTGTCACAATGTGGGCCATGAATCCTGAACCGCTCTGTCACAAAGTGGGCCATGAATCCTGGACCACTGTGTCACAATGTGGGCCATGAATCCTGGACCACTGTGTCACAATGTGGGCCATGAATCCTGGACCGCTCTGTCACAATGTGGGCCATGAATCCTTGACCACTGTGTCACAATGTGGGCCATGAATCCTGGACCACTGTCACAATGTGGGCCATGAATCCTGGACCACTCTGTCACAATGTGGGCCATGAATCCTGGACCGCTCTGTCACAATGTGGGCCATGAATCCTGGACCGCTCTGTCACAATGTGGGCCATGAATCCTGGACCACTGTCACAATGTGGGCCATGAATCCTGAACCACTGTCACAATGTGGGCCATGAATCCTGAACCACTGTCACAATGTGGGCCATGAATCCTGAACCACTGTCACAATGTGGGCCATGAATCCTGAACCACTGTCACAATGTGGGCCATGAATCCTGAACCACTGTCACAATGTGGGCCATGAATCCTGGACCACTGTCACAATGTGGGCCATGAATCCTGAACCGCTCTGTCACAATGTGGGCCATGAATCCTGGACCACTCTGTCACAATGTGGGCCATGAATCCTGAACCGCTCTGTCACAATGTGGGCCATGAATCCTGGACCACTCTGTCACAATGTGGGCCATGAATCCTGAACCGCTCTGTCACAATGTGGGCCATGAATCCTGGACCACTCTGTCACAATGTGGGCCATGAATCCTGGACCACTGTCACAATGTGGGCCATGAATCCTGAACCGCTCTGTCACAAAGTGGGCCTTGAATCCTGGACCACTGTGTCACAATGTGGGCCATGAATCCTGAACCGCTCTGTCACAATGTGGGCCATGAATCCTGGACCGCTCTGTCACAATGTGGGCCATGAATCCTGGACCGCTCTGTCACAATGTGGGCCATGAATCCTGAACCACTGTCACAATGTGGGCCATGAATCCTGAACCACTGTCACAATGTGGGCCATGAATCCTGAACCACTGTCACAATGTGGGCCATGAATCCTGAACCACTGTCACAATGTGGGCCATGAATCCTGAACCGCTCTGTCACAATGTGGGCCATGAATCCTGGACCACTGTCACAATGTGGGCCATGAATCCTGGACCACTCTGTCACAATGTGGGCCATGAATCCTGAACCGCTCTGTCACAATGTGGGCCATGAATCCTGAACCGCTCTGTCACAATGTGGGCCATGAATCCTGGACCACTCTGTCACAATGTGGGCCATGAATCCTGGACCACTGTCACAATGTGGGCCATGAATCCTGGACCACTCTGTCACAATGTGGGCCATGAATCCTGAACCACTGTCACAATGTGGGCCATGAATCCTGAACCGCTCTGTCACAAAGTGGGCCTTGAATCCTGGACCACTGTGTCACAATGTGGGCCATGAATCCTGAACCGCTCTGTCACAATGTGGGCCATGAATCCTGGACCACTGTCACAATGTGGGCCATGAATCCTGGACCACTCTGTCACAATGTGGGCCATGAATCCTGGACCACTGTCACAATGTGGGCCATGAATCCTGAACCGCTCTGTCACAATGTGGGCCATGAATCCTGGACCACTGTCACAATGTGGGCCATGAATCCTGAACCGCTCTGTCACAAAGTGGGCCATGAATCCTGAACCGCTCTGTCACAATGTGGGCCATGAATCCTGGACCGCTCTGTCACAATGTGGGCCATGAATCCTGGACCACTCTGTCACAATGTGGGCCATGAATCCTGGACCACTGTCACAATGTGGGCCATGAATCCTGAACCGCTCTGTCACAATGTGGGCCATGAATCCTGGACCACTGTCACAATGTGGGCCATGAATCCTGAACCACTCTGTCTGTCAATGTGGGCCATGAATCCTGGACCACTGTCACAATGTGGGCCATGAATCCTGAACCACTCTGTCACAATGTGGGCCATGAATCCTGGACCACTGTCACAATGTGGGCCATGAATCCTGAACCACTCTGTCACAATGTGGGCCATGAATCCTGAACCGCTCTGTCACAATGTGGGCCATGAATCCTGAACCGCTCTGTCACAATGTGGGCCATGAATCCTGGACCACTGTCACAATGTGGGCCATGAATCCTGAACCACTGTCACAATGTGGGCCATGAATCCTGGACCACTGTCACAATGTGGGCCATGAATCCTGAACCACTGTCACAATGTGGGCCATGAATCCTGGACCACTGTCACAATGTGGGCCATGAATCCTGAACCACTGTCACAATGTGGGCCATGAATCCTGGACCACTGTGTCACAATGTGGGCCATGAATCCTGAACCGCTCTGTCACAATGTGGGCCATGAATCCTGGACCACTCTGTCACAATGTGGGCCATGAATCCTGAACCGCTCTGTCACAATGTGGGCCATGAATCCTGAACCACTCTGTCACAATGTGGGCCATGAATCCTGAACCGCTCTGTCACAATGTGGGCCATGAATCCTGGACCACTGTCACAATGTGGGCCATGAATCCTGAACCACTGTCACAATGTGGGCCATGAATCCTGAACCGCTCTGTCACAATGTGGGCCATGAATCCTGGACCACTGTGTCAATGTGGGCCATAATGGGGCCATGAATCCTGAACCGCTCTGTCACAATGTGGGCCATGAATCCTGAACCGCTCTGTCACAATGTGGGCCATGAATCCTGAACCGCTCTGTCACAATGTGGGCCATGAATCCTGGACCACTCTGTCACAATGTGGGCCATGAATCCTGAACCACTCTGTCACAATGTGGGCCATGAATCCTGAACCGCTCTGTCACAATGTGGGCCATGAATCCTGAACCGCTCTGTCACAATGTGGGCCATGAATCCTGGACCGCTCTGTCACAATGTGGGCCATGAATCCTGGACCGCTCTGTCACAATGTGGGCCATGAATCCTAGCATTATCATCTTGGAATCAGTGAAGAATAAATCCACTGATGAAATAAAGCTGGTTGTTCAGGATGTTCAGCTTCAGTTGATCTCATTCTTTGAGCACAAAGTGTTGCTGAATCAAGACCTGACCAACTGCTGCAGCTCCAGATCATAGCCCCGCCCCCACAGGCTTGAACAGGAGGCTCTAGGCATGATGGGAGCATCACTTACTTACAATTCTGTGCACCCTCAATCAAGAAATTGATTCATAAAGGTTCATATTTTATTGCACATTAGAATACACATGGGACTGACATTCAATTCCATTAATATCATCAAAATGACATTAAGATGCATATATTTCTCACTAAACAAAGTAACATACATCATAATCAATTAGCAAAATAATTACAGCCTCATAGTTACAGCTGGAGTGGCAGTCCATTTTGTTTAATGTAATGTGTTGTTATTTTATGCACATGTGGTTTTGTGGGCCGTCCTTGCCGCTTAAGGACCTGGATTCTCATTGGTCACTCATGCCGGCCTCCATTCATAAAAGTGCCTCCCTCTTTGTTACTCTCCCTTTGGCCTCTCGCTTTGTGCCCGCCCACTGGTGTTTCTCTTCCATGTTCGCACCGGCACCTCACGACTGGTAAGAGGAGCTCCCGGTCTCCTAATCAATGTGAACAGCTCTCTGTAATTCTACATTTATTGTGTAGCGCGGACAGTTGTTGGCGTGAGCGTGGATCCATGCTACACGCGGATCCACGTTGCACTGCAGTTAAAATCTGGTGAGTTCCCATGTATTCCATGTGCTTGTTTAGCGTGCTCTTAGGCTCCTTGTTTTCTGTGGCGCCTGCTAGAGCTTCCACTCGTGCCTCTCCCTCAGCGAAGCTCCAAGTCCTGCTCTTAAATGATAAGTATATCTGGGTTGCTGGTGCAGGAGCTGTTTAAGTCCAGTTGTGTAGCCTACTGATGCCTCCTGCTTTTTGTTTCGAAGCTGACGTTTTGCCCGTAGTCAAAGGTCACCATGACGCGTCTACCAGCCTGAACTTCTGTTGCTCAGTCCGTGCTTTCTTTTTTTCTTTTTTTGTCGTCAACTGAATATGCCATCCACTCTCCATGTACAGTACTGTTATATAATCCTCTCTGATGCGATCATCCACTTTAACTGCTATTTCTATGGTATTTATTCTGACCACATGCTGCTCTGTCACATGACCAATGATCATGAGCAGTTATTCTATATAAGAGGTTTTAATTTTTGCCCTACCTACACATAGAAGTTAGATTTAAGTCTATTTTTATTTTGTTATTGATCTTGTTTTTTTAATTGCATGTTTCTATTTTCCTGTTGTTCTTGAACTTTGCGTTGCAAACACTGGAATTTCCCCCATTGTGGGACAAATAAAGCTTTTCTTATCTTATACACTATACCGATCCAAGTTGTTAAATGTGCTGATACCACAGCCACAAACTGAACTAATTCACCTGTGAACCTGACAGTCCTGTTTACTGTCTGTATGAGATATAGAAGATAATGATCAAACCCTGAGCAGTGAGATGGGCCTGATGTTCAGAGAGTCTGCAAAAACAATTTCAAAAAAAGGAAACGATCCGTGGAGCAAATAAACTGCTGGGTTATTTTCTGGTAAAAAATAAATAAAAATAAAAACAGCTATCACACAACAGTACTGTCAGAATAAGTTTGAATAAACATTATGTAGAGTAATATAAATATGGTTTGATTATCTCCTCACACCAAACATGTGGTGTATCAGGCCCTCCCAACCTGAGGGGGACGAGAGGAGATAGTGACACTGAGGAATTGGACTGAACTTAAAGCATGTCACACAGCCTTTGGTGAGTGTGTGGTTAAGTTCATTTGATTCTTATATTTATTTGTTATCAGGGCACCAGCTCTTTGAGCAAATTACCAATTTACAAATTAAATATCAAAAATAATAATTATAAATAAACAGTTGTACATTGATTATTACTAATAACTGGTCCGTCCGGAGATGTATTGATTAACAAACAGATAAATATGGTGATTAAATATGTAGCTAAACATACAGTACAGATAGATACTGGAATGATTAATTAGTGAGAATTTTAAGAAAATTAAAGAGATGTAAAACTAGACAAGGTTGTTCTGGATCTAGTTCTGTGTTGGAGTTCAATTTGACAATTAAAACATATTAAAGCCTGGCCACGCCCGGCGGGAGCTCCGAGTTGCTCAGAACTCAGTTGCTTTCTCTCTGCTTGTTCTGCAGAAGAACACTCTCTTAGCTGCTCGGTGCACGGGGTTTTTAGCCAGTCTGCACCTCAGGCTTTGGCGCCAACTTCCAGCCAACCCTAACCCTAACCCTAACCCTGACTGGGGGTCAAGATTCTTGAGGTCAACAATAGTTCCTTTCATCAGGTCCTACAATTCAGTATTTCTCACCTTAAAACCCCAGTTTGTTAAATCCACAGAGATTGGCAGATGCTACAAACTAAACTTAGCGCTTGGTGAAACGTTAATTCACCAAAAAGTGATAAATTTACATAGTGGTATTGACCCGATAATTTATCCTTATAGGTTTACTTTTTTAGACTTTATTGGCTAAAGCAGTGGCTCTCAAACTTTTCTGCCCTGGGCCCCCCCCACACACACCTTTCCTGAGCCGAGGCAGCCCTATGTTTATGTTACATTTCATTTGAAATAAACCTCCCCTTTTGAGGTTTGCCGTAATAATTTAATAATGTAATTTAAAGCAGTTGTTTTGAGTTCTAGTTTTAAAGCATTTCATTTTGGCCCACCCTGCTGCAGGATAATTACGTTCATTTTAACTGCCCCATGAAATGCACCGTCAAAGACTTTTAAATCAAGGCTTATTCAGACTGGCTTTTAACACTTAGTATTACAGTGACAGTTTATTCTGTATAATGTACACAGTTTTATTGATTACATTGTTTAATGTATTGTATTATGGTTTTAGATTTTTAAATGTATATTGGACAGCACTTTGGTCACCTTGAGTGTTGTGAGGGGCTACAGAAATAAAGGATGATTGAGCTGATATTAATTTAAATCTTGTGTAAGTTGTAAATCACATGAACAGAATTTAATTGAGAAAACTGCAATTTCTTCTCATTATTATTAGGCTATGATTTGAAAATACAATGGCAATACCAAACCCTACTGAAGTCTAACCTAAAACATGACCTGTGTGCCTAAGTGCTGATAAGAGTGCACAGCAGAGTCTGATCTGCTCCTGTGTCTGTCCTGTTCTGTCCTGTTCTCTCTCTCTTTCAGTGACCTACAATCAATTCGTGAGAAGCAGGCTGTGCCTTTTTCTGTTCATATTTCAGGGCAAATATCACTGACTTATGTTTCAAATCGCGTGCGTTGCCGCTGATCGATCGTGTTCATTAAGACTCGCTCTCGGATTAAAACTACAGCGGGACGTTTCTCTGTGATTCTTGGGCCGTTATACATTAAATAAAAAGTGTCATAAACGTTTAAATCTCCTCTGACGTGAGCTCTAGCTCGCCCTTCGCCCTGGCCAGCGCTCTGTAGAGAGAGAGAGAGCGGCCCCACAGCTGTCCACTGTGCGTAACGCCACGCCCCCTCTTTGTAAACGAATTGTTGCATGAATTATGATTGTTTTCTGTCAAAAACAACATAAATAGCGTTCTACTGAAATTATTTGCAATTATTTTTAAACAAAGACTTTTGAATGGGGGATTTGGATATAACAGGCATGTTAAGCATGAATGGTCTTTTTAATGTTTTCAAAATTGATTTTGATTCAAGACATCAGATGTAGTTATTTCTATTGCCAAATGTTTATTACATTGTATGTATGATTTTGTGCCAAACTGGTGTAATAACAATCCAATAATAAAGTGTCTACGGCATCATCTGCTGCTCTTTAGCAAGGCATAAGACGCAGCTGGAAAAAATAAAAGGGCGTTTCAGCACCATGGACAGAGGCTCACAGGGTACAAACAAGCAGGCGCCTTAACAAAGCATGAACAAATACTAAATGACATAATAACCATATAGTTTATTAGTGTTAGTGTCTTTATGACATGCCTAACTCACCAGACTTACCCACAGACCACTGATATTGTACACTACACTGATACTTGTATATTTTTCATGGTGTTATGTTTTAAAGCACGGGCCCCAAACTAGGACTGTGAGCACTTTGAAGGCTGCACAATACAGTCAAATACTAGACAGTTCATAAGGTTGGGCCACAGGTTACTGTTAGGTCAAAGTCAAACAGGTTATGAACCACTTTTTAAGGATCAAACGTGAAAAAGGTCTGACCTAGACATAGTTGAGAGTAAAATATTGTAGAATCAAACCAAGTATTATATTACAGAACTTGACTGGTATGAAATAAGAATAGGGGTTACACATGACATGTTTTTCGAGAATCCGACCGATAGTCGAACCTCTGATTCAGGAGGAGCCTGTGGTTTTCGTCCTGGTCGTGGAACACTGGACCAGCTCTATACTCTCCATCGGGCGCTCGAAGGTTCATGGGAGTTTGTCCAACCAGTCCACATGTGCTTTATGGATCTGGAGAAGGCATTCAACCGTGTGTCCCGGGGCGCCTTGTGGGGAGCCCTTTGCTAAGGGCTGTCCGGTCCCTGTATGACCGGAGCAGGAGCTGTGTTCACTTTTGGTGAGTAAGTCAGACCTGTTCAGTGCATGTTGGACTCCGCCAGGGCTGCCCTTTGTCACCGGTTCTGTTCATAATTTTTATGGACAGAATTTCTAGGTGCAGTCAAGGCGTGTAGGGCGTCCGGTTTGGGAACCACAGGATCTCATCTCTGCTGTTTGCAGATGATGTCGTCCTGATGGCTTCTTCAAACCAGGACGTGTAGCATGTGCTGGGACGGTTTGCAGCCGAGTGTGAAGCGGCTGGGATGAGAATCAGCTCCTCCAATTCCGAGGCCATGGTTCTCGACCGGAAAAAGGTGGCTTGCCCTCTCCAGGTGGAGAGTCCTTGCCTCAAGTGGAGGAGTTCAAGTATCTCGGGGTCTTGTTCACGAGTGAGGGAAGGATGGAGCGTGAGATTGACAGGCGGATCGGTGCAGCGTCTGCAGTGATGTGGGCGCTGTATCGGACCGTTGTGGTAAAGAAAGAGCTGAGTCGAAAGACAAAGCTCTCGATTTACCGGTCAGTCTACGTTCCTCTCTCACCTGGTCATGAGCTCTGGGTAATGACCGAAAGGACAAGGTCATGGATACAAGCGGTCGAAATGAGCTTCCTCCGCCGGGTGGCTGGGCGCCCCTTAGAGATAGAGAGGAGCTCAGTCACACGGGAGGAGCTCGGAGTAAAGCTGAGGTGGCTCGGTGCCTCCTGGAGGCCTCCCTCGGCAGGTGTTCTGGGCATGTCCCACCGGGAGGCGGCCCCGGGGTAGTCCCAGGACACACTGGAGGGACTATGTCTCTCGCCTGGCCTGGGAACACCTCGGGATCCCCCTGGAGGAGCTGGAGGAAGTGTCTGGGGTGAAGGAAGTCTGGGAGTCCCTGCTTAGACTGCTGCCCTCGCGACCCAGCCCTGGATAAGCGGAAGAAGATGGATGGATGGATGGATGGATGTTTTTCCCCACAATTTTGTCAATTGTGGCCAATTGTTTACAATAAATCTCAAATTATTTTTAAGACATTGCTCCTTATTTAATCTTTATTTGTCCAAAAAGGGTGCCTCTACAGCGACTGCAGAAAGAATCTAAAGACGATTTAAGAACTTAACAGGATGTTGAGGACTTGGCTGTACCTCTCATGCAGCTTCATGATCTTGGCCATGGGTGGGTACAGAGGTGGTGTCATCAGCTGACTCCAGGTCATTCTGCTTTATTCAACACTGGCCATCTCCCATTGATGCATTCAATACCAGGTCAATGCCCGAGGAGCCCAGTGTCTCATTTTGGGACATTTATCTAGTTGCAGGCCTGCAGAGGGGGATCACCCTTTTAATCCCCTTTAAGGAGCACATGTATTACATATTTAATATCAGAGGTGGGCAGTACTCAGTTACATTTACTTGAGTTATTTTGCAGTAACCATTTGACACTATACTGATACTCTTAAATATTATGCATTTTTCATATTGTTTTTATCCTTTAAACCTGCTCTGAGAGTCTTCAGTTTGACATCTCGTGTTTTAGAGCTAAAAATAAAATGCTTTTACACAGACAAATTTAACTTAATTTCTGCATTGGGAGATGCATTTTGATTTAGCTGTAGCTCCATCTACTGGCTGTAGAGGCAATTACACACATGTAAATATATACCCACAATGCTTTGCAGTGGATCTGAAAGTGGATCTGGCAAAGTTGTAGTTATCGTGATTAGATGGAAGAAATGTTCAGAGTGAGTCTGGCCATAATTCAAGGATTTAAAACAGCAAAAGATTCTGGGAAAAGTGACGTCAGTGATCCAATCCAATCCAATCTAGTGCAGCACACAACAATACTAATAAAACACAACAAACGGGCACATAGATACAAAAACACACACTGCACACTATAAAAGTCAACACATCAATGAAAAGCTAATGAGAAAAGATAAGTCTTGAGAGCCGACTTGAAGACAAAGTGACTCTGCCTGTCTAAGGTGCAGGGGCAGCGTGTTCCATAGTTTTGCACCCGTGACGGAGAAGGAGCGACCCCCTCTAAGTTTTCTTCTTGTATTTGGGACCAACAAGGAGTGATCCACCAACAAGGAGTGATCTGTTGACCTGAGTGAGCGCACAGGGGCGTAGGGCTGAACCAGGTCGGACAGGTCTCACACCTAGATTGGCCACTACGGGCTTCACATATTGTGTCAGAGCACCAAGATCAGCAGCGGCAGTGTTTGCCTCACTAGGCCCTGGGCACTCCAAATGAGAGGGGCAGCAGTAGACTCAACTGAACCAATACGGACAAGGAAATGCCTATCTGTCTCCTTCAGCCATTCCTTGTATGCCGACACAATTCTGCAGACGAGACAAGAGGATCTGGTAGTCCACTGTGTCAAAGGCTGCTGTTAAATCTAGAAGGACCAATATGACACAGTCAGCAGCCTGGAGAATATGACTGAAAACCCTCAGCAGGGCTGTCTCACTGCTATGCTTGGATTTAAAGCCAGACTGGAACACTTCAAGGATATCATGGCCCTCTAGATTTTCTTTCAGCTGACAGTACACATTTTTTTTCAAAGATTTCAGATATGAAAGGAAGTTTTGATATTGATCTGAAATGTGTCATGCCACGGGGGTCTAGTCTGGGTTTTTTAAGGAGAGGCTTAACCACGGAACTCTTAAAACTCTTCGGAACAATCCAATTTGCCAAGGTACAGTTAACAATATTGAGCACATACTGAGCCGCAGTGGGAAAGACCTGTTTAAACAAAGTAGATCCCGAAGGTTTCATGCTACCCAAAATGTCTTTTAAAACCGGCCAGATGACACACTCAGAATGATCAAAAACAGCAGTAGATGTGACAAATGGCGCATACAGAGGACTAATAACAGCCTTTACAAAAAAAAAGTTCAGAAAACAATCACACATTTCAACTGTGGGCTCCACACAGGCCAGTTGAGGGTCATTGAGAACACAGCTTATAGTTAAAACACAAGGATTATTACAATTAGACACAATAATATCAGACAAATGTGGCAGCTTTCACTACTCTCTGATAGGACTATCTCTCAATAACTGAAAGGACACCTGTAAACGCTCATGATTCCATATGTGCTCAGCTCTCGTACATTCAGGTCTAGCAGCACATGGAGTGTCATTCAGGTTCAGGAGTAGGTTTGGAGCGTCTAATTTTCAGGGGTGCCACTGTGTCCAAAACAGTCTGACAGGTTAAGTCAAAGCAAAGGGAAAGTGCCTCAACATCTGCGTTAGAGCATTCTGCCGGTGGTTGACTAGCCGCCATGTCTTTAAATGCAGCACAAAAGTGAACAGTGGTGGTGGAGTTAACAATGCAGCAGAGTTTGGCCGGAGTGCACGGCTTCTCCTTATGCAACGCAAGATCACGGACATTCAGGTTATACGAAGACAGTAAAACCATGTGTTAGAACCAAGTCAAGGGTACAGCCATGTTCTTGTATCGGAACAGTCACACATTGTTTAAGATTAAAAGAGTCGGTAAGGTTTAAAAAGTCCCTGGCCAACAGATTATGCAGACAACACATGTGGACATTCAAATCGCCCATAATCATAACACGGTCATACTTTGACATAAGATTGGCTAAGAAGTCCACAAAGTCTCCCATAAAGTTTTTGCTGTATTTGGGCGGTCTGTATATAACAGCGCACAACAATACCAAATTCAAAAATGTTCATTCATAATACCTGCTCCACTGCCAGTTGTTCGAGGGGAATTAAAGTAAGTACAGTCAGAAGGCACAAGCTCATATAAGAGCACTGGACTCACTGACAGACATCCAGGTTTCTGTAATGCATAGAAAATCCAAGTTGTTTGATGCTAAGAAATCCTTTAGGATGACAGTTTTGTTGGCTAATGATATAGCTTTCACAAGGGCTATCCTAGCAGCAGATAGCGTAGCTTTAGAAACAAAAAGATCTCTGTGGAGAGGACGCAGGCTGTGGATTTTTACTCCGTGTTGAGAGAGGCGAACACAGGGACATGATTTTGCCCACTCTGGTCATATTTCACCAATGTTCAAATGATGTTTGAAGATTAAGCAGCTACTGGCGTTCATACACCAGCAATGAGTCGACTTTTTTGTATAAGAGCAGACAGAAACAGCCCAAACACAATAAAAACTCGGAGAGAGAGACAGCTGGCCACACATACTGGAGCCATCTTTTTCCTAATGATAAAAAAATGACAATTTTCTTCGTCCCACATTGAAGCAGTTCAGAGTTGGAGGGAGTGGATTTTCATGACAAACAACAAACGTGAGACAGTAAATGCTGCTCCAGGTATGTTTTTGATGATGGAATATGGCTCAAAGCTCAAAAAAGTCTATTTTGCATTCTATTTGTCCTTTAAGTAATATTCTTCTTCAACTAACATTAGGCTACTCTTACTTGAGTAAGTGTTGGTTCCTTGGTTCTTGGTTAGCTCCTCCAGCAATAATTTAGTCTTTTTCATGTTGTTTGTTAAGAAGTGATATTAGTTTGAAATAACTTTACTCTGACTTGAGTACAAATTTATATATTTTTTTATCTTTTATTTTTGATACATTTTATATATTTTTTATCTTCCACTCAGACCAAAACAAAGGAGGCTAATGAGCTTGACTCAGTTGCTATGGCAATGTAGATGGGGCACTTAGGCTGGTCTGGCATAATTTAATCATTCACAAATGACAGCACAATTAATTACATTTTTAATCTTCTGAGACTCACATTTATGCTGGACCATGAATTTCACCACCTGCAGGACACTGTCTGCTCTGGACCATGAGTGCCGCCCCCTGCAGGACACTGTCTGCTCTGGACCATGAGTGCCGCCCCCTGCAGGACACTGTCTGCTCTGGACCATGAGTGCCGCCCCCTGCAGGACACTGTCTGCTCTGGACCATGAGTGCCGCCCCCTGCAGGACACTGTCTGCTCTGGACCATGAGTGCCGCCCCCTGCAGGACACTGTCTGCTCTGGACCATGAGTGCCGCCCCCTGCAGGACACTGTCTGCTCTGGACCATGAGTGCCGCCCCCTGCAGGACACTGTCTGCTCTGGACCATGAGTGCCGCCCCCTGCAGGACACTGTCTGCTCTGTCGGGCTGAGTCGGACGGCCCAGGGGCCAGAGGCACGCACGTGCGTAACATGAGCTCCACGGCGAAAGAGCACGTGAGCAGCCAGTGCTGTGATGTTTTCCTCCTCATCCTCGAATAAAGTGGTCAAAATTTGTGACGTGAGAAAAGACCTTAATGAAAGCGCGGCTGCTACACGAGCGGAGGAGAGAGAAAAAGAGAGAAAGAGCAGCGGAGGAGAGAGAGAGATGAAAGGAGCGAGGGAGAGAGCTAATGTGGGCCAGCGTCAGCGGAGGAACAGGTGCGTAGGGAACAGGAGGCGTCCTGTTGGTGCAGGTAGAACACTAAATACTTGAAGCCCTGTCAGGCGCTTATTCTGCCAATAAAACTCTGCATGAACTCAGTTTACGTAACTCCAGTTCTACACGTGCGCGGACCCGGGTCGGGTTCGGACAGTATCCGCGCGGTCCCGGGTCGGGTTCGGGTCGAATCTTGCAGCAAATGACTCGGGCTCGGACAGTACGCGCTCGGCCGGGTCGGGCTTGAATTTTTGGGCCTGATCGATGGTTACATCTCGGTCATTTGAGCTAAAATTTAGCCCACAAGCAACAAAATGAGTCAGAAACAAGACAATACCAGGAATCCTACGTGGATCCTACGGCTCTAATGAAGCAGTGAAGCCTTCAAAGCTGCTTCGCCACTTAGAGACCAAGCACCCTGGATTAAAAGACAAGCCCTGGACTATTTTTAAAGAAAAAAAACAGGTACACAGTGGATTCACATTTATTATGATAAACGCCCCTTCCCTCCCGGGCCGCAGTAAAATTGTCAAGCGTTGACCGGTCCGCGGTGATAAAAAGGTTGGGGACCACTGCCTTAAAGGACAAATATTATGCATTATTTGTATTGTCATTAGATTTAAAACATGCTCGAGTACATTTACAACATATGATAATCTAGATTAAAAACATATTTTTATAACAGAAAATTCAATTTGGACGTTGGAGCTGTTATTGGAGTCTGCATGTCCTCCCCGTGTTACCGTGGGTTCTCTCCGGGTTCTCCGGCTCCTCCCACCGTCCAAAGACATGACTGTGTAGGTTAATTGACAACTCTAAATTGTCCCTAGTGAATGAATGTGAGAGTGAATGGTTGTCTGTCCATGTCCTTGTCCTCTGTGTTAGCCCTGCGACGAGTTGGCCACTGTCCAGGGTGTACCCCGCCTAAGGCCCAAAGTCACTGGGATAGGCTCCAGTCACCCGCGACCCCTAACGGGAATAAGCGGTAGAAAATGAATGAATGAATGAATGAGCTGTTAACAATGGAATTTACTTGAGATTTGGCACCATCTCCTGGCTGCAGAGGGAACTTGATTCATGATAATCAACTGGCTAATTTTTCATCCAGTAGTTAGCAGTGACATCACAGATGGAGAAAAGGTCAGTTATCGAGGGGATTCAGAAGGGAGTGTTTTTGACGTTTAGATGGGTGAGAACTTTCAAACCAGGATTCAACAAACTAGCATGAATGAAATGCAACTCCAGGTGTGTTTTTGACAAGGGAACAATGTTAGAACAGGGTTAAATGAGAGAAAAGGTACATTTTACACAATAGGGGTCCTTTAAGTCACTTTAACTGCCATTTTCCCTCCTTGATAAGTTGCACATATTTATCTTGATTGCAGGCACTTCTCCTCCTACTGTTTGTGAATTTTGCAATACTCCAAAAATACATTTTGGGTAGACAAAGAAAGGTATTATCTTCTGCCATCTACCTTTTATCACAAAAAATACTTTACACTCCATCCATCTTCAGAGCTGCTATTGTCCTGGTTAGAGTCTTCACATTCCTCCACAACTTTCTCCATCATAAAGAAAGCAAGGTCGGAGTTAAGGTGAGCAGGTGCTTTTGGCTGCCTGTCTTTACAGCACTAAATGCTGCCTGAGCAGAAGGCAGCAGCGCAATCCCTCGTGTCCTTCTCTGGGTAGTTCTGCATAGAAAAAAAAAAAAGAATGTAATGAAGAACTACTTTTTTAATTTTGACATGGGTCTGGAACTGTATGATTTCTCCTTGGTTTCCAGGCAGATTAACCAGAAAACCATGGTCCATTTAACAAAAACACAGCCGCTTAGTGAGTAAAAACTGATTTAAACTTCTCCAGCCTCAACAAGGCTTAAAGGTTGAATGGAGGATTTCGGGCAACAAATCAGAATCTCATTTCCTCGTGGGTAGCACAAATAACTGGTCCGCTCAGGTGTCAATCATTCTCTACGTGCTAGTGCACGCCCGCAGGCTCGTCCAGGGGAAACGCTCGCTCCCCATGCGTGGTTGATATGCTAGTGTGTTTATGTAGCAGGAGGTTAGCGGCGAGTTCCGTCATTGTAGGTCTAAACTTTCATCCGCGAAGTACCGAAATGGCTGAGGGACGAAAGAGAAAGACTGTTTTTGAGCTTTCACAGAAGAGACGAAAGAAACAAAACGCGTGTTATTCTGGGGGAATGGTTTACGCGCTGGCGAGCATTGAAAGCAAAACAGGCTTCCAACTGATGCCTCCGTTGCAAAGTTTCTGCTGGACAGGTAACTGTTTATCTGACTCTTTTTTTTAATGTTTTTATACATTTTGAAAGTTTTTAAATCTTCTTGGCGGAGATTGTCGTGAGAAAGCGTCACCAATCGTCTTGTAAACAAATGCACATGGGGCAGTGCTGCTGGGCGTGCTCGTGCACAAGGTTTGGTAGGCGTTCACTCAGGAGAAACGGGGCGGGAGGGAGGGGGAACCTGCGCATGCGCTTTTTCAAAAAAAGGACTAACAGTCGCAGATTTTCAAATTGGCGAGAAATCCTCCATTCAACCTTTAACATGAGAATGAGAATCCGTGTAGATTTGTGTGGAATCACTGAACTCAGAGGTGAATTATTAGGTTTGTTGTAAAAGATCAGATAAATCTTCCTTATAACTGACAATTGGCACAACTAAAATAAGGAAAAAGTTGTCTTACATATTCAATATCAATATTGTTTATCAATCGCACTGTTAAAAACACACTGCAGAATATACCATCATTTGACTGTGTCTGTTGACACAGGTTGTCCAACTTGTCCAATGCTGCACTCATTGTACTGCCAATGTTGAATCATTTATTTAAGAATGATCACCTATTCTTTATCCTTCCTAGTGTTTGACCAGCACAGCCAGGTCAAAATGCAGTCTTTTAGGGCAGAAGCTCACTGCTATGTCTAAAACACAAAGAGCAAAATGTTTTTAAAAAAAACTCAAGACTTAATGCATTGACCATATAAACACCTACCATCTCCTTGCACTTCCCAAGGCAGAGTGAATTTTCAGAACTGGGTCCTGATGCTGTGTTGTAGGCCTGGCTCGTTTCTGTACGTTTTTTGTTAAGTTTACCAAGTCTCCTCCGTTGCCGTTGTCTGGTTTGGTTAAAAAAGAAAAAAGAAAAGAAAAACTTGTTTTTAGGGAAAAAAAATATTATCATTGCCATCACCATTTTTAGAGGTCATGTTTCCTTTGTTTGATGGAATACGTTAGTTCTTCGATTTCTTGTAATGAAATTGGGGGGGAAATTTTTTTTTCACTTTTTCTACACTTCCAAGACAATACTGAAAATTAAACAATTCAAACCACCACTGGTGGCCCATTGTTTAACATCCAGCATCCATTGCTCCTCAACACACATTTTGTGCCTCTGTCTAAGATTGTCCAGATTGTTCCTGTGGTCTCTGCTCTTTGAGCAGTCTATAAGGAACTGGAACATTGAAAAGGAAATAGTGGAACATTTTAATGTGAATTATACATCTTAAAAAGAAGGCAATCTACATTTGTCTCATATTTTTGGTTATATCATAGACTTACTTTACCAAATCTCTTTGCAAGAATCGTGTGTAGATTATCCATTTTCCTTGCATTCCATGCACTGCAAGGATTGTGATCATACCCACTCTTCCTATACATAGAAAGAAAGAAAAATAATAATAATAACAATTTCAATACTTAAGCTGTCATAGTTAAAAAAGGCACACAAATAAACAGCTGATTTTGTGATCAGCGCAGCCCTTGACAGGAAACTGTTTACCTGTTCCACCAACAGTAATTCCAGCTCCTTCCTGGTCCCTGCCTGCCCACCCAACCTGCTCAAAAAACACAAATATACATATTCCATAGGAAGAGATACAAACAAAGTTTGTTGACTCCTGTTATAGTGCTGAATGTTCATTACAACAGACGTGTTCAGTAGATCATCTTTCCCCCTGTGAGTCTTCGCATGCATCTGCAGGACACGATAAGGCAAACTATTGCTGACCTCAAGAAATCTTGCCCGTGCAACACAAGACAGGATGCACTGGTCATGACATTATCAGCCCTGCCCCCATTCTGGACACCCTGGTCAGCCACATTGCAAACTCTGTTGAATAGTAGAAAAAACTGTTGCCTTGGAAGCTGGATTAAACTTTGCAAAACTAATTGTTTTCTATTTCAAAATTGATTAAAATTAACTGATGAACCATTTTTAGAGAAAAAGAAATCTAAACACAGATAAAAGACTTGACTGAATAACTTGAACATCTAATTTATGATCTGACTCTTGTTAGATAAATTTATGAAGTTGTGTTATTTTTTGAATGTTCTTTTGTGGATGGTTTTATGAATCGTCTTGTGAACACTTCAGTGCTGTAATATGCATTTCAACGGAGAATGAAAATTGCCTTTAACTTGGATTAATGTTCAAACTACAGAGGTCTGGCTAATATCCAACCCTGACCTTTAGGTCACACATCCTGCCACACACACTTGTGTCCCTATCAAGTCCCTGATTGGCTGGAAGTTAGCGCCAAAGCCTGAGGTGCAGACTGATAAAAAGCCTATGAACTCTTTTTCGGAGCAGACAGGAAGAAAGCAACTGAGTTCAGAGCAATTTGGAGCTCCCACCGGGCGCGGCCAGGCCCAGCCTCATCCCAGGACGAGTCCCAACAGGAGGAACTGCACCATCAAGCCTGAGTCTGAGAGCACCTCGTGCTTATCAGCTCAGCTCTGGGAACAAAGGCCCAAGGAGCTCGCTCCTCTCTCCTCCAAGATCTGTGCCGTGATTTTGACTGCACACATGCATTTTCAAGCAAAGGACATTTTTGCAATTCTTCAGTCTACAACAACAACCTTCAGGTTTTAATCTGTGATAATTTGCTGCCGGACCCAGACGTTCAATAGAGAAGCGTCGCTCTCTTCCTCCTTTCTTCACAGGAGGCATCTTTAGGGAAACTCTTCCAGGCTGCAGCTGTGTCCCGCTCAGCCCCAGATATGACGCTCTGCAGCATCTGACCCTCAGGTCACACATGGACACAAGGCTGGAGAAACTCATCGTAAGTGCACAGATTCCACAGACACAAACTGCCTTATATACGTTTTTATTGTTAAACTGAACACAATTAGATAGATCCAGAACAACCTTGTCTAGTTTGACATCTTTTAATAACTAATTTGAATATGTAATTGTTTGTATGTTAATCAATAAATATTCATAAAACACAGTTGGTAAAGTCTTATTTTATTTCCATAAAAAAGTCAATGTCACGGTTACATTTTTACAACCTTCTGATTGACCAACGTTTAATTATTAGTAATAATCAAAGTACAATTATTTATTGATAATTATGAATTGGATATTTGATTTAAGAATTGGTAATTTGCTGAATGATTAATTGAGTTGGTGCCCCAAATAATTTATATATTTGTATAAACTATATAAAACAAATACAAATAAATAAAATTAACTTAACTACACAATCACCAAGGGCTGTGACATGCTTTAAGTTCAATCCAATTCCTTTATCAGTGTCACTGTTTCCTCTCATCCTCTCCTGTTTGGAGGGCATGATACACCACATGTTTGGTGTGAGGAGATACTCATACCACACGTGTAAATCACTCCACATCACTGAAAGAACAGGCTTCATTTCAGTGCGTGGCATTAGTTCTGGCCTCTTCTCTGCCATCTGCTGAAGGTAGGGCCAATATCTGTGATTTAAACATAATTTACATTAAAATGCGTATTTGCAGCCCTTGCATCCATATCAAATGCATAATTACTAAGTCAATGTTAATTCTACATCAGAATCATCTTGAAACATTTTTTCACCTGCAAACATTGTCTATGCAAAAGAATGTTGCTTTTGTCACAGACTGCCACTTCCATCCTTCTTCATCCACGTTTGCCTTAGACTTCTCTCTGCCTGCCCACAACTGTGATGACTGTCTATGAAAAAATCCAACCTGTTACATACTGTCAGGACAGGACATGATGATGATGAGGATTTTTATTTATAGAGCGCTTTTCCAGCTAACAGGCACTCAAAGCACTTAAACCGTTGAAACCACAGTTGCTGTTACAACATAACATACAATTACATTTATAGACAATAAACAGACACAACATACAGTTGTAACTACAGCTGTGTCACAACAAACACACAATAAACAATAGATGGTAGACATACACAGTATTCTGTAAGTAATCCATACAAAAGACGCAAGTAACTGTTTTAGTAATGAAAAGGAGGAAAAGAGTTCAGACTGATGTTAAATGGCAGACGGGGGGTTGGGGTAGAAGGCATCTGAGATGTTTTGGTGAAACTGTTGCTGATGTTTGTGAGTTCCGTGGCCCTGTCCCTTGGGGCAGGGAGTGAGGATAAGATCAGGGCACAGCTGCTGGCAAGACTTCTAGTCAGGAGGGGAGAACATTTCTAATAATTCATTTTTGATCTTCAGATCCGTAATACCGCATAGCAGCTCGCTGGTCACCTCTCGGTGTCGTCCACTCGTTTCTGCTCGTCTTCAGACCGAGCTGACATGTTGAATCAGCTCCTCAATCTGTGCGTCTGTTTGTTGTGACCCCTTCACATCAGCTCTACTGTGTAGAAGTTCACTGGCCTGGGACTCCATGTTATCCACATGTTCTTCCATGTCCACCGTCCGTGCTGAAATGTTGGACCAGCTCTCCGGTGTTTGCCTCTCTCTAAACCCTTCAGCTGCTCATGTCACAGAAGTGCTCTTTAATTTCACAGACAGTGGCTGGGTTGTTTTAAAGGCAGCTGTCTTAGAAATGTTGCGATAGTTTAAGGCAGTACCCAGTCCAATAAGCAGGAACCCCACTATCATGATTCCAAAAATAATTAAGTCCTCAATGTCTTCCACGGACAGAACTTCCAGACTCAGAACCTGCCAGTTGTTCCAGGCGTCCCGTGTGTAGCTGCTGCAAAAGTCCCATCAGGCCAAGTGGGTTGTCCCGGTGCACCCTTCTTATGGGATAAAATTGTGTCAGTCGCGCTCAGAGACCAGGTAATCAGATCCAGCAGAGTCCAGCAAGCAGTGAAAAAGAATAAAAGTATGACAAGACAAGTAGACGAGACGAAATAGCACAAGACGAGACGAAATAGCACAGAGGAGCAGAGACACGTCCGCCTCTGAGAGCAGGAAGAATGTTAATGAACGGAATTAGGCATGGACTAGTTTTCATGCCTTTCATGCCTTTCACTCACACAAACACTCTCATTCACACACCTATTGTACATCGTTTTAGTGAGAAGGGAAAGCTGAGTGCCCTGAAATATGTTAGCATATTGAGCCATAAAATGGCCCTCAAAAAGAGGATCAATCCTTAAAAATTTTTTTTTTAAAGAAATAATTATAATTTAAAAAAACAACTTTACATGCAGAGAATACTCAAAACAGCAAGTATTTCAGAAAATATTTTCAACTCATCCTTTTGACTTTATTGACCTTATTCCGGAAGTTGCCGTGGGCACCTCCATCTTTTTCCGTTGTAGTTTACATGGAGCAGGCGAACTCAACAGAAAATAAGTTCTACACGGACTAAAAAGCCGTTTTCAGGCCGCCCTGGAAATCAGTGTGTTTCTGACTTGTCTTTGCACGTGTAGATTAAATATTTTAGACAAAGAAATCTACTTTATATGATGTTTTAGCGAGAGACTTTTCCCTCATTGGGCATTTTCATGAACACTGTTAGTGTCAACCCCTTTACTACAAGAGTGTGGATCATAAACATAAAAAGAGGCAAAAGTGGGCAGGGAGGAAAAAGGTGAATAAAACAATTTTGTTTTCTATTCCTTTCAGCCAAGATGTCAAGCATGTCTGGGCTACATTCAGCACATTTGGATTTTAAAATTCCCAAAAGACCTTGTGAAAGGAATCTTCACAAACACTACTAATCTAAAAATATATACTGTCAAATTATTTCTGAAACAATCCATAAATTAAAAAAAGTTATTTTTTTCCTTTTCATCCGTCCTGCGCTGAATGCGCTGAAAGCAATTTCAAGATGGCATGTTCATGTGCACCGATGAAGTTATCACGTCAAATTTAAGATGGCAGCTTATACTTTCTGGACAATATTTGTGACCAAGAAAGTCACTGATACCCAGTGTCCATCACAGAGCAGACTGCAATGGGCAGATGGAGTTTGTAGGGACATACAAAACACTGACCTTTAAATGTCCTTTTCCAGAAAGAATGGACATCACTATAATTGGAAAACAAAAGATTAAAGTGACAACACAACATCAACAATCTACAGTACTAGAATTTTTACTGGGAAATATCAGAACCACAGAGGCAGAACTGTACTAACAAGACCAAGAGGAGCAGACAAACTGGAGAAAGAGGGAAAAAGACAAGGCGCAAATTCTATACATGTAATGCAAGTAATCACACACACAGAATAGAAAGTTTGCATACCTTACTCATCCAGTCAACGCCCATGTACATCTTTAGTGCACAGCTGTAGGTGGTATAGGTTCATTGAACCCATGGATCATGGCTTCCTGATCATCAAGCACATGCTCTTTGTGGATTTGTGATCACAGTCTGCACATAAAAAACCTGTTTCTGGAACACAGTCAAGGCAGCAAATTACTGCTTCCGCAGTTTTGCAAAGTTGACAGCATTACAATGACACAGACTCCACTGCAAACACTGAATTAAGGAACTCTGGTACAGCAGTTTGCCTCCTGGTCCAGATGGTCATAGGCGAGATCTCCTCCATATCAGGGACAGGAACGGAGTCCAAAAGGTTTTTTAAGCTTTGAAGATGTTCTTCTATAAACAACATAAAGTCCATCTGTTCAGTCCACAGGCCAAACAAAGACTGATACGTTGTTTAATAATGTTTACATGAACCAAGACTCGGAGCCTCTTCAACCAAATCCTCATCATGAAGATTAAGGACTTCTGGAAGTGTCCTGGAGTCTGAGAGCTACCTGCAACAAATAAGAATTGCTATACAAAAACAACACAATACATTTGTAGCTTACCGTGTTGCTCAGGTCGATACCGAGCCCTGCAGGGGCCATAGGTGAGGAAATAAATACCCTGTGATCCTGAGAAGTTTTCACAGGATCTCAAAATCCTGAAAAGCTTTCTCAAACTTGTATTCTGAAGTCTCAAACTTACCAGAGCGCGGCGCCCGATGGTGGGACACACTGAACAACATGAATGCGGCTTATTAAACAACTGTTTTGAACATTTTACAGAGTTTTATCTGCAAATAATGGACAAAATGAGAGACAAATGTAGATAGAGCTGTGCAAGGAGAGGAAAGGCGGTACTTGGAGCAGGTCACTAAAGAATTTATCGAGAAACTGGAGGTTTCCTGTGCGTAAAGAGGCAGGGGAGGATGTGGTTCTATCTCCCTCGTGTCTAACTTTACTGCGGTGCTTCTGTTGCTCACAATCCGAGACCTGTCTGGTCATTGCAGACGTGTCAAATGCAGGCGTTTTGTGCTGCGTCCAAATGCAACAGATTCCAGACCAGACATGCCGAGGAGAGGAGGGCGCACTTTGGAGACGGTCATGTCCATTATGTGTGTCTAACAGTGTGTGGTGGGTCTGTGTCTCTGTCCTGTGCACAGTCCTCCGCAGACACATGGGGCATTGCCACACTGACTTCACTATCTTGTAACAGACCATCAAATATATTTGTGATCATCTGTTATAGGTAGACACAGAGTATTGTAATTGTGAGTAGATACTGTATCTTTTCCATTTATTTCTCACAAGCCTTCTAAATCAAGTACATTTACAACTACTGCAACTATGTTTTACAATTGGAACATTCTTGTTTGCAGATTCTACTTGGCAGGAATGCACTTCAAATGAAAATGCAAAACGTGAACAGGCAACTTCTAAAGGAGAGGCTTTATCCAAACTATAAAAAAGGAAAACCCACATTTGAACAGTAATAGATGAACAGTAATACAAGGAGGAGAGGAGGGTAGGATTTAGTGTTGTAATGTACATAACCACGTGTTTGGATTCTACTTCATGGTCACATGCAAACTGACAAAGCAACTCATAAGTACAATATTTGTACCTCATGTATTACCAGTACATCACCAGTAGCCATTTGATTTCAGACAAACAATGGACACAACTGGCATTTCATAAATGGTTCTAAGCAAAATTGCCATACTGTCCGTATGAGGCAATTCATTACGAGGAAGAAAAAATGGGGAATCTTCAATGTTTACTCCAGACATTATACTGGTCCAGCTGTAACAATGGCATCATACATTTTGAGAAAAAAAATCACTCTCTTTTCTTTTTTTCTTGCATGTTTTTGCATGTTTACTATGTGAGAAATAACAATTGTAATTCATGAGACAATATATAGCAATTACCTTCTTTCTCGACAACATACATTCTGTATCTGAGGGCACAGCGCGACAATTCTGCAGGTACCCCTGAACATGAATGAAAACAAAGCTAATGCTACACAGTAATAATAGAATAATAATAATAATAATAGTAATAATAGATATGAATGATACCAGCGTTTTCATTTACCAAACAGACGTCCAGTTGAAGTGGTCGGGGTTCTTGTGCTGCGTGCGCTTCAAACTCCTCGTCAGATTCTGGATCCAGGACACAGGGCTCGACACAGCACATCGCCAACATCGATCAAATGTTTATTTCCTGTAATGCTAACTTCTCTACCGGCTCATGCCTCGCCTATGTTTATGCTGTTTTACACTCGCGCCATCCCCGCTCTCGGCTACGTGGTTGGGCGGGGAAGCACGCTCTCCGAGGCTACGTTGTGGGTTGGGCTGGGGCGGCGGGTTACTCTCTGTGGGCGGGGCTGAGACAGGAACAGTTCTCAGAGAAGTCCTGTGCTTTTCCGGGGCGGAGGGGTAGGTCATGGGTATTTTATATATATTATTAAAGTATATGTTTGTATATTGTATTTTTTATCATGCATGCCCTTAGGGTCGACTATGAAACGAGCAAAAAAGCATACTATGGGACCTTTAACATTGGGCTAACTGAAAATTCAGTTATGTAAGACATCACGATCCCGAGTTCAATGGGATTATAAAGTGTGACATCACATGCAGCGTATTGACCCTTTGGAACATGGTGCTTTGTGTACGAACACTGGACGGGTCAGCGATGATTAGCCGTGATAAACCTGAAGAACAGGAAGCATTTCAAAGTGTGTTTGTTTTTTCTATCCAGTCGAGAGCCATATGCTCAATATAGTTTTCTAGAACACAGTCTTACAAACGACCTCCTGCTTCGAGTCAGAAATCTGACAGAAAGTCATGCAGCTGTAAGTCTGTTAAACACAGGAGACGCGCTACAGGAGAGACATCCAGCTCCAGGGAGTCCCACCCTCATGAGAGAAACTTCATTCAATTAAATTTAGTTGAGAATAGTTAAGTGATTTCCTTTAAGTTCAATGGAGGCAGATTTTCAACATAGTCCACATTAACAGGACAGAGAGGGCAAGTACAGAAATAACTATGTTAGGATCATTATTCAATTAGGTTAAAGAACACACGATAACTTCCTGGAGAGAACGTGGAGCAACAGAGGGACCCAGGAAGAGCACAGGTCAGAGAATGAATGACAGCTGGTGGACAGCCAATGGGAACAGTTTTAAGTGAAGGTCCGTCTGCAGCTCACACTGAAACAACAGTTTGTCATATTGTAAGCACATGTGGTCACTACTGCCCCCAGTGGTCAGCTTGTGTGTTCACTACTTCCCCAGTGGTCACTACTGCCCCCAGTGGTCACTACTGCCCCCAGTGGTCACTACTGCCCCCAGTGGTCAGCATACGTACAGCTCTGTTGTGAGCTACAAATCCCATATGGACCAAACAATGGACAAAACAAAGCAGAGATGGACAGATGCCTCTGTGTGGATCTGTAGAGTGTGATGAGCCTTTAAAAGTTATCACTTGGCAATTAGGTACAAGCCTCCTGTGGATAATTACTAGATGAGTGATTGTCTTTCAACTGCAACACGGTACTTAAACCCACCTGATGCAGTGCAGTGAGTGCTTCTCATTTCATGGAAAGACAAATCTTGTGGTTGTGGAAAAGATGTCAGTGTGTTTGAGAAGGGTCAAATCATTAGCATCAAACAGAGAAAACATCTAAGAAGAAACACAAACTAATCCACTACAGACTGAGAGGTGACAGTCCACACCTTTCAGTCGTTAAATAGATTTAACTAACTAACCCTAACACAACAGATACAACTAGATTGTGTTAGTTGTGTTAGTATGTAGCTCCTCCATCTCACGGATATAAGATGATGATTCACCAGTCCTTTGACGATGAGATGAACTGAAGAAGCTTCTTGGATGAGTGGCCAACACTTCTTCTCTATTACTTTTGTCCAGTTGGCAGTATTTCATTTTCTTTTGCTTAAACAGACACAATGTGCTTTATTATGCCCTGAGTTTTTATCATCCAAAATGAGGAAGGATTTCTTTCTTATTTGCCCAACAATATACAGCGCACAGCAGGTAAGACTTTTTCTTCTTTAGCGCTAAAACATTATGTATAATGTAGGCTACTCATCACTGACACAAAGTGATTATGTCTGATATTATGGTTATGTTTGTCAAACTCAGTGAACTTTGGTAACGTGTTTGACAAAGTTGCTGGTGTTCCCTCGTGCTGTTGTTTTGTTGTGCTTATGACAGTGTGTGCTGTCACCATCTATTTTTGTGAAGTAAAGCCAAACCTTTGACCTTTTCACCCACTCCGCTATCGTGTCTCCCTCGGTTGCTGGAGGAGCCGTGGGCGTAATCAATTACCCCTCTCTCGTTCACAACAACTTGAGGAGGCAGCGGGGTGTGTATGTTTCAAATTTTGTTTTCAGCAGCAGTTTCAGTGACTTTTCAGGCTACATTCACATTCAGCACTGATACACACAGAGATCATACCCAGGTGAACTGAATACATTTCTCTCCTTAAATAAGATGTTCCAGATGTCTGTGTGTTGAGAAAATGAATTATTGTAGGCTGAGGGAGAGTGTCCTTTATCCCCCCCTGCCGTACAGTGACCGCTCTGTGTGGTACTCTTCAGCATTTTCAACTCATCCCACATCACAGAAATCTGCTTTGTTTCATTTCATTTCATTTATTTCAAGTCCTGTCGTTGTCATCAGTGATAAGTTCCTCTGACGTTTGTGCGTGTTCTGCTAATGACAACTTAAAGCCTTCCCTTGGCCCTTTCAATCAATAATACGTTTGTCTACATTTAAATCTAAGATTAGACTGAGGGAAATCCCTTCACACTTGGTAACATTATGGGATGTTTCTAATTTACATAATACAGTGTACGGCACAGTCTACTGCAGGGCTATTCAACTTAAGGCCCGGGGGCTAAATCAGGCCCTCCAAGGGATATGATCCGGCCCTCAACCTATCTGCCAAAAATATAGAAAATATTTTATCTGTTGTTATTGGTTTAGTCCCGGTTTAGCTGTGGTTTAGTCCTGGTTTAGTCCTGGTTTATGCTTGGTTTAGACCAGTGTTTCTCAAACTGTGGTACGTGTACCACTGATGGTACACCAATTTCTTCTGGTGGCACGTGGACTCCTCTTCAGTTCTAATGTTTACTTCATTTAGAGTACAGTTTATTCACATTTTTTGCTCTTCCTTGATCAAATGTCTAGTTAAATCTACTGTAACAATAGTGTATTCTTAAGATCTGGTTTATCCCTAATTTAGACCTGAAATAGTCCTGTTATAGACCCAATTTAAATTTAGTGGTACTCAGAAAGCAAAATCTTTTCTTTAGTGGTACTTGGTGTAAAACATTTGAGAACCAGTGGTTTAGACAGTTCAGTCCTGGTTTTGGTTTAGACCTGGTTCAGTCCTGGCTTGCTCCTGGTTTCGCCCTGGTTTAGACCTGGTTTTGTTCTGGCTTAGACATGGTTTAGTCCTGGTTTAGACCTGGTTTAGAACTGGTTTAGTTCAGTTCTGCAGATGTTATTAAATTATTTTGTATTTCATGGCCGTAACATAATAATAACATCGCCATGGAGATAAGCAGGTGGCAGAGCCTCCACCAGGAAAGTTACAAACTGCATCTTTAAAACATTTGCTTGTTTTTGGCAAACCTTAAAATTTCAGTGTTTGGTTCAAGTAAATGTTTAATGTTCTTGTTCTTGTTTTCCATTGTATTTATATTCTGCTGTTCTGTAACTGTGCGTTGCAACACTAGAATTTCCCCAAATAAAGGTTATCTTATCCATGCATACTCCATCGCTTCCTTGCTCAATGTTTCCTCCTGGACCGTGTGGCACCATGAAAAGATTATATATATATCATATTCATACACATATTCATAATATCGTAGCACAGCGTTTTCTTTCACTGATCCACAGCTGACACGCTATAGTGGCCACATTACATTCTGATAAATTAATAAATGTATGAGATGAAAATGTTTTTGTGATTAAAATAGCCCGGTCTTTACATTACCAGTTAATACAAATTTCACACTTGGCCAGGATAGCAGATTTAATTAATAGGCTTATGATTGATGTTATGTGCAGTGGCAGTTGGAGAAATCCTGAATGAATATTGAACAGCCTTTCACATGAAAACTGTAATGAGAAGAGATAAAGGAGCGTGTCAGGAATGATCTTATTTCAGAAATCCATTGCTTTCTGCTCTGAATCAAGACATTAGACTACCATTTTGGGTCAGTCTGAACTACAAGTTTTGGGAAGTAAGAGAAATCTAAATGAAACCTATACAGACACAGGGATTTCCGGTCTAATCCTGGTGTAAATGTCTGAAATGTACTGATTCACGATGATGACAAAGGTGAGAAAAGAATCTAATTTGTGGCCTCAAATTACTATTTTGTTCCCACAAAAACAATATTCATACCCACAAATTACCCAAAACGTTTCCACAACTGAAAAAATTGGGTGTTATACACTGTAAGACGTCTGTATTCGTGTAAATGAGGCCAATGGACTGAGCCGGACAGAGATGGCAGTGGAAAATGTTTATACTAACATGTTGTAGGTTGTATAATTGGCTTAAATGAAACTGAAGATACAGAAAAACACCATTCAATCTATCCAAATATGTATTATAGCCTAATAATCGCCCAATGAGCAGAGTTACGTGGCTGAGCTCGTCACCTGATCCATCTACATTTCGATCATCTAGAGCAGAGTGGTGCGTCTGAGCGTCTGAGCCTGAAGCTACACCAGCCTCATGAACCTTTTGTCTTAACCGTTTGTTTAGGATGAAGGACTAAAATGTCTGTACTTTGAAATGAAATGAAGTTGGTGCATCGGGATGAGCTCTTCAGATGCTACACTGAACATCAAGCAATTATTAAAGGAGGGGTTTATAATACCATTGGAGGGGGACACAACGATATGAATGAATAGGAGGCAGATGTAACACATTAGGTCGGGACACACAATCAAAAAAGCAGGAAACGCAGGATGGCAGGAAGTAAATCTGACAAAAGAATATCTCAAAATAAAACAAAGCATCATAATGTCGACGAACCAAAAATAACTGAATTGTCTAATTATCTAATTATCTAATACTCACCTCCCTGTAATAAACTTGTTATATACTTGCCTGCTCACTGGTTCTCAGGTCATTGAATACCCTGACATCAAAACAGAAATCAAAGCCCCAAACATGAACTCAGTACACTGTTCATGTGCCACTGTTATTGTTGATCACTTCAAAAATTGGTTGCGACGCTTGATGCAAGCATTTCCAGGAGGTGAGAGGGAACATTTCCAAGCGGCCTCATGAAGGGCATCTACTGTCTGGAACTGTGGTCCATTTTTGTAAACTTCTCTTGCCATCCACTCCATCTATTATGGCTCCCCCTCCCTATGGCACATAGAAAACATCTAGGTGGATCTGCTTGTCGTGCCAGTAAAATTGGAAACCATCGGGTCCATCAAGGTTACATTTGTTCTCGTCAGAATAAAACTTTCTTCCACTTTCAGTGTCCCATGTTTGTGTCTCTTGTAAAGTTCAAGCTGCAGTTCTGTGGTGTTCAAGGAGACCAGGACTTTAAAGACATTTTTCTTCTTGACTTTTTAGTTCCATAACCCTCAGGATCAGGAATTTCAGAAATTCCAAATGACTGTATGACTGCATCCCACCTCAGCAGCGATGGAGAGAGGCCCTGCTTATGCAGCTCAACAACCCCACCACCTTCAAAAAGAGTGTTTGTTTGTTTTTCTGCCTTTGCCTTCAGAACGTCATGATAGATTTGGGCTTTTAAAGGAATGTGGTCATAAACCTTTCATCAGTTGCAGAACAGACTCATTCAGTTTTAACTGTTTTCAATAATATGTTTACTCAAACTTTTTTTCATCTTACTCTCATTTCTTGGTGTTTATCGAAGCTCTGCTTGGAACCTTGTTAAGATCCAACCATGCAAAATGTGACTTTTATTCAACTGATGTACAATGTGACAATAATATTACATTAACCCCCAACGGTGGACAAGACTGTAGCCTCATTCTGTGTCCAGGGCTGCTTTGTGCAAGGCACAAGGGCTGAATACCTCAGAACAGACTGGCCACACTTACTTTACGATCCCGGTTATGTAATCATTAGCATTTGATCCAACAATGCAACCCCAAAGACAGCATAGGTACAATAATAACTAAGGCACACACAGGTCAGTATTGAGTGACAGAGACATGCAACGTGATCTATATACAATTTTATTAAGTAACTTTTTGGTTTGTTGTGGACAAATCGCTTCACATAAGATACAATTTTTTTTTAAATCAGACTCTATAAAAAAAAAAGCAGCAGTTTAGTAAACACAGTGTTTTAGTCACATCAAAAATGCTGCTTAGACGAGCAACTTCAAAACCCAGAGCAGCTTTAACCAAGGCCAAAAGTTTCCTTTAAATGCAGTGCTCCATGACTGAGGTGATGAAGAGAAAAGCGACAGGGGCATAAAGGAGAGGCTAAGGGTATACCTGCTCAGTCTCTGAACATAAAATGTTACAATTTGGAATTTATTATGGGAATATTCAGAATCTCACACACACACAAAAACGCAATAAAATAGGCCACGTATCAAAATCGCAAAGATGTGCCACACACACAGAGAGGGACCCAGCGCTGAGAGGGGGCTTAGTCTGAGCGGCCCACATTATAAACAGTGCTGGATTATTAACTTGAATGAAATAGGTATTTTTTGGTTAAGCAGAGAGAACTTTCTTCCGGAGGGTTTTCATTAATGGTGCGCAGCACGAGCCCTGGCGATGTTCTCGTGCACAGAGAGTCCTGGATACCATGCACAGTGGCAGGTAGACACATTTCCCAAAAAGTGTAAATTTGAAGAACAAAAAATATCTTACAGGAATGATTAATAGAGCTCAACACAACATGCTGGAACTGAGAGGTACATGTCTTGAGTTTACCCTTGTGCACGCGTTGGAGGCCTGTGGAGAAGAAATGTTTTAAGCAAAAGGTGATGTGTAAGATGATTTTAAAGCAACAATGACTTTTTTATTTTATTTTAATCATGATCTAACAATACCTGGAATTGCATTTAGCTTCATTCAAACTAGTTTGAGGAATGCTGGTTAGAAAATCCTCTCCCTTTGGCTGATGGGGAAAACACCCCTTGCTTAAGTCCCTCAATCGATGACGTTTTTACGATATTTGACGTGACTTATCCCAGAATCTTGTCCTTAAATCACCGCCAGACTCGCTTTGAGCACTTCTGCCACTAAACACAGTCACTGTAACTGCTAGCTTACTCGCATGTATCATAAACGTATGTTCAGCTTGTGTTTGCGCTATGCAGCCAGTAGATGGCACCTAATCTCTGTAAGTACCATGGGAAGAAATACAGACGTTTTTGTTTTTTTTTAATAAACATTTTTCTTATTCTAAAACATGAGATGCCGAACTTAAGGTACTCGAGCATGATTAATATGTAATATCAAAAAATGCATAATATTTTCCTTTTTAATCTGGCACTGGTGCCACTACACTCCTCCTAGACCGCGGGTGACATCAGAGGCGACCAAGAGCTCGAGCAGGTAAGGTACCCCCCCCTCTTCAGGTCACACACTGATCCTGCTGACGGGCACACAGGCTACATCACATTCAGACTGAAACACACATTCACCTCATGTAACTGAATGATTCAGTTGTCATTGCAGACAAAATCAATATCACTGTAGCCTCCAGCTCTACTGTAAGAAGCCTTGGACTCTTCTTTGACCAAGAGCTCTCGTTCAAAGCCCATATATATCCAAAAAGACAGTACACAACAAATTCCTATAGTTTGCCCGTCCCCGATCACAATAAATATGGTTCTTTTAAATGTCCACTCTCGGCTGTCTTTTATCGTCAGTGCTGCTGAAGAAGAGCAATTTAGATTTTAACAACTACAGATTGTCTATGTCTAACTTACCATTTTTAAGCAAAAGTTTTACAAAAACTTGTTTTTACTCAACTTAATTAATTTTTAGGTTCACACAACATAATTGAGGAATGTCAGTCTGGTTTAGAGTAAACCACAGAGACAGCCTTGACAAAGATTTTAAATGATTTTAGATTAAATCATGATTCTAAACAGGTGACAGTGTTGGTTCTGGATCTAAGCGCTGCCTTTGACACAGTAGACCACACTATTCTGTTAAACAGACTCAAACACCTGGTGGGCCTCTCTGGTACTGCGCACATATGGTTTACTCCCTCACAGACAGAACATTCATGGTGAGTCTAGATACCTGCTCCTCCAAGGTCCATAAAATCACATGTGGTGCTTTTTCACCTGTACATGCACCCTCTGCTGGTGGCCAGGCCAATGGATGCTCTTTTTAACTGCATTTTAGAATCAAATCCTGGATGGCAGAAAACTTTCTCCAGCTTAACCCGGACAAAACTGAGGTTTTAGTCATCGGTCCTGAGGCCCAGAGAGAGAAACTTTTATCCAAACTACAGGCACAGTCTTTTAATCCATCAGCACAAGTAATAAACCTGGGCGTTACCTTTGACTCTGAGCTCACTTTTATTCCACACATCAAGAACATCACATAAATAGTTTTTTTTATCACTTAAAGAACAGCCAGAGTCCGCCCCATTCTCTCTCGGGCCAAAGACACTGATGCTTTTATCTCCAGTCGTATAGACTACTGTGATGCCCTGCTCTCTGGTCTGCACAAAAAGAGTATTTCAGGTTTGCAATTATTACAAAACTCAGCAGCACGTGTCCTGACTAAGACCAGGGGGCGGGGCCACAGGTTGAAAACCCATCAAGGCAACTGTTGTTGTGATTTTGGGCACAATAAAAATAAACTGAACTGGATCATTATAGATGCTTAATAACTAACAGTATATTACACTCGGAAAAGGTTTAATGGAATTATCCTGCTTTTGGTTTATGGAGCTCAGTAGTGACACACACCACTTGGTTCCAGAACAAATGTTTTCATTCATTTTTTCAATTTTTTGATTCATTAATTCATTTCATTCAAAAAAAAAAATCATATTAAATGTTTGAAAGCGCAGACTAATCAGCTATATGGGGAGCAATGAGCATGACACCAATTATTTCATTTTAAATCAATTTCTGAAACTTAATAAACCACTAAGGTATTAGGACATTTTGCCAAATTTTAAGTGATGCAGGGAGATTACAGAGAACCTCTGTTGTGACTTTTAATTCTTAATATTTACATCTCTGTGGCAAAAATGAATGAGAAATTAACTTCAGTTTTTAATCATGATGTTTTCTGTTGCAATAAATTGCTTTTCAAAATTTCTCATTATAAGTGTAAAAAATACACAAGGCTTTGAAGGCTGAGTTTTGAATAAAAATCATTAAATTTCCTGTTTCCTGTATTCTGGTGCATTTTAGATGTGACGTTATCAGTTACTATCATTAGTATTGTGAGGGGCCCCACAGTCCTGCTCAGACCCTGCTCTATCACACAGAGCCCTTCTCCTGCTCTTCTGCAGGACAGAGGCTGCAGGCTGCAAACTGTTTGTCAGGACATCTGAACTGATGCTTGCACCGTGTCACTGTGTCGGCTCCGCGGTTCGGCTCGGTTTGAATGAGCTTTAAACCGTTTTGCTCCTTGTGTCTCGTAGTATACATGTGTGGAGTGAACACTGCTCCAGCTGTGCCCTGCTCTCTGTGTGTCTGTTCAAACTGTGGCTTGTTCAGTGGAGCATCTCTAAAGGGAACATGCTGCATAAATACTGGCGACATTATCAGGCTGGTGCCCCTCGGAGAAGTGCCTTACAAACTGGAGGCAGCTACACTGGACAGGTCTGTACCCATTAATAACATGTATGTATGTGTCAATGTGTGAACGTGAGAGTGAGGGAAAGAGTGTAGTACTGCATTATTAAAAACAGCCTGGGGTTTTGCCGTTGTACCTTTAACTGGCTCAATCATTTTTGACAGTAAGGAGTGTGTGTTGTCAATCTCTTTTTCTGGGACATAGTAATGGTAATCGGGAGAGTCGGGACGTTTCCTGGTGGGCCACTCCACTTCTGGGCCGCTGGCTTGGAGAAGAAAAAAAAAGACCTTAGGACCTGCTTATGTTGGGCCTGCTGCTCCTACAGGAGGCCAGGTCGTGTGATAATACATGATATACTAAACAATTTGGTTTATTTCTTTATTCATGTAATGAAAGCCCGCCGCGGAGCTCTCAAATTTGTCAACAACAAAAAAAGGCTGCGGAGAATATACTCATAAAAAAAATATTTTTCAACGTCAACATTAGAACATTAGAAAATATAATAAATATATTTGTATAATGTAATATATAACTATGACATGAACATGAACAGTGGGTGGGTTTTTGGTTGCACAGAGGAGCTTGATTTTTGACTGCTCTTTCAGTATCATAGCCATAGATTCATAGCCCACTGAGGCCTTCAGTAGATCTCTTCCTTGAGAGACAGCATAACCTGCCGTGCATTTGATGGCAGCTCTGATTGCCTTTTCTGATCTCTTCTCATGTCCCGCCGCCAACAATGTCCAAGTTATCTTTGCAAACCCAAGTTTAAAGGAATAGTGCGTAGAAGAATGAACGTTTTTGTGCAGTATTGAGTTGTTTGATCATCACTGATGACATGGAGAATTCTTGCAGAAGGAGTTACATTTTTCTAAACATAAGCACAGGATGGAGGCGTGACCATATGGCAGAAGGGTCATCCTGCACCGAGAAGTCATATGAGGCTCAGAGTGGAGGCTGCTGCAGTTTGTGGGAGTCTGAAAAATGCACTGCATGTTTTCAGAAATCATTTTTTTGAGTCCTCTTAAGGTGGAACTGGATGTTGTAAACGAGTTTTCCACTTTGACTTTTCAAAGCAGATGTTAAGTAAGTCCCAGGCAACAGTTTTTGTTTTGTTTTGTTCTCGTGTTTCTGCGTTACTCCACCGCTGCGTTACTCCAGATTGTCTGTTCACCTGTTCCAAATCTTTTGTCTGACCGTTGCTGCACTCTGTATATGCACTGAAACATAGTCATTCAATAAGATGATGGTTTCTTATTTTTGCTACATACTAACATAGCAGTGTTAGCATGTTAGCATGTGTTAGCGGTTTGTAAAGAGGATTTGAAACATTTTTAAGTAGATAAGTAGATTTTGCATAATACCCCCTTTTTAAATTTCACATTATGCTAAACAAACCTCAACAGATAGCAGGCCACAATATGGGATGGTGAGTTCACAAAAACAGTGTGTCTGAGCCTCCTAATTAACTATAGATATATGAGGGAACAGAAACTCTTTTACACTGAATAATATCAGTGGGTGTAAGTATTTTTTACATGTTTAAACTCAGATTTTAGTGAAAAAAATAATCTGATAATATATCTCTAAAAGCAACCTCTAGAGGATGACCAGACTTCACTGATTATATTATTGTGTGGTTTTAAATTTCAAAACAGCAAAACCCCGGAGCAGGTTAAAATCACAAAACTGCCATTCAAAAAAACAGGCTGCACTTAGAAGTCTGAGTGATGACATCAACACTTAAAAACCTAATTAACTTTGTGCACAGAATGTTGTTTGGGATGTTTTTGAATTGTTATGCTGTAGCGTTAGCATTGAGACACAGAATAAATGAATTGACCTAGCCATTTATAAAATGACAGGATCAACTGCCCCCTTATGCACAGAGACGTGTGTATGTACAGATTAGGTTTTGCATCCTGGAAGTACATGTTCCATTCATTTTTCTGAAAGGGATTCGTAAAAGCAATGTATATGAAATTTTTGAAAGCCTGCTCTTGGTGAAGCAGCTCTGTGTTTAGTGATGAGCACAAGATGATGATTTATCTAACCCTGTTCTAACATTGTGCCATCATCAAAAACACCTGGAGTTTTAGTCATTTAGCCTCATTCAGAGTAGTTTGAGGAATCCAGATACACACAGATACACAACCAAACCCCCCTATAGATATAGATACATGAGTACAGATACAGCAGTGGAAGAAGCACCATCAGAGGAGCCGTCTGCACCAGGAGCAGAGAGTCATCTGCAGCCGCAGGACACAGACTCAGGGCCCAGAGGAGAGATGAGGCCCACACCAAACCTCCACCAGGGGCCCATGAGCCAGGGCCCAGCAGCCACAGCCGACCACTGCTCCAAGTACAGAGGGCCCCTCAGAAGAAACACTGGGGATCCTAAAATGAATAAAAGAATAGAAGAGTAGATATGAAGAAATAAGTCAAGAATTTAGTAGAAATAGCATAAAACTAAATAAATACATCTAAAATAGTACGCCTAAAATAAGTAAACACAATAAATAGAATAAATAAATATAGTAAATGCAATTAAATTAAATTTTAATCAAAAGCTAAGCTAAAAAGGTGGGTCTTGAGCCGTCTCTTATAAACCTGAACGTTCTCTGCGGCCCTGAGGTTCTCCTCAGGCCGTTCCACAGACGAGGGCCATAGTACTGGAAAGACTCCTTGCCATGAGTGTGTCTGACTTTGGGAATGAGGAGTCGGCTGCTGGAGGAGCCCAGGGGCCCCAGTAGGAGTGCAGGGGCCCAAGGAGGAGCGCAGGGGCCTAAAGAGGAGCACACGGGCCCGAGGAGGAGCACAGGGGCCCGAGGAGGAGCGCAGGGGCTGCGCAGAAGACCCAAGACCATTAAAAAAACAGTAAAAGAACCTTAAAATCGATCCTGAAACACACGGGGCCAATGCAGTGATTTAAAACTGGTGTAATGTGGCCCCGCCCCCTGGTCTTAGTCAGGACACGAGCTGCTGAGTTTTGGAATAATTACAAGCCTGCAGTACTCTTTTTGGGAAGACCAGAGAGCAGGGCATTACAGTAGTCTATACGAGTGTGTCTTCTGCTGTGAGGACACACTCTGGACAGGCCATGGGTGATGACCAGGTCCAGAGTGTGTCCTTCTGCTGTGAGTCGGTGTGTGACGTGCTGGGTAAAATCCATAGAATTAAGAACATTTTAAAAATCATTTGTAAGTGGGTCTAAAAGTTTATCGATGTGCAGGTTAAAATCACAGTTTAAAATAATCATGTCGAAAGAATTGTATAAAATTGACAAAAATTGAGAAAATTCATTGATAAAAAGGCTGCATTTCTACGGTGGGCTGTATATTGTGATGTTTAAAGTTTGGGGGTTACTAAAACAATTTCATGGTATTCAAAGCTTGTAAAATTGTTAAATAAAACAGTGTTTGTACGTATTTAAGCTGTGCCACCTTCCCTTTTATCACTCAAAAGCACTACAAAAGCAAAGTTAAAATCAGGTGGAGAGGCCTCAATGAGAACAACTGGTGCATCTGCACCAGCCAGGGTGCAGATAAGAATAGACACGTTATATGACAAGATCAGGTCATTGACAATAAAAGACTTACTCAGCAGAGAGCGGACATTTAAAAGAGCCATATTTATTATGATCAGGGATGGGTAAACTAGAGGAATGTATTGTATACAGACAGTTTGGATATATATGAGATTATTTTTGTTTGCAGTAGATTGAGGGTTTTATGTATTGTCCGCTCTCTGCTGATAATTACAAGAATGAACTGTGGTTGGTTGTGTTGTCTTAATGACTGCAAGGTGAGTCACCCAAGAGCATGTTTAAAGACTAATAACAATGCAAATTATGCATAATAGTTGTCCTTCAAAATCTGTTTCTGAAAATGTACAAACATTATAAAAACATTTAGTTGTGCCTTTAAACTCTAAATATTTGAATTGTTCTTAATCCCTGTGGAAAAAATGAATGAGAAATGTACTTCCAGAACCACACTGGACTGTTGAGCTCCATTTGGTTAAATCAAGATCTGGTGAGACTGAAGAGTGGAGCTGAAACTAACACGTTTCATTTGTTTCATTTATTTGTTCTTAGTGAAGTCTATTGAAGTAACACCAAACAACTGTTCATTTTATTCCAGAGGTTTCTGTGGGCTCCATCCGTTGTAATCCTCCTTCTGGTTGGATTCGTTTACACAGAGCTGCAGATCTCAACAGCAAATACGTTCTATTCAGACACACAGCCGTTTTCAGCTCCAGAGATTCTGTGCATTGTGACTTCTTGGTCCAGGGCTGCTGCTAGCCATTTGGGTGCCCTAAGTAGAGATGCTCCGTGGTGCCCCTTTACCAACCCTCTCCAAACATGTAAAAATATAAATTGGTTTGATGTCTGTGCTACAACCTTGTGGTGACTGTAACACAAGTTATTTTTATAAGTTTAAATTTATATTGTATGGATCACAATCCCAAGGGTCCTCATTCAATAAGTTTTCAACAAAATCCTTTAATTTCCTGAATTCTTGTGCATTTCAAATATAATGTTATTAGCAACTCATAACATACTTTATTATGAGCCCCCCATAGTCACTACATTTCCCTGCTCCGCCCCTGTTTTAGTATCACATTCTCTCTTTCTGTTGCATTTATGAAAACATGAACATGATAAAAACATTAGACATTTGTAAGAAGTTGAAGCACTTACTTTGTGCGCTCTGTGATGTCAGCTCAGCAGTTTGCTGCGCCAGCTGAACGGTGCTGGCGATTTTCACTGTGTATGGGGCCGATTTTCATAAACTAAAGACCGTTGGCTCCTTGTGGAACCTGCTCTAAGTCTTTTTAAACTGTGTCTTGCATAGTAGAGCTGCCACACTGCGTGAGTCCTATTGGTTTTGAAATGACACAGAACTAAAGCCTACTGTAGGCGCCTGTTTGTTTGGAGTTTAGCTGCTGCACAAAGAGTCTATTCTGTGATTCAATCCAAACTGCCTGGTCGAGCTGGTGCCCCTCAGAGCACTTGATGCCCCACACACTGCACGTTATGTGTGTAATGGGAGCACTGTGTTGGTCACATGGACATTGAACATTTTAAACAACTCCATCTATCAATATATTATTTTAGCAGCGAGACTTATTCCTTGTTGTCCACTTGCGTGAGTCGGTTTCCTGCCAAACCGAAGTGCCAAAACATCAAAAGTGTGGAGCTGAAGCAAAAAGAGGCCAAAGTGGGCGGGGCAGAAAACAGTGCCTCACACAGATATGAAGCAGTGATTCACCAGTTCTCTGCCAGATGAACTGAAGAAGCTACTCGGATGAGTGACGAAATGTATTCACTCTTAAAACTTCAGTCACTTTTCTTTTGCAGTGGAAGCCAGCTGGTCCACTGAGGGACTACAAAGACTCATTATTACTCAGTGGCAAATGTACCACATATAAACGACAACCATTTGTTTCTGCTGTCTGTACTCACCCTGCTTCATTAAAATGAGTGGAGCAGAACGTTCATGCAGTACCATCAGGCTGTGTGCGCTACTTTTACTAAATGTTACTAAAGCTTAAAGACAGGAATGGAGTGAAAGAAAACTAATGCACAAGCTACGACAAGTGGGCCAAATATGATATAAATGTTTGTTGTTTTTCTTGTAGGAGCTGAGGGCTTATCAGTCTGCTCCCAGCTGGATCGGCCATGTCGCGCTGTAAGAACAGAGCGGCTGGAAGTCATTACTTTTTAATGACACTCGACGGTTCCTTGTCTTTGTCATTATCGTTGTATTTAAATGAACTTGCTTCTCATTTGCACAATCAGATCCATTAGCAGAAATTATGATTCTCCTCATAGTGAGTCAATAAAACATGAGCATTTTTCTGCTCATTCCATCCAGGCTTGGTTTCCACAAACTAGTAGTGTTTGCATTTTTAAAGTCAACCTACAGTGTAATACTTTAACCAAACTAGATTTGAACTGTACAGGTGAAACAATTCACTGAAATAACTGATGTATCGAGATTTTTCTTTTATTATCCTTTTCATCAGCTAGATTTTCTTGATCCACGCCACACATCGATGCATATAATGTAGTCATAAAATACAGATTATATTTTATACTGGATAAACGAAAGTTATACGTTCAAATGGCATTGTTTACATTCATTATTTTCATTATATACTGTTTGATTTGGGTTTTTTTTTACATATATTTTATAAATATAAACAGAGCAAACAGAAGAAAGTACAAAGCAAAAATAAAAAATGAAATAGAGAAGCCCAAAGAATAAACCAGAAAACTCAGTCTGGCACATGTCCCTCGTGTCTCTGTCCCATCACTGTAAAAGTCAATGTTTCTATGTAGTAAATGTCCAAAGTTGTTTCAGTCCAGTCCTTGACAGTCGGTTCTGTCCCTGTTGACCCTTTAATTTTGTTATTGCCTTTTTTGCTGCCTCCAAAAGTATTCTTCATAGGTATCCATCGATCATCTCCATCACCGGAACACATTGTTTGACAGTTACAGTTTCTCCAACAACCTGTAATTCCCTGTGAATTATGTGCACCTTGCACATAAATATGTTAATATATGTGTTATAAAATATGATATACATTTTTCAGAATTCGTTCCAAACTGATTTTGTGGTATGTGTGTGTACATATATATATATATATATATATATATATATATATATATATATATATATATATATATATATACATATACAGTCCTGCCATTTATTCAACTTTTGATCAGGACTACTGTATATTACAATTTTTGTTCGGTTAATACAATTTCCTTTTATTTTCCATTTATTTTAGATACATTGTTAAGTTCAGTTATACGATTATATAGTTTTAAGATGATTCTCCTGGAGAGTTTGGATTCACTCTAATAAACATTTCAATCAGACGGTTGCTTTGTTTGTTTCATTCTTGGTTGTTATCGCTCCTGTGTCTGCCTTACATTTCATTCTCACATTTTTACTCAACAGGAGTTAGTGTTTTTATACAAACTTATTGTTGAAATCAACTCCTCGTTTAGTTTACGGTCCGAATGGGAGATGGCCCTTTTTCTTTGAAGATGAATCACTTGACAACTGCACTTGTATGGTTTATAAAACATTTAAGACCCTTATAAAGGAGTGTCATGTGGCACACACAGACTCCCCTCTGTGGGTGAGGAGTGTGGAAGGCACAGACATGTCTACAACTGGACTCCCATTCATTCATCGATTCTAAGTAATAAACCCACAGGACATGTCAGTAACACGTGATGTGTCTGAGGAAGAATGCAGGGAGTGTCCCAAACACGTTAAAGCACTGTTTATTTTGGGTCCAAAGACATTTAAAAAACACAGAGTCCACATTTTATTGTTGATTTTAGCACAGTTTTAAATACAATGCAAACTCATTTGCTTTTTGAGAAGCTGTTTGAGAATAAACCTTTCTAAGTCCATCATGATCATTATCTGATGTCCTGATGCAAAGCACCGGGTCTTGTTTTTACAGAACTTGTTTGAACACTATATGCTTGTTACTAAATCAGCAGATAAAGTGATTGCGTTTGCAGAGGGGGCTGGTCCTGACCAAAAGTCCAGGAGGCCATTTTTTCTCCCAGTCCAGCCCCGTCCACAGGCACAATACTGTACAACAATTATACCAGTCATCCAGGTGTAAGTAGCATTTGGTTTAAGAAGCATTTATTTCAAACAAATACACACAAATTGTGTTTTTTATGTTCAAATTCTAGTTCACTTTTTGTCTGACTAATGGAAATGTGATTTGCAGCATCCATTTTCCAATATTTTTGGGGGGGATTTTGACTATTCAATTTGGACAAATTGTTGCTTTTATGACCTGACCCTCTGACCAGACAAAGCTCATGCCCCCGTTCAACAGAAGTGAATAATACCACTTTGGAACCTTAGCGGCACAGACTCTAATCCTGGAAGTGCTAAATATAATGACAGATGAGAACAGATCCACACTTCAGCCAATATCCTGTCCATATATTTGAAATGTACACATCAGTAAAAAGTCATCGTGACACTTTTAATGCTCCACAGTGGCTCATATTTTACCAGAGTTGGTTTTTAAAAAAATCATTCTGTATTTGCATAAATGTGCACAAGGGACTCACAGACTCAAAGTTATCACTGCACCATCTGCTCGACTCCAGCTCGTAGACTGAACATTGACTGCTGCAGCTGCCTTTAAGTCGACACATATCATGTTTATTGTGGCCTTTATTGGCTTAAGGCCCAGCTATTTTCACCCATCCTTGCTTAATGTCTTTGTACTGTAATTTTCCAAATTAAAACAAGTATTTAAAGAGTATACTTTGTCCAAAACATGTGTTGTACACCATTTGAAAGGTAAGAAATGATGATTGAATTATGATGGAAGTGGTGTACAGGTAAAGCTATTGCACATATATAATATATAAAATATCAATTTATATGATATTGAAAATAAAGCAAAGACTTACTCATAGAAGTTACTCGAAATTCACCACAGTTATTGCCCAACTGGTCAACAGCTTATGTGTGACATCAGAGCTCTATACATTTTTGTGCTTATAATTATGTAATAGAGCACTATAATACAAATAATAATGCCTTACACTTGTAAGACTTGTTAAAGTCTCTCAAAGCGCTACACACTACACACTACACACTACACACTACACACTACACGCTACACACTACACACTACACACTACACACTACACACTTGGTGGTTGTAAACCACTTATGTAGCCACAGCTGCCCTGGGGCAGAGTGACAGAAGTGACATCTGCCCCTCTGACCTCCACCGACCACTCTCACTACTTTCATACTCGACAATGTGAAGGACTCCAGCGCCCCCCTGTGGCTCCTGATCTTACAGCGGTCTCCCATCCAAGGACCACCAGGCCCTGACTCTTAGCTTTAGAGATCTGATGAGATCAGGCCTTGACAAGCAGGTTTGGCCACGAGGACCCAAAAGTGCCAGCTACTTTGATTCATTAATTAAATTATTATTTAATGTATGTATTTATTCTCCTGTCTTCTTTTAATCATTAACTTGTGAATTTCTTCTAATAAGACAGATGTAAAAGAAGGGATGAGCTCATGTTTGGGCGGCAGGACTTCCGCCTTCGTCAGAGTCTGATGGATGTGACGTGTCGCTGATCAGATGTTGTTTCCAGGCGTGCTCAGCTCGATAGACCCTCAACAGAGACGAGGGAGCTGTTACTTTGGCTCACACGTGGGACTCACTTCTCCAGAGACCACCAGGGGGCAGGCATGGTCAGTTTGCTAGATCTGTCAAGCTGAAGTTAATACAATAAAGACAAATACAGTTCTTCAAACACGTCACATGAAGTGTAACAGTTTCCACTAATTCTACCAAAAATGAGGAATTATTGACCTGGGAGTGTGACACACCTTTGTGAAGACACTTTTATGTCAAGGCAAGAAAAGGATTTCTTTTTCTTTTTATGCACATTTTTATAGCCCTGTAGGCTATTGCTCTTTTGGGTTACACTGTAGCATGAAATTAAAGCAATAAATGTTTTTAAAAAAGCAATAAAAGGGCCTTCTTATCTTTCAGAACTGCTTTTACCATACAAACCCTCGCGGCCCCTGCGCTCCTCCTTGGGCCCCTGCGCTCCTCCTCACGGCCCCTGCGCTCCTCCTGCAGCCGGCTCCTAGTCATTCCCAAAGTCAGGACACACACTCATGGAGAGGCGTCTTTCCAGTACTATGGCCCTCGTCTGTGGAACGGCCTGAGGAGAATCTCAGGGCCGCAGAGAACGTTCAGGTTTTTAAGAGGAGGCTCAAGACCCACCTTTTTAGCTTAACATGATTTCTCTCCCTCGCTCCTTTCGTCTCTCTCTCTCTCCTCCTGCTCCTCCTCCGCTGCTCTTTCTCTCTTTTTCTCTCTCCTCCGCTCGTGTAGCAGCCGCACTTTCATTAAGGTCTTTTCTCACGTCACATGTTTTGACCACTTTATTCGAGGATGAGGAGGAAAACCACACAGCACTGGCTGCTCACGCGCTCTTACGCCGTGGAGCGCATGTTACGCACGTGCGTGCCTCTGCCCCCTGGGCAGCCCACTCAGCCCGACAGAAAAGCGGGAAATGTGAACCCGAGCACGGCCCGAATTGCGGGTCGGGTTTTGGCCAAGAATCTAAGCTCTTATGTATCCTAGACTAGAGAATCCGGTCCTTTTTCAAAATAAATGATCGCTCAGACTCTGACAATAAATTAATTATTTGTTGTGCGGCCGGTCCCAATTGATCCACGGACCGGGGGTTGGGGACCACTGGGTTAGAGTATGTATGTGTAAATATGTGTATGTGTATGCGAATAGATATGTGTGTGTGTGTGTGTGTGTGTGTGTGTGTGTGTGTGTGTGTGTGTGTGTGTGTGTGTGTGTGTGTGTGTGTGTGTGTGTGTGTGTGTGTGTGTGTGTGTGTGTGTGTGTGTGTGTGTGTGTGTGTGTGTGTGTGGGAGAATGGTCATGTGTGGGAATGTTTTTAATCCACTGTAAAGCACTTTGTGTTACATGCTATGTATGAAAAGCACTTTATAAATAAAGTTTGTTTGTTTGATTGATTGATTGATTAAAAACAATTAAAACACAAAGAAATTTGATTAGATTTGTGTCTTTGTGCCCTCTGCTGCCAACAACAGACAAGAACCATGAAAAACAACTTTGAGCGGCCGTTTGACATCAGGCCATAATGCTCATTTACCAGTGTGTAATGTCAGTGTGTCAAGTCCAGTATTCATGGCTTTCAGCTTCCTGTTTACAGGCATGTGGACCACTTTGTTCGTCAATTTTTTTCCAATTGTTAAAGACTACTGCAACATATTTCATCACTCAGAAACCAAATACACAAAGCTACAATGAGGAAAATAAAACCTCTCTGTCAGGGAAACACTGCCCCAGACAGACATTTTAGTCCAAGCTCAAGTTAGGGTTAGCATTATCACACATTCATTATCACCATGATTTTATTGCTTTTCTTGAAATGTTGCATAGCGTGGCATCAAATCTCCATGGAGACAAGCTGGTGATGACAAGATCTGTGGAGAGGTGACCCCACTCACTGTACCTGTCACCGGATTTTTGAGCAATAAAAACTATTATAATTCAATAAATGCAAGATAACTTGTTGCCACACTGTCGAACATTACAGGCAAAGCAGTAACTTCTCCATGGAGACCAGCAGGTGGCAGACCCATAACATAGTGACCTCTACACCTTAATTACCATGGACCACTTCTGGGCCAATGAAGGATTACATGGATTTAAATTCAGTGCACTTTGGGGACATTGGCTCCATGTTTGTGCTGTCATTTTAGGTCTCCTGCTTTTTTCTCATTATTTTCATTGGACTTTGTTCTTACGAGCACAGGTACAATCTTCTTTCTGCTAAGGTGTTTTTAACTCAAATAAACCCAGGAAAAAGAGCACAGTGCACTTGTTTTTGTTCCCTTCTCAGCTTCTTCTGTTTTCTCTTTGTTTCATTTTCAACCTTCCCTTATAGACAGGACAGAACACCCTGAAACAGAATATAAAAATGCCAAAAACTGCTCTCATTTACAGTGAAGAATTATACTTCATTATACTTCTGATGCTGGAGAGAACCGACTGCAGGTGGCAATGCTGTTACTTTCACTCTTATTTTTCAACATTTTGCGCTTTTGTGGCGTTCTCTGAGGACTCTGGCATCGTCGTGCAGAAGACTAACGCAGGACTTTGTGGACTGGTGCCAGCAGAACCTCATGCCCATCAACGCAGGAAGAAAAATGCACTGGTTTCACTACATGAGACCTAAATGTGGAACAAGTCTATTTTCTTCTGCACCTGAGTCAAGCTCCACAGATCAGAACGCAGCAAACAGGAACGAGAACGTCAAACAATGTAAAGTAAATACACTCCACACTGACTTTATTTTGATCAGATGACTTCTAAATACATGGTTTTACGCTTTGTTGCTTTGATATTTGGACACAGTAGTCTGTTAACACTGAAACAGCGACAGGAGAAAACTAGAATGGACTCATCCATGTACCTGTTAAATGCTTAATTACCCTCGTGGTACTAAATGACCTTAAATAAAATCCTTAGTGTGTCGAGCGGAGACAGTGGGCGAAGGGTCTGCGGCGTCTTTTGACTGCATGTGCTGGAACCAGCGTGGCTCCCTCTCTCCGCCTGTACATGCATCCTCTGCCTGTCCACACGTCATCTGCATGTACATGCGCACTCTCCGCCTGTCCATTTGAATCATATATTGAGATATATTGTTTTCTATGACATAACTTAAACCTCAAGCAATTCCAAAAATCAATTAACAAGCACATAAAAGCTGCCCAGCTGCTATGAAGGAAAATACATTTATTCTGCAGCCAATAAGAGGCTGATCGTTCCACTGCTAACTGTCTTGGTCGAGCAAAAGTTCATCTGAAATAACGCCGGACTGCTTGTGTTAATAACTTCCTTCAAAATTTCTCTTGAACAAAATCAGAAACCTCCAACTTGGGGTTTGAGTGTCTTGGTAAAATAGCAACATTTGTACCTTGAAAAAAATGAATAAATAGAGTATATATTTGAGTAAGAAATGCAATTGTGTGTGATGTGTATTTTACCTGGGGTCAATGATTGTGGCTATCAGAATCAGAATCAGAATCAGATTCAGAATCAGAATGGGATTGCCAGTGTCAGTGATCAAAATTCACAAACATAGGAACTTGCTTCGGCGCAAGGTGCAACATAAAACAATGAATAAAATATATGAAAGGGGCATGCATAAGATTAAGAATAAAATAAAATAAAATAGACTAAGATAGACTAAGACTATATACAGAAATGTACAGTTGGCAGACAGTGCAATGTGCAAATGTGGTAGTGCAAATAGACAGTTCTTATATAACATATTGTTAAAGTGGCAGGTGTTATAAAGTGTTCATGAGTCCAACGGCAGAGGGAAAGAAACTGTTCTTGTGGCGGGAGGTTCTGGTCCGGATGGACCGTAGCCTCCTGCCCGAGGGGAGGGGCTCAAATAGTCCATGTCCAGGTGAGAAGGGTCAGCTGTGATCGACCTGCTCGTCCCAGAGTCCTGGAGACGTACAGGTCCTGGAGACGCACAGGTCCTGGAGACACAGGTCCTGGAGACGTACAGGTCCTGGAGACGCACAGGTCCTGGAGACACAGGTCCTGGAGACGCACAGGTCCTGGACAGATGGAAGGCTGCAGCCGATCACCTTCTCAGCAGAGGCACAATGTTCTGTAGACTCTGTTTGTCCCGGGCTGTGGCTCCAGCGTACCACACGGTGATGGAGGAGGTGAGGATGGACCACACGGTGATGGAGGAGGTGAGGATGGACCACACGGTGATGGAGGAGGTGAGGATGGACCACACGGTGATGGAGGAGGTGAGGATGGACCACACGGTGATGGAGGAGGTGAGGATGGACCACACGGTGATGGAGGAGGTGAGGATGGACCACACGGTGATGGAGGAGGTGAGGATGGACCACACGGTGATGGAGGAGGTGAGGATGGACTCAATGATGGCCGTGTAGAACTGCACCATCATCTGCGCCGGCAGCTTGGCTTTCCTCAGCTGCTGCAGAAAGTACATCCTCTGCTGGGCCTGACTGATGATGGAGCTGATGGTTGGCTCCCATAAAGAAGCAATTTAATGTCACAGAATCTTCTCCTGACTACTTCCAACCGTGTGGCTTTCATGTTTTCCCTCTGTGGTCCCTGTTGACATAATGAGAGCGTTTATAGATGGATGCAAATGCTGTGGATGAGCTGACTTGTTACTTGAACTCCTTGATTGCTGCACGGCAAGCAAAGTTATGAGTTTTGGAACAAGCGAGTTGAAACCTGAAACCCCATGACATTGGAGAATGACTTATGCAGCTTGAAGTCTCGTGAAGCTTATTGCAGCTTGTTGTGGCTGGATGAGCAGCAGTGCACAAACTGCTGCACTTGGTAAAACGGGTCAAGTTTACAGATGACACATTGGGCTTATGTCGGACAGTTCAGCGTTTGCTGCAGGAGGGAGGCGGACTGGCCATGGACTTCTTCCTCTTCATCAGCACCACCATCACCAGGAAATGGGAGCTGACTATTAGACTAGGCCTTTCTGTATGGAGTTTGTATGTTCTCCCAGTGCCTGAGTGGCTTTCCTCTGGTCTCTTGTTTCCTCCATCAACACAAACATGCACCACTGGAAAAATCCTCCAGCTAAGATCCTACGCTCACTGCTCCTGACAGGGTGCCCCAACGTGAAAGTAGAAACAACCAAAGATTCAATATGTTGTGGAAAGAAAATATCTTGCAATGCAGTTCCTCTTGTCTGAAAATCAAATGCTCAACATAAATGACATGTGAGTTTGCCAAAAGTTTTGTTATGTGAGTATCAAAGTTTTAGTGTGAGTGCTGAATTACTAGACGTCCCTAATAATCTTGGTTAGTCTCTTAATTGTCTTTAACCTGTTGTCAGCTGGGACACGAGTGCTTCTGTTGTTCACTGTGCATGTAAACAAAGTGACTTCCTGCATGGAAGTGGCAATGTGTGTCCAGCTTACATGCTTTGGGTGCAATGTGAAGCGTCCCTAGCTGGTCAAAACACTAAAGTATACGCCAGATGCCATTGATAAGATCTCTGCTGAGGTCTAAATCACATGGCGAGTGATGGAGATGGGCATTTTATCCTGATCTCTCTGGAGGACATCGTATTACAGTTATAATTGCAGCTTTTGTGATTCGCTAATTGCGCTCATTAAAATTCCACTCTTCCATTTTGACTAATTATGCAGCCCTACCCTCGACCTTTCACTAGACACAGACTCTTGAACAGCACACACGTCCCAACATTCAGCGTCAACATTTTCAGCCGACCGTCCACATTGAGAAAGGGCTCAAAGCTGCTGCTGGAGGCGTGTGCCGAGATAAGTGACTGGAGCAGACAGCGCTGTTTATTCAGCTGTGTGGGTCCTGTCGGGGTGCTATATAAAGACTCTTTTATGCAAAACACAAAGCAGACGTTTATTTTGGATGTCTCAGTGATAGTAATGCTAAGCGGCAATGATAATATAAACAGAAATAGACTGTAAAAACAAAATATAGTGTGGTGTGGTAGGATTATGTAAAAGCTGCTTGACTTTTAAATCAACACTCATGACAAATATGGTTGACAAGCTTGTATTTGTGTTTGCAATGCATAATTTAGAGTTGATTTTTTAAATTCAAAACAGCATGACAAAACTGGCCTTTTCACAGTCTGAAGTCGATAACCATCTGAGGCTAGGAACTCATTTTGCACAGAAGTACGGTTTCTCACGCAGCTCAAATCCTTCTGGCTTCTTTATTATGCCACATTTAGGATCTGTTTGATGTATGCATGAAATGAGTGTTTGGTGCCTTTGATCGCGTTATATTAACGTGTGAAAATGAGTGTCCGTTTATCCCAATTTCTCGTCTGTAATTATCCTTATCTGACGTATAGGACATTAGGAGCGAAATGCAATGATTGGGCCAATGCAGAAGTGTAATGTTGAATAGAAGATAAACATGTCGTTCTCTTGTAAAAATGAGAAGGCCACGGTCACGCAGGCTTCTCTCTCCGATCCAAAACATTCACACACTGCCTTGTCCTGTCATGTTAACATTTGAACATAGAAAGTGCTTCATTGAAATGGCAGGATTTTTACTTCATTTTGGAACAACATTTAATTTACATTTTGTGCATGTCATATGTACATGTGAAGGATTGAGAATGAATGATTGCACAGAAGAGATCAGAAGACAGCAGTGCAGGAGAGGTCACTCTAACATGTCCAAACTAAGGCCTGGGGGCCAAATGCGGCCCTCAGACCAATTTTTCTTGGCCCTTAGCCTTCCTGGTGAATTGGACCACATTGTCCTGAGAAGTTCTTTTTACACAGACCTGATATTAAGGCACTGAGACTGAATATAGATGTGGTACTTAAAACATCAGATAAATGCAGCTTTTTTGAATGTTTCACGATTGATTTGTGGCCCTCCACTTGGTCTATATTTCAATATGCGGCCCTCGATGGAAAAAGTTTGGACACCCCTGATCTAACACATACTCTTGGTGTAGTTTAGTTCCTGACAGAAGAGCTAGATTTGAGTAATAAATAGTTTTGTACACTTAGAGCAGAGGATGTGAGGACTGTCTCCAGACCTTACCATGAGGGTGACTGAACAGGAAAAAAACACTGGGTACAAGTGTGAACAGTCAGAAACAAATCAGATGCAACTGTCTGTTTCCATGCGCACTAAAAATCTGACAGTTGCATGTCATTCTTATCTCTGAACGACATGATAAAGAACGTCTCATGCTACATTACAGGTACTTAACGCTAAAAACAAACCGACATGAATTAAAAGGTTCTTGTAATATTTCAGTGATAATAAGTCAGCCATATCCAGAATAAAATCCATAAAACAAATAGATGAATTACTAATGCTGCTTATCTCGTGTGAATGCAGATAAGAAAGCACAGATGTCATGGGGTAATTCCAATTTACCAACGTCCTGAGGTAAAATAACTGTTCGAAAAGGGCTTTTTGAGTATTTTAGAGGATCTTCTTTTATCTGGAGTTCCAAATCATAAGAAAACTGATGAACAGAGTTAGGATCAGGCCATGCAACTGATTCTATCCTGTCCTGTCAGTGTTAAGTTTCACATATGATTGTTGAAACTAGAAACAGACTGGAGATGGTCCAGGACTGACACATCCATTTGGACTGTGGAGCCAGTACCACTCAGGAGGGAGGAAGGTGGCTCATCTAGTGTAGAGAGTTTCTCCAGGCAGGTGAGGAACAGTTAGTATTTCTATGGACCGAAATAAAAAAAGAAAGGCAAAAACATAAGAATAAAGAAGGGAAACATTTTACAGACCGAAAGGGTTTAGGCTGAAGTTTAACACTTATTTTGCCAAACCCTAATAACTTAAAGTATGACGTGCCAGATAGTGACAGATGAACAAATAGAAATCTATATACACAGGCAAATGTAACACTTTTTATATAGATAAATATGTATAATATAAACAGACACAAACAGTTACTGACCTGCACAAATGCACTCACACACTCATTCTTTAGATTTCTTGATATTTTTATATTACATTGAATCTAAATTGTGTTTTAAAAGTGTCTTTAAAAGAGTCTTCTAATGTTCTAATGTTTCCTCCAAATTATTCCATAGATTAACTCCTCTTACAGAAATACATCTATTTTTTATGTTAGTCCTTACATTTACTTTCTGAAAGATACTGGTGAGCGCTAAAACTAGAACAGAACTCTGGAAGATGTCAGGCCAACGCTAGCAACTCCCATCTGTCACCATAAGAACCAGTTATCCCTGCAAGCAGCAATGAAGGGCCTTAAACCCACTAAACCTGTAGTTTGTTCATGTCATACTTGACACCACATATCCTCATTCAACATGAAATACAGTGTCAAGACCTAAATTATAGTCACTTGGGATTTATATTAATGCATTTAAATATGTGAAATATTCACAACTCGTCTCAGGGCTGACACAGAGACATGGACATTGACAGACAACCATTCACCCTCACATTCATTCTCTAGGGGCAATTTTAGAGTTATTAACCTACACAGTCATGTGTTTGATGGTGGGAGGAAGCCGGAGAACCTGTAGAGAACCCACGGTAACACGGGAGGACATGCAGACTCCACCCAGAGAGAGCGGGATGTTGGTGTGGTCCGGGATTTGAATCCACGTTCTCCTTGTGAAGTGATTACATTATTTAATTTTATTAAGAAAATGTACAAAAACAATTCAAAACAATATAATTACATTTTAAAAAGCACGCAATACAAAAATAATTTGATTAATAGTCATGTTATTTACTCGATTTACAGCACTTACTAAAATGTAGTAAGAGTGTAAAAGAGAGCTAAACCCAAAACAAGTCTAAACCAGGTCTAAATCCAGACCAGGAGAACACAGGAGTTGGTTCTGTTCCCGTAGGAAATGAATATATTCATGTAAAAAAAAAAAAAAAAAAAAAAAAATATATATATATATATATATATATATATATATATATATATATATATATATATATATATATATATATATATATACACACAAAAACTGCATTTGTTTCTCTTCCATGTTAATCCTGCTCTGTCATTGCACTTTCTAGTTAAAGCTATTTGTAGGTTCATGGAATAAAGAAATAACAGCACAACACAAAAAGGTGTATTTTTACTTGATTTGACACAGCTCACTGTGATTACCTGGCCTATTGTTGTAGAGAGCACAGTTGTGAAGAGCTCCATTTAGTGCCGTGTCAGTCCAGCTCAGCGTGTCCCTGCAGCGTCTGAGGAGCGCAGCAGCAACAATAGGACCGGTTTCTTGTAGCGCCCACTGAAGCTTGCAAAAATCATATTATTTTCTTGTGTGCTGCAACAATCACACATAAGCTCGAAGAACTGCCTAGCCGTTATTATGAACCATATTAAAGCTTATTCCAGCAGCTCCATGTGGCAAGTTTGTTGACATTTTGGTAATACGCCGTTAACAAAATATCCCCCATTTATGCAAACAAACAACTCTTAGAGGCACTATCTGCTGACTGAAGCACATTCAAGTGTATGCCACCAGAAGATGGCACCTAACAAACACAAAGTTGTTATTCAGTTAAAGACACTCTATGAGACGGGATGATTAGCCAGTAGCAGTGAATGTGTTTAGAGGCAGAAATGCTCATAGTGAGTCTGACGATGATTTAAAGACGCACTAGAAGGGCACTAGACAATGACAACAACTCTGTTGTTCTACTGGGGACTTCAACACCCACATGGGCAACGACAGTGACACCTGGAGAGGGGTAATCGGGAGGAACGTCCCCCCTGATGTGAACCCGAGTGGTGTTCAGTTATTGGACTTAAGGGTTAGTGGGTTTGTGTATAACTAACACCATGTTCAAGCACAAGGGTGTCCATCAGTGCACGTGGCACCAGGACACCCAGGCCGGAGGTCAATGATCGACTTTGTTGTCATCTGACCTTCAGCTGCATGTCTTGGACACTCGGGTGATGAGAGGGGCGGAGCTGTCAACCGATCACCACCTGGTGGTGAGTTGGATCCGCTGGCGGGGGAGGAAGCTGGACAAGCGTATTGTGAGGGTCTGCTGGGAACGTCTGGCAGAGCCCTCTGTCACCAGGGTCTTCAACTCACACCTCCGGGAGAGCTTCTCCCAAATCCGAGGGGAGGCTGGGGACAGGGAGTCCGGGTGGACCATGTTCTCCATCTCCATCGTCGATGTGGCGGCTCGTAGCTGTGGTCGCAAGGTCTCTGGTGCCTGTCGCAACGTCAAACCCCGTCAATCAAATACACTGATACTTGCTGCTTTCAGGTTAAATACAGTTTCAAGAAATGCAATTCAACAGTACTGTGTTACTCCAACATGACTACAGGCATGTGAGTTCAAGCAAGTCCAAACATGATATTGTGTGAACTTCATCATGTGTGAATACTTTAGTTTAAAGAAAATATATTTTGATTTGTATTTTGAAGTTATCGTTGCTGTTTTGTTCCCTTATATTCAGTGGGAAGTGATTCCATCCCTGCTCTAAACATCACTGCACATTGGCTCTGACTCGTTTTACATTTTGATCATGTGAAACACTGCCCTTAGGAATGCCCTGTAGAAGAAGTATTTTTACTAAAAGGCAATTTTAGGAAGAACATAGATGGTGTCTGAGTTGTACTAATATTTCTTTAAACATTTGTTTCATTGATTCCTCATGAAAAGCCAAGAGATTTGCTTATGCAAACCACATTTTAGAGCCACAAGTACAGCTTTGTTTTTGAACCAACTGTAGTTTTCTAACATTACTCAATGAAGTGTTTGACCAAACAATCACACAATAATCTAAATGAGACAAAACTAAGATGTGAATGACATCTGGGATTATTAGTTTTGTCATGTAATTTGAACACCTTTTCAGACTGCGTCCCATTTTAGAGACCACACTGTTTACCTGATGATCCCAAGAGAGTTGACTGTCTATCCAGAGCCCTAAGAACTTTAGCTCTTCCACTTGTTTTACAATTATTTTCTTTATGGCGAGATTTATCTGAGGCTTGATTCTTAGGGAATGACTAGTATGACAATGCATTCAAAATGAATTTGTTACTTTAAATTCTGGTTTTGTCTAACACTTATCATTTGTAAATATTGTATACAAAAGCGGCCCTAGGCAGCTGCCTTGTGGCACATAATGTTTCACAGTTTGAACTTCTGAGTAACCATATTATAACAAGTTACTTTCGATCACAGAAATAACTTCTGATGAACTGTACCGCAGATTCCCCAAAGCCATGGCATTTCAGTTTTTTCCAATTAGATCAAAGGCAGCCGAAAAAACTAATAGTACAGTTCTGCAGCAAACAACAGAGGGCTGAGCAGACAACAATAAACACTGCAATAGACACACGTCCAAAGAACACACAGAGCTCCTTTAACGGTCTCTAAAGACATCAACCACATCACTGGACTCCTCTACACTGCAAGTGCTAATACCTAATTGAGCATTCACTTTCGGTTGTCAAATAAGAAAAGACAGCTTTTATTTGTGGGAAAAAGTTTGGTGTGGTCAAAGTGCAATACTGTGACTGTCTATAGCAGCACACCAATACTTTACATGAGTTTAGTTTATGTATTTATTTATTATGTATTTATTACTTTTAATACGTCAGTTGTAAAAAGCTATGAGCTCATTTACCTGACATGTTTGGGCGGGAGGACTTCTGCCTTCGTCAGAGGTGACATCTGATGGATGTGACGTCTCTGATCAGATGTTGTTTCCAGGCGTGGTCAGTTTGACAGATCTATGAAACTGACCACACCTACCCCCTGGTGGTCTCTGGAGAAGTGAGTCCCATGAGTGAGCCAAAGTAAGTTAAGTTTCTCATCTCTGTTGATGGTCCATATGCTTCCTGATTTCAACAGCCTCTCATAAGGAAAACATGTAAACCTCAGGGAGAACCACAGTGAAGGATAGATCCTACTCCCACGGACAGACAGACTGCAGATGGACCAGGACTGACACATCCATTTGGATCAGAACCACTCAAGAGGAAGGAAGGAGGATCATCTAGTGTAGATAACACTTGTACGCACATCCTTGACTCTATTACACCGATCACACGTAGGCGTACAAAATCTAAAAACCCTGGCGGAATGAGTCCATCCGGTCTATTAGAAGGGAATGTTGCTGTGCTGAAAGAAATGGAAAAAGGACAGACTCCATGTGTCACTGGAAATCTTTAAAGGCTGCCTGATTAAGTACCAAGATGCAGTTAAAAGAGAAAAGGAGAAAAGACACAATATATGTCGAAACTCGTTGAGGTTAACTACCATAGACCTCAGGTTTTGTTTAATATTTTGAACAAAATTGCTTATCCCCCTGAGCATACTGGTATTCTCCCTTGTGCTGCACTATGTGATAAATTTTGGATATTCTTTACCAACAACGTTTTAAATATTCGGGCCCAGATTCCTTGTGGTACCCTAGACCCTAGTGTGGCTTCTCTATGTGAGACAAATTTTGAAACAGTCGAATCTGTTTGGATGTCTGAACTCTCTATGATTTTTCGGAGTATAAAGCCCTCAAACTTCGTGGGTTCGAATCACCTCACACGATCTCTCTGGGTGGAGTCTGCATGTCCTCCCCGTGTTACCGTGGGTTCTCTCCGGGTTCTCCGGCTTCCTCCCACCGTCCAAAGACATGACTGTGTAGGTTAATTGACAACTCTAAATTGCCCCTAGTGGATGAATGTGAGAGTGAATGGTTGTTTGTCCTTGTCTGTCTGTGTGTGAATTAATGAGAGTGAATGTGGGACAACAGATGGAAATTAGCCCAAGGCTACAATCTGGTGTGTTTACAGCATGTATATCATGTATGTTCATTAACATGCACTGTCCCAACCAAAAAATAAAAATAAATAAAAAATAAAAATAAATAAATAAACTATCCATTGGACAGCATGCGGGCTAGTCTATTTAAAATGCTTTTGATACCATTGGACCTTTTATTGTTAATGTGATAAATATGTCTCTTATGACATATTTAGCTTGGATCCATCGGTCCTGTCAAATTATAGACCAGTGTCAAAACTTCCATTCCTGTCTAAGGTCTTGGAAAAAGTAATTTATACTCAATTGCTAACGCATTTTAAATCTAATGATATTTTTGACAACCTTCAATCTGGCTTTAGATCCGGCCACAGCCGGAATCTTTAATGATCTTCTTTTGATTTCCGATTCTAGCAGCTCTTCCATGTTGATGCTTATGGATTTGTCAGCAGCCTTTGATACTGTCAATCATGAAATCCTCCTGTCTCGACTCAAGACGTGTGCTGGAATAAAAGGCCTAGCCCTGGGATGGTTTAGGTCATACATGATGGATAGACATTTCTCGGTCAATTTAACAAATTATTATTCAGACAGGACTTCTTTGACCAGTGGAGTGCCACAGGGATCTCTTTTAGGACTATTGTTGTTTTCATTGTATATGCTGCCCCTGGGATCGATCTTTAAAAAGTACAAAATATCCTTTCATTGTTATGCTGATGATGTCCAAATCTATCACTCAATCGGGTTCTTTGAGACACTCCATAAATGCCTGGATGAAGTTAAAAATTGGATGTCCTTAAATTTCCTAAGTCTGAATGATAACAAGACAGAATTTGGTGATTTCCCTGGGTTTGATGATGTTGCGGGTGAATTTAGACCCTACTGTTCTCCTGTGGTGAGAAGTCTTGGGTTTCATCTTGATAAGGATTTTAAACTTGATAATCAGATCACAGCAGTAGTAAGGGCAAGCTTCTTTCAGCTTAGATTGCTGAATAAAATTAAGTCATATCTGCGATTAAATCAGTTGGAAAAAGTTATTCACGCACTTGTCACCTCACGTTTGAATTATTGTAATTCACTGTATTATGGCATTGAACAAAAAGCTATAAATCGCTTGCAAATGACACAAAATGCAGCTGCTTGGATGTTGACTGTCGGACTGGCTGTCGTGAGCATATAACTCCAATATTGGCCACTCTCCACTGGTTACCTGTTTGTTTTCGAATTGATTTTAAACTCATGTTGTTAATGTGTAAATGTCTTAATGACCTTGCTCCCCAATACCTTGCTGAGCTTATCCATCCTTATACTCCTGCTTGCTCTCTTAGATCAGAGGAGAATTTAGAACTGGTTATTTCTAAGTCCAAGAAAAAATAGGAGACAGGAGCTGTGGAGACAGCTCCATGATTGTGGAATAAATTGCTGTTAGATGTTAGACGGGCTCGATCATTGCCTGTTTTTAAATTTTTCTTTAAAACTTTTTTTTATCTATTTTATGTATTTTGTATGCGGCACCTTGGCTGGGAAAGGTGCCATATAAATAAACCTTTGATTAATTGATGATTGGTAGAAAGTATTCCTCCAGGCAGACGAGGAACATCCGGGTCCTGAGATGGAGCTCCTGTCGTCACTGGAGCCCTAGCAGTAGAGTCTGAAACTAACTTGAGAGCAATGAACAGACTATAGGTGAACTAAAATATTAAAATTATTGATAGTAAGGATCACTTCCTGTGAGGTCACTTCCCGGTAAGTGTATTCTGTTTTGTGAGTTGATCGTTCTCTGTCTTTTATTGTTAATCCATGAATTATACACAAACTATCTTACCCTCCTACACGTAATTGAAATTTTTATTGCTCCATAAACAACCCAGAGCCTCATTTAACTCACTTTTGTTCAGTATTTCGTGGATTAAACCCCCTTCTCTCTTGTGTCAGTCTGAGCTAGTCTTGCCGACTAGCATCATGGCTGGCCCGTCCTCCGCTTCTTTTGTCCCTTACCTGTTCAAGTTGTCATATGTTGAATCAGAACCCTGGTTCCTTCACCGACAATAGGGAGAGTTGCATGAAGTGTAGTGTAGCGGTAGCTTTGGAAGCCAGGGTCACGGAGTTAGAGGCGAGGATCCGCACATTGGAGGAGCTAAAGTCTAGCTACAGCCAGATTGCATCATCAGGTTTACCGGACCGCGCTGCAGGTAGGAGTGTTAGCATTGTTAGCAGTATTAGCATGGTTAACAGTGCTAGCGGTAGCAAGGCTAAGCCCCCCAGCATCTCTCGCGCTGCCAGGACCAGACCAGGTTGGTTTGTGACAGTTCGGAGGGATCGGTGTGCTAAACACCAGCCTTTAGTGCACCATGAGCGATCACACGCCCGCCGAATGTGACACTCTCGTCATTGGAAGTTCCATAGTGAAGCTACCAGCAGCCTCAGTTAGGTTAGGTGTTATCACCTAACTGGGGGGCCAGAATGGGTGACATCGAAGGAAACCTTCGGCTTTTAAAACAAAGTAGTCAGAGGTTCCGTCATATCGTGATTCATGGAGGTGGTAATGACACCCGGCGGAGACAATCAGAAGTGCTCAAACTGCAGGTAGGGGTGGTGTGTGAATTGTCGATTATATTTTCTGGTCCCCTCCCCAGTTTGGCCAATGCTGAAATGTACAGCCACTTATCAGCATCAATTGCTGGTTGTCTACTTGGTGCCCCCAAAACAACTTAGTCTTTGTTGACTATTGTATTAGGTGCATTTGTTCCTCGTGTAAATAACACCAGAAAGTCAGATCCCAAAACAGCTAATTTTAGTGTCAGACCAAATAACTTAAAATAAATAACTTACATAACAAAAATAATACCTACACATGTGTTACTTCCTTCCCCTGCCCAGTAATCTCCTAACCGTAGTACAGAGGCTGAACAGGCATTCGACTCGTTAGCAACACGAACTTTATTGAAGAGCGGTGAGCAGGTGACAGAGGTGTAGGGCGGCCGTAGACAGAAGAGAGCGCCTCGCGCCAAAACAAAACACAACACGGCTCTAGAGCTACCCACAATGCCCCTCTCTTAAAGGGATATCAGCCAGGCTGGTAACACTACCCCCACTCTGGATGATAATTAGACCCCTAATATCACTCCAGCACAAAATAAAAAAAATAAAAGTACCACACAGTATCACAGACAATATTATCAAACACTCCCCCCTGGTGGTCGTATCCCCAGCCCACATTGAGTGCAAACAGAGCAGGTTATTACTTACAGGGAACAGTTCGAGGCGAATGTGCAATGTCCATAAAAGGGAACATGTTTTTTTTTCAAAATGATACAAATGGCATGGAGGCATCCAGAAAGAAAAGGTAGTATGATAGGGCAGAACTTATGCTTGGCACAATATTAAAGGTTCCCTCTACACATAACAGTCACTGCTCCCTTAATCACAAGGCACTTTGCAAACAGCATATGCAAACCAGCACCGCAAAAACGCGATAAAGTCACACAAACAGAGAGCATGCATACAGAACAGTATGTTAGCTTCTTTTTTTTTTTTTTTTTAAACTTTTATCTGAGAAGGGCAGCGATCCGCCTGCACCCTGACTCAGGTATTGTGCTTCAACAGCTGCACCTAATGACTGGTCCAGTCACCAAACTTGTTGGGTGCCCTCCGGGCCCTCTGTGGCCTGGGCAGTGGTGAGATGACCCCAGGGTGCCCCTCACTCAAATCTGGATTTTGGGAACGTCCCTCGTCCAGCTGGGGTGGTGCAGAGCCAGCAGGAGGTAGAGCAGGGGATGTGGGGTAGGCCTCCTCGCTGGTTCCTGTGTCTGGATCCTCTGTGTCGGAGTCCCACAGCCGGAGTGGACCAATGTCGAGGTCAGAGTCTTCCTCAAAAACAGGGGGCGACACCTCCAGTGGTGTCAACGGATCAAATCTCTGATAAACCCAGCTGTTATCTAGTAGGGTTCTGGGGTGGAAAGGCTTGAGCTTGTCATGGTGCACGACTTTAACTTTGGACCTTGGCCCCTTCTGGACCTGGTACACCAAATCATCCAAGTGACCCACGACGAAATATGGGCCCTCGTAGGAAGGCAGGAACTTCCGCACCTTGTTTCTCACAGTTTTTGTGCCCTTAATCAGGTGCCACACTGCAGCACCAACAGGGTACTGAGTCTGGCAAATGTTCTTGTCATACTGTCTCTTTGCTCGTTCAGAAGCTTTACCCAGGGCCTCTCGTGCAAGTTGATGAGAGAGTTCCAGCTGTTCCCTGAGCTTTAAAACATACTCTGGCAGTGAACTGGTGTTGGTGTCATTCGGGGGAAAACCAGCAACTAGGTCCATTGGTTCAGTGATTTCTCTGCCGAACATCATCATGTTTGGGGTCAGTCCGGTAGAACTGTGTCTGGTAGAGCGGTAGGCCATAACCGCAAAAGGGAGCATTAAATCCCAGTCCCAATGGCACCTCTCTGCAGTAGTTGCCAGCGTTTTCTGTAGAGTAGCATTAAAGCGCTCCACCTGCCCATCTGACTGCGGGTGGAACGGGGTAGTACGAGTCTTTTCTATGCCCAATAGCACACACATGTTCTGGAAGACAGAGGACTCAAAATTTGTGCCCTGGTCACTGTGTAATGCGTGAGGGGCCCCATACCTGCACACCCACTCTGAAACAATCTTTTCTGCAACTGTTACTGCCTGCTCATTAGGAACTGGATAAGCTTCCACCCACTTACTGAAATAGTCCTGTACCACTATAATATAGCGGTTATGTCTGTCAGTCTCGTTCAAAGGTCCCATGAGGTCAACTGCTATCCTCTCCATGGGTGCCCCCACCCGCACAGTGCCCATGGCTGCCTGTGGCGTTTTCCTTGGTCGTGCTCGGGCAGCACACCTTGCACAAGTGCGACACCAAAGTGTAACATCGTCCCTCATGTTGTACCAATAGTACCTAGTTTTCACGCGTGCCAGTGTCCTTTCCCCCCCAAAATGGCCCCCAACTGGACCATCGTGCATTTGCTCCATTACAGCTGTGCGTAACGCATGGGGCAGGAGGACTTGTGGGTAGAATGTTTTACCATCGGTACAAAAAAACTTCCTCATTAACACACCATCCTTCAAATACAGTCTTTTCCACTGGGACCAGTAGGCTTTGGTAGCTGGACTGCAAACAGCAATGGTGGACCAAGATGGACGGCTCCCCCCACTATCTACCCATTGCCAAACGGGTGCAATGTCGTGGGCAGTCGTTTGAGCCATGGTCAGCTGCCCCAGTGTCCAGCCCTGAAACAAACTGGGTTGTGGTGAGTCACTCACTCTGTGGATATTTGGAAATGTGTCGACCCTACTATCTGTGTCCCCTACCCCCACTAGAGGGAACCCGTGCTCAGGACCCACTACCCCCACTAGAGTCTGCTGTGTGGTGGATGGGACAGGCTCAGGGTACTCGGATAGGTCACACTGCACCGATTTATCTTGGCACAGGTTGCTGCCGCGATCGGGACTTCTATGGTGCAAGGGCAGGACTCTCGGCATGGCCGCCTCGAGCGCGCATCTGCGTTCTGATGTGTCTGGCCTGGGCGGTGAAGTACAGTCCAGTCATATTCAGCCAACTTCTAACCAGCGCCAACTGACCCTCGGGTTCTCTCAGCCGGGTCAGCCAGCGCAAGCTACTGTGATCAGTCCGGACAGTGAAAGGGCGGCCAAGTAGATACTGCCTAAAGTGGGACGTAAAATTGACCACGGCTAGAAGCTCTCTACGGGTAGTGCAGTAGTTCTGTTCTACAGCTGACAACCGCTTGCTCCCATATGCTAACACCCTCTCCACACCCCTTTGGACTTGGGAGAGGACCGCTCCAATCCCACAGTCGCTAGCGTCGGTGTCCAGAAACATTTCCCTTCGTCGAGGGGTAGCCCAGGACAGGTGTGGATGTTAACAGTCTCTTCAGTTCATCAAACGCCAGCTGGCAATGGGTAGACCAAGTAAAGCGGGCATATTTCTTAGTCAGTTCGTGTAAAGGCTGAGCTATGGTAGCAAAGTCGGGAACGAAACGTCGGTAATAAGAAGCTAAACCTACAAACTGCCTGACCTCAGACACATTTCTGGGTGTAGGCCAGTTCCTCACTCTCTCAGTCTTTTGGGGGTCGGTGGCAATGCCATTGGCCGAAACAATATGCCCCAAATAGGCCACTTCCTCTCGAAACAAACGGCACTTGGACGGCTTAAGTTTGAGGTTTGCCTGCCGCAGCCGGGTGAAAACCTGCTCTAAACGCTCTAGCATCTGTGAAGTATCACGCCCCAAGACCACTATGTCGTCTAAATACACTAGACACGTCTCCCACTGCAGCCCCGCTAACACCCGGTCCATAAGTCTTTGGAAAGTCGCCGGAGCGTTACACAGTCCAAAGGGCATCACCTTCCATTCGAAAAGCCCCTTACGTGTACAGAAGGCAGCAGCTTTACGGGCCCTAGGCGTCATCTCCACCTGCCAGTACCCGGAGGTCAAGTCTAGTGTGCTAAAATACCTGGCAGTGGACAAGGTGTCAAGAGTGTCCTGGATGCGCGGAAGGGGGTAAGCGTCTTTGATGGTTCTCTCGCTCAAGGGCCTGTAGTCTACGCACAGCCGAGGGGACTGGTCCTTCTTCTTCACCATCACGATAGGCGCAGCCCAACTGCTGTTACTGGGTTGAGCCACACCCGCGTCGAGACTCTGCTGTAGCTGCTGGTCAGCGGCGGACTGCTTCTCGGCGGCCATTCTGCGTGGAGGCTGCTTGACAGGGGGCCCTGGTGTAGTCTGGATGTCGTGTTGCACGATGCTGGTGCGGCCGAGGTCTGTGGGACCGGTGGAAAAGACATCACCATAGGACTGCAGCAGGAGGGCAAGTTGATGGCGACCACTCTCTGACAGTTCAGAGCAGCTATCAGCATACAGCACCTGTAAATGGGAAGGAACAGAAATAGAGTTAACTGGCCCCGGCTCGGACGGACACACGGCCGATGGAGGGTCCAGGATGCCCACCACCTCAGCCGGCTGGAGAACGCCAGCCACCGCCCCTCTCTTCAAGGTAACAGGCGTAGACCCTGGGTTGAACACTCGGATGGGGATACCCTTGGAGCTCTGGGGATGGACGACAGCGTGGGCCACCAGAACACAGTGTCTCTCAACGAAGGTCTTGGTCGGGCTGAGCAGCATGTCCCCACTTGTAGTTGAGCGGAGACGGGAGAAACCAGGCACCACGTATTCGCGACCAGGCTCCAGGACGGTGGTGCGGGCAAGTCGGACCACGTGGGCTGTTGCAGGCAGGCGGGTTGGGATCAAAACGTGGACCTTCTCGTCGAACAGAGTAATCTCTCTGCGCGGCCATAGTCTAAGCAGGCATTGACTGATGTAGGAAGGGGTGCCCCAGGATTACCTCGGTACTTTCCCGCAGTGTCAGCCATGATGAAGTTTATGTCAGTTTGTTTTCTCCCGACCAGCACCGCAACATGACCTCACCAAGGACGGCCAAACCCTCCGGCCCTATCCCCTGTAGAACCTTCGCTATGGATGGCTGTACAGGAGGCCTAAACTGCAGTGGGAGAGAGTTAAAATGGTGCAGGGGAAGCACATTTCTTCTGGCTCCAGAATCCAAAAGAGCACAAAGTCTTAGTCCATGTATCATTATCTGTATGCACATTTCTTCGTCTTGACCTTACTGCAGACAATCACGGCGTAAGGCCAGAGTGGGATTCAGGGATTCAGGATTCATAAACTCACTTGCCTTTGTTGGGGACGGCGTGGGGAAGGGCACTGCTTCTGTATGTGCCCCACACCAGAACAGTTGTAGCAAACCACCTCCCCGGAGATGGTTTTGCTAGGCACAGTCTTGTTTGGCCGCTGCTGGCGGGACCTGGGTGTCCCCTGTGGTTGCCGAGAGGGGGTTACAGGTGCACACCTCGGCTGGTCACAGATGGGAATAGGTGCAGCCTCAAACACCAGGGCGGTTCGCGCTGCCGAGCCTGGTGCACCACACTTGGGCGCATCATTTGGGTTACAGCCCTGGCGCTTTCTTGGTGGTCTCATGCCGGGTGCGCAATGTCATAAGCTCTGGCCAGAGTGTGGGGGTTCACTTCCAGAAGCTTCTGGACAATGTCAGCATCAGTCATAGCATTGGTGAAAATCTCTACTGCAATACTATCTTGTTCTAGCTCAGTGCGGTCCCCATACACAATGGCCACCTTCTCATATATGTCATCCCGCAGAGTGTGCAGAGCTTCACCTGGTTTCCTGACCCTCTGCCTCAGCTCGATTCCAATAGCGGCAGCGTGCTCAGAATGCGGCCCATAAGCAGCATTAACCTCCCTAAGTATGCTCATGGCTCCAGCCGGCAGTCTTTCGGTTTTTGTGGTCTTTAGCACCAGCTGCCCCAGTTAAACTGAAACTGAGCTTCATTGCTTTGGTCTTCTCCGTCCAGTGATTAGCTTGTGCGCATGTTTCAAACTGATAAATGAAATCTTTCCACTAACCTGACCCATCAAAATGTCCTGGCCGCAGAGTTGGAATTCTCTCTTTAAACCGCAGCATTCCTCCTCACTGCTGTCAGTGAGTCACCCAGTATCAGGCGCGCTGAATTGCGGTGAGGCACTGATTTTGCCCATCTCGGACCAAGCCGAGGGTCACACCACTCATGCTCGCCACGCATGGCCGCGCCGAGGCTGGGAACTGTTCTGGGCTGAGCTCTTTAGCCGGCTGGGCATCAGGGCTCCACGGTGCGGCAAAGAGCAATGGGTGTGGTGTACTCTGTGCTTGTGCTTGGCGTTTGCCAAAAAGTCTGGATGGTTCTATTATTATTTGCATCAAAAGTGGGCACAAACTGAGTCACATTTCCCCTGTAGCGAAGAGCCCCAACCTCACCGCCAGCTGTGTACATGGGCGCGATGAAGGGGTTTGTGTGCGTCGATGGTGGCGGAGTGAGCAGCCATGACTGCTGCATCACCTCGCAGTGCTCGCTTCTGCGCGCCGCGTTAGCTCCATGCTGCTAGTCAAAAATGGGTTGGTCTCGTGGCCCCTAGCTGTCTCCGCTATCTCTCGCCAAAACGGATTTGTGTTCACATTATGCTCCGTAATTTCCAAGTGTTTGTGACTGTTCACATCGCCATTACCACGGTATACAGGCGCCGCCATTTTTGTCTCTCGGGTGCCGACGCCCTGCCCGCTCGTGGTCCCAGAAGTTTCCAGTCTTTTTGAAAAGACTGATCCCGGACTTAGCCCCCAGTGTTACTTCCTTCCCCTGCCCAGTAATCTCCTAACCGTAGTACAGAGGCTGAACAGGCATTCGACTCGTTAGCAACACGAACTTTATTGAAGAGCGGTGAGCAGGTGACAGAGGTGTAGGGCGGCCGTAGACAGAAGAGAGCGCCTCGCGCCAAAACAAAACACAACACGGCTCTAGAGCTACCCACAATGCCCCTCTCTTAAAGGGATATCAGCCAGGCTGGTAACACATGATACAAATAAACTAGTAAATAAGCATGTAAAATGTGGACTACTAAACATTAGGTCAGTTTCCTCCAAATCACTTTTAGTTAGCGAGTTAATTAGAGACTTTAACATAGATCTTATAACTCTAACTGAAACTTGGCTTCAGCAAGATGATTATGTCAGACTAAACTGGCCGTGATTTCACAGTCCAGTGGAGTTCTCTGACTTCTGATCAAACCTAGTGTTAGACTGGAAAAATACTGTGGTAGTTGGAGATTTCAACATTCACGTGAATGAAAATAATTGCCTCAGTAATGCCTTTAGTGCTTTATTAGACAGCATTGGTTTCACTCAGAATGTAACCAACCCACAGTCACAAGCACACTCTGGATCTGGTTCTGACTTATGGAATAGAGATAAGTGACATAAATGTCTTCCCCCAAAACCCAATAACGTCAGATCACTTCCTAATTACCTTTCAGTTTATTCTTAAAGACTATCAGCCCCTCAGACTAAAACTATGATGAAAAGGACAATATCTGAAAAATCAATCTTGAAGTTCAAAGAAATAATAGAGCCAATATTCAGTGACATTTGATCCTGTCATTAACAGTATTTGTCCCAGTGCTATTGATAAGTCTGTGGACTCAATGGTTAACCCTCTGAAATCTGCTCTTGATGTTGCAGCTCCACTCAAGCAGAAGGTCATCAGGTCAAAGTGACCCTCCCTGTGGTACAATGAAGAACTACGTTCTCACAAACAAAAAGTAAGAAAATTAGAGAGATCTTTACACCGCTCCCACACCAAAGAATCCCTATTAGTATTGAGCAAGCCCAGACTGCAAAGCTAGTGTCCCATACAAATCCTTCAGTAATACTCGATAGGTTCACTGCTGTTGATCAAGCAGAGATAACTTCAGTCATTATGTCCTCTAAAACGTCAACTTGTATTTTAGACCCAATCCCAAGTAGACTTCTCAAAGAAATCCTCCCCCTAATTATAAATCATATTCTTAATATAATAAATACTTCACTAGAAAGCGGTTATGTCCCACAGTCCTTCAAATATGCAGTCATTAAACCACTTAATCTAGACCTAGGCCTAATCTACACCCCGACCTATTGGCAAACTATAGACCTATTTCTAATCTTCCCTTTGTCTCTAAAATCCTGGAACGACTTGTGGTTAAACAGCTTTGTCGCCACCTGCAGGACAATCACTTATTTGAAGTTTTTCAGTCTGGGTCCATGCGCACCACAGCACTGAAACTGCACTAGTTAAAGTCACAAATGATCTGTTATTAGCTGCTGACGATGGACTCGGTCTCAGTCTCAGTCCTGGTTCTGTTGGACCTCAGCGTTTGACACCATCGACCACAACATTCTACTGCAGAGGTTAGAATGTGATGTAGGTGTCAGAGGAACCGCCCTCATCTGCTTTAAATCGTATTTATCGGTTAGGGACCAGTTTGTTAATGTAAACCAGAGCTACTTACCTTGCTCAAAATTAACCTATGGTGTGCCACAGGGGTCAGTACTCGGCCCAGTTCTGTTCACTCTTTATATGCTGCTTTAGGCATATTTAAGATTAGGTAAGATCATTCTTTTGTTGTTATAGCAATTCTACTGTAAGTAATATGCAAACTAAACAGATATTAAAGTGTAGACACTGTAGTGGGGAGAGACGAGCATGTGTGAAGGAGGGGGGGGGGGGGGGGGATCACCAACTTTTCCAAGTTGTAGCTGAGTACTTACATCATTGTTGTAAAGAGCAGTAAAAGAAACAATTTCTCTTTGGGACACACATTTCTTTATTTTTTTGCGGAAATCTCAAATATATACAGTTTTACATAAAATGTATGTGAAATGAAACCCAATGAAGTCGGCTCTCAGCATTTGCACTCACATCATACTCTGCTGCCGAGGCACACTACCAGCAGGAGAGTTGAAATAGATGGTGTACAACTTTCTGGCTGCATAAGCAGGTCTTTTACCACAGGGTGCCCATATTTTCCAGCTGGTTCCATGCATAGACCTCGTTCCTAAAAATCCTCAAGCAACCTCTGGTTTTTGCTTCGATTGAGAATAAAGGCTGCCACCAGCAGTGAGTGCATGTGATTTGGCTGTGTATATCTCAGTAAGATTCTCCTCCTTGTTTGTTAGAACGCTAAAGATGCACTCCACTGTCGTTCTTACCTGTGACAGTTTGTAATTGAAGTGCAAGGTAGAACCTCATAAGCTGCATCTCCCATCATGAAAAATGGTGCAGGACTCGGGTGAGGTGGAATTGGGGGGGGGCTAAGTCAAGAATGCCATGCTTATAAGGTAGTCACCAGATGCCAAGTATCTTTGAAAAGAAAAAATAAACATAAGCAAGTGCCTGCAAGTCCCTATGGCGGTTGATGAGAGACAACTTTGTGGAATACAAGAAAACCAATCTTACAAGTGGTTCAGCTTGTGGTACACAGAAGAACTGGAAATATGGTGTGCATGTACCAGCCACAGGTACAACCGAGGAGGTATGTATAGAAAATATTTTATTTGCAGAATGAGTAACTATTGTTTTACAATAGTGCAAAGTGTGAAATTTATATTATTACATGTATTTCCTTTGTACATCTCAAGAAGCAACCTTTGCCCTGCCTCTTTCCCAGCAAATGAATTGTGGGTGGAGAGACCAGAGACACCAGACCGCACCCTCTCCTGCACCTTTTATTACCCAACCATCTACAGCTCCAGTGGAAAGACCCACTTGGTCCCGCAGCCCAAGACACAGAGCAAACCAACACAGGACACTGGGAGGAGGAGGAGGAACACAACTCAACACACAAGTCTTGAAGATCGGCTCAATATTCTCCAGGAGTCACCATCCAGATCAGCAGTGCCAGAGGGTGAGAAGGAGTTGAATTACTTTGACCTCAGCTTAGTGCACGTTATGCTGAGACAAGGGCCAAGTTTGAACTATTAAGGACCCTCCACCGCATGGAAGCAGACGAACAGAAGTGGAACCTGCCTCCTGGACAAGAGCACAGCTACAGAGCCTGCACCCTAACCCCTAGTACCAAGCATGTACTCATTGCCCCAACCCCCACAGACATTAACAAGGCTAATCGGGCCATACACAGATACCATTGGTGAAAATCAGAGGGAGGAAATGACTGGGGCTTCATATTCTGCAGATCTTTTATCTTTTATAGTTACTGTGATGTGAATATTCTCTATAATCATAGTTTTATGATTGATTTGTGTAAAATGTTTTTGAACTGTATTCGTTTTATGAATGATGTGTTTACTGGTACTTCCTATAATGTACACATATGCATGTTTTGTTTTTGATCCATTAAAGCCCGGTAAAAGCTCCTCCGGCCGTGTCCTGGTCTGGTCTGGAGAGATCTCAGATGAGTCTAACCAGAGGGGTGAATGATACAGAGGCAGACACTGGAAACATATACTTCCTTCTGGGACCACACTCATGAACATGTTTATTTATGTATAGTTTGGCAGCTTGCAGAATTCTTACTTGTATTTTTGTTTCTAGAAACATGAGCAAACAAGATTATCGAGAATAAGGTGAAATATAGCCGCAAGCGGCAATGATCGGCCCTCGCCCACGGCATGCCGCCGCCCCGCAGCTCAAGAGGGGGGCACTTACGCGCCCCAATTTCCCTCCTCATAAAATACCTGCTGCAGAATCCGTGGCGCTACCGCTCCTCCTACTTCTCATATTTCACTGAAAATGTCTAAAATTTGGTCAAAGTTTGCGGCTGTGCCGCACAAAAACCGTAATACTTCTTGGATAACTTTTGGTGCCCCACTCCTCAGGATGATTTTCACCAAATTTCACCTTGGTCGGGCTTACGCCCAAGGATGAGTTTGTAAAAGTACGTAGTAAAGAAATTAGCAAAATGTAGACATTTTGCGATTTTCCCATAGGAATAACATGGGATGTTTTTGTCATTGGTACGGCTTTGCCGTACAAGATATGACATTGGTCTGATTGGCTTTTTTGATGGGGAGGCCAAAATAAAATTTTGTGCAAAATTTCAAAAAAATTAAAAAAATGAAATGAAAACAGGTTTCGCCTGTTTGATAATGATAATGTTCAATTTTCCTGCTTCTAATTGGTATGCACGGAACGTGCATGAGTAGGGGAATGCGTTAGTGAGTGTTTGGAAGCGGGGAGCACTTCATGCTCGATTTCGTGACTTTGTTTTTTTTGCACTATGAAACTAATAGGCCTCTCACCAGCTTGTGGTGCCTGGGCCTAATAAGGAAGTGTGTTGTTAGCATGCAATAGCAATATTTGTTAGCTTTACCTGTGATCGCAAAACTGGCTCTGGGCTCAGAGACTGATGAAAAGAGCTTCTAAACTCATGGAGGTGAGTATTTCTGATGCTGGGACAGCATTAGGAAAGTGAGTGATATATGTGACTGATGTAAAACCAACTAGTTCTGTTTTTCATGTTTCAAAACAGTATAAATCGGGTACAGCCCCTTTAATCCCATCACTGGCTTAATTGTAAAAAATAAAGAAATAAATAATACAATTTAAAAAGTGCTGCCAAGCGTGTAGAGTAGAGTGCCTTACCTCAGCATTCCCCGTTGGTTGACATGGTCTGAATGCATGAAGAGTGCACACCGAGGGTCAGCAAAACTGCTCAGTGAGGAGTATTGTCATGGAATAAAAGTAGCGTTACAGCTCACTCAGCCAATTACCACACACCAACCCCGAACAATCAATACAAGAAGAATAACTGATGCTTCAGCTGATTTGAGCTGATGGACATGGAGAGAGTGGTGAGTAATATTTGTGTTTACTCCTCCCAGTAAACAATAAGCGAATGAGGTTAAAATGCATATGACAGGTTAGACTACCCATTTCATTAAAACTTAGTTAAATTAGATTAAATTTAAGATTTTGCTAAATATCATACATAGTTTTCAGCAGTGCAGCAGATGTGACATTTCAATTCAGTTTATTTTTGTAGCGCCCAAAATCCCAAGAGCAATTGCCTCGATGGGCCACAGGTAGAAAGCAGTTCAAACAATGTTCAAGAGAATTTAGCAAATGGATAATTGTCCCAAAGCACCCCGTGTCCTTGACCCTCGTTCTCAGCAAAGAAAAACTACAAAAAAACCTGTGAAAAAAAGTAGAAACCTCAGGGAGAACCACATGAATGAGATCACGAGACACATCACACACACAGTTATTTAACATTATGTTCATATGTGCGTCTGGGTGTGTGTGTGTGCGTGTGTGTGCGTGCGGGTGCGTGCGGGCGGGTGTGTGCGCGCGTGCGTGTGTACGCTTTCCCGATCTGTTTGTGTGCTATGTACTGTCAGGTCTGTGTGAAGTTAGCTCCTTTTAAACACTTTTTAACAGTTTTTACAAACATTTTAGACATCATTTGCCACCATCCTGTTGCCTACGAGTCATACTTTTAAACAAATTATTCTTGGTTCATCAAAGACGTGACTTTCAATGCTCGTTTGCCAAAGCCGGTGACGCCACCAGCCAGCTTCTGGAGAGTTTTTAACACAAATCAAATAAGCAGTCACAAAATGCCTCCACTCACCTCTGTGTGATCCTTTTGCCGAGTGTGATGTCGGTTGAGCCGTGAGCAGGTTAGACAGTTGTGGTGTTTTCCAGGCGCCTTTTATACTCCTCCGTTCTAACGAGCAGGAATGCTTAAAATACCAGCTCTCAAACACCCCTCTAAAATCCCCTGAAATCATAATAAACCCGTAAACCATAACTATACTATACACATATACACACACACAAACCCCATCAAACACCACTACCTATAATTAAAACCCTAAACACCTTAAAACCCCTGTCATGCCTCCCCTACACTTCCTCTGCCTTGGTCTGGCCCAGAACCTTCTTAAGGGACTCGTTCCTGGGGGGAACCCTTTGCTACCTGGACACAAGGACAGAGGAGGTAAGTAGACATGATAAAACCATTCACTAAAAACACAGCAAACTACACTAACACACAAACACTTAAACACTGTTAATACTACTATTGCACATATCCCATTATAATTAGTTGTCTCCTTTTTCCTCCAGGACCAGCAGCTTCAATTAAAGTGCCACTGTGCTCTGGATCTAAAATTGGACTAAAAGGACAGACATTAATTAAATAAATAAATTTAAAATTGTTTTGTGCAATAGTCTTTTTTTTTAAGTGCAATTTGGTTAAAGTGTTGTGTGCTATTAAAGTGTCAAATGCAATTTAAAGTGCATATAGTGAAGTGAAGGTGCTATGTGTAACAAACCGCTGCTTTGTTACACCGAGAAACTGGCACTGTTGGAAAATCAGATCGCCACACTCTTTCGGATCCATGAAGCAGACAAACTTTCCGATAGTGTCGTACGTCCAGTGAAAACGCGGCGGTGTTGGGTGGCGTTCTTCGAGACCTAAGCGAGAAGCTGCTGAATCATCTCTGATGGAGACCATTAGAGACCGAAAGTGGTGAGATCCACACCAACCCAAGAGCAGTGGCATGAGGTCGGCTCATGTGGCCAGAATGATTGAAGAGAATGATTTACTTCTGATCATGGTAATATTGTGAGCATCAGCAGAGGACACTACCTCAATCTCACCTTAACCCTTCAGCTTCCTGTGCAGTGATTAGTTTCAAATAGGCGGGTGTGTGCAGACCATTGTTTACCTCACAATCAGTCAATGCATGGAAGTGAGTGGAGATGTTGGTGTTGGTATGTTCTATTTCCATGAAAGATGTTTAATGAATTCCAATTGTAGATAAGATGTAAGTTTAAAATGCTAGAGATGCTAAAAACAATATGCTCAGTTAAAATGTAGTGTAGTTAAAAAGTAAAATGATCTAAAATGGTAGCTACAATACTTATTATTCTGTGTACATTTAAATGTAGCCAATGCTTATTTATTTTTTTTTTTTTTGTAGTAAAGGTTTTCAACCTGCTACTTCTGCTGCTACTGCTGCAACTACTGCTACTGCTGCTCCTACTGCCACTAATACTGATGCCTATTGTATAATAAAGCCAAGAAGCACTGAAGCTGAGCTTGAGCCTGGGTCCTCTGTTCTCCTTTTTTCAAGTTCACCCTGCATTGACTACACCACAGAACTTGACAAGCAATGAACGTTAGGAGCTGTATGGTGTCTGTTACTGTGAGGTTGGTGCGTTTTTGAGTGTTTGATCCTTTATGAGTCTTTCCTGTACAATGTGTACGGTGACATCAACGGGTGTTTTGGTGAACACTACGCCATGTGATATGAGTATTTCGTTTGTTGTACTGTGATGTTTGTGAGTTCCTGTGCCAGGTCTTTTGAATTTTTGCAATGGTGTTCTGTGTTTCCAAGGAGGGGTTTGATTATTTTGATGGATTGTATGTGACTGATCCTGCGCTGTCAATGATGGGGCGGAATGGTGTGTCTTTTTTGTGTATTTTTGGAGTTCCATACATATGAGGGATTATGTTTAGCGTGGGGATGAAATGGTTGTAAGTCGATGTGGTTATTTTTACTGTCTCTACAAGTGGTTTGAGTAGGGTTTTTAGGCCTTCCTTTAGGTTTTTGTGTAAAAGTTTGTATGCGTCTGTGTCTGTTAAAAGTGCGTCCATTTTCTCCTTGTATGTGTTCGTGTTCATCACTACCGTTTTCCTGCCCTTATGTGCTGGAATTATTGTTAATGTTTTGTCTTTGGTTAGGGTGTCTATGGCTCTTCTTTCGTCTGTGGTTATGTTACTTTTGGGTAGTCTTGCCGATTTGAGTATTCGTGTTATTGAGTTCCGAACTTCCGCCTTTTTTCCCGGGTCGTTTATTTTATTACATGCCAATTCTATCTCTATTATGAAATCTTCCTGTGGTATTTTGTTTGGTGTTATTGCAAAATGTAGTCCTTTTCTCAGTACACTTTGTTCCGTTTTTGTGAGTGTGCAGTGTGATAAATTGCATAGCCACTTGTCATTAGCTTCTGTGTGTCTGTGTTTATCTTTGGTTTTGATTAGTTTGTCCAATTTTCCTATTTGCCTGGTTTGAAGAAGCCATCAGGATGACATCAGCTGCAAACAGCTGAGATAAGATCCTGTGGTTCCCAAACCGGACGCCCTCCACACCCTGACTGCACCTAAAAATTCAGTCCATAAAAATTATGAACAGAACCGGTGACAAAGGGCAGCCCTGGCGGAGTCCAACATGCACTGGGAACAAGGGCCCCGGACCCCATACTCCCGGAGCAAGACAAGTCAAGTCTGGGACCCAGGGCACACAGTCGAATGCCTTCTCCAGATCCACAAAGCACATGTGGACTGGTTGGGCAAACCCTCATGAACCCTCAAGCACCCGAGGGAAAGTATAGAGCTGGTCCAGTGTTCCACAACCAGGACGAAAACCTCTCCAGTACCCTGGAATAGACCTTACCGGGGAGGCTGAGGAGTGTGAACCCCTGTGATTGGAACACACCCTCCGGTCCCCCTTCTTATACAGAGGGACCACCACCCCGGTCTGCCAGTCCAGAGGTACCGTCCCAGACCGCCACGCAATGTTGCAGAGACGTGTCAGCCAAGACAGTCCCACAACATCCAGAGACTAACTAAATACTCAGGACAGATCTCATCCACCCCCGGAGCCTTGCCACCAAGGATGAATTTGCCTCCGAGTCCCCAGCGTCTGCTTCCTCCTCAGAAGACATGACAGTGAGATTGACAGTGGGATAGATGAGATCCTCAAAGTATTCCTTCCACCCTCCATCAACATCCCTGGTCGAGGTCAACAGCACCGTAAACGGTGTTGGTGAAGCACTGCTTCCCCCTCCAGAGTCGTCGGACGGTTTACCAGAATTTCTTTGAGGCCGACCGATAGTCCTCCTCCATGGCCTCTCCAAACCTCTCCCAATCTCGAGTTTTTGCTTCTGTGACCACACGGGCTGCACTACACTTGGCCTGCCGGTACCTGTCAGCTGACTCAGGAGTCCCACAAACCAACAAGGCCCGATAGGACTCCTTCTTCAGCCTGACCGCATCCCTTACTTCCGACTGGGTTCGGGAACTCACCATCAGGTGGTGATCGGTTGACAGCTCTGCCCCTCTCATCACCCGAGTGAACCAAGACACGCGGCCGAAGGTCAGATGACACAACGATAGTCGATCATCGACCTTCGGCCTAGGGTGTCCTGGTGCCACGTGCACTGATGGACACCCTTGTACTTGAACATGGTGTTAGTTATGGACAAACCCTCTCCAGGTGTCACTGTTGTTGCCCACGTGGACATTGAAGTCCCGCAGTAGAACAATGGAGTCCATGGGCAGTGCATTGTCTAGTACCCCTCCCAGGGACTCCAAATAGGCCTGGTACTCTGCACTGCTGTTCAGCCCGTAGGCCGACACGACAGTGAGAAACCTGTCCCCCACCTGAAGGCGGAGGGACGTGACCCTCTAGTTCACCGCTGTAAACTCCTACACGTGGCAGCTGAGCAGCGGGGCTATGAGCCCACACCAGTCCACCGATTCTTCCCACAGGCAATGCAGCCCCTCTCGAGGAGATGGGTTCCAGAGCCCAGGCTGTGCGTGGAGGTGAGACCGACTAAATCTAGTCAGTAACGCTCAACCTCCTGCGCAAGCTCACTCACTCATTCACACACACATCTATTATACATGTTTTTACTGGTAGGGGAAACCGGAGCACCCTGAGGAAACCTACACATACACGGAGAGAACATCCACACACTGTGAAGTGAGAGCTCTAACTGCTTACACATGATATGTGAACATAAACTTATGATTTCTGATTTGAAATGTTTATATCAAAGACCTGCTGGCTGTTGCTCTCAAACTTAATGTGAGATTACGTTTTTAATAGTTTAAGCAGGCTAGGCTTAGTAATAAACTATAAGTGAATCCAGTCAATACATTGTATAGAACACAATGCACTACATTGAACAGAGTCAAACTCTTCAGCGTTCAGGAGGTAAAGAGGAGAGCTCTGGTTTAGAGACGGTGTAGAGCTGTGGAGCCCTGCGGGACATACACGATGGGCTTAATGCTGTTATCAGTAGCTGGTAGGGGCCTTGGTTTGCTCACCTCAGCATTAGATGCTTGCTGTGTCCTGAAACAAAGTCACTAGCCATGTCCGTTTGGAGCAACTAAAACCTCAGGAAGCCCCTTTCATCGTCTTACACTTCACTGCACTCGTTCTTAACCGGCGACCTGCAAAGACCAGCCTGAGCTCGAGCCACACTGTTAGAACAAACTCAATTTGATTTTACTGCCCAGCAACATTGTATTTATTAATTCAGTTTTTCATTTACAATGAGCCTGTGGCAAAGAGGCAGCACAAAACAGCACAATCATTAAATTATCAGACATTACACATTTTGCAGTAAAGAAGAAAATAAGGGTGCATTGATCCTGTTAAATACTCTGGATTGAGTTTTTGAACACAGAGAGAGGAACAAATGAAGTTTTAAAGTCTGCTGTTGCTGGTTCCAGTCATTTGCCGCAGAAAAGTGAAAGAAGGAGCAGCCGAAGGATGTACGAATTTTAAGATCAGAGAGATTTAGTTCACTGTTGGAGCGGAGTGTGCGGCTGCAGCTGTGGATGTTTAATAATGAGCTGAAGTATGAAGGGGGAAAATTAGCCACTGAGTTTGTCTGCGGGTGTGAGAGACCGACCTCACCAGAGAGTACAGGCTTAACACACTAAACACACTAATAGGAAGGTAGGAAGTGTCAATCAATCAATCAATCAATCAATCAAATAACTTAATTTGTCCCTGAGGGGCAATGGAAAGGGCAGAGATAGCTTGCACATTTGAACACTCCCACATTCATCAGTAAAAGCACACACACTACAGTGTAAAAACAACAACAATAATTCTAAATAGTTCATGAGGTGCTAGACAAGTGCAGCCTGATAAAGGCATCGATCATTCAGAGTTTAAAAGCTGATGGCCCGGGGCACAAACATGTTCTTCCTCCTCTGGGTCCTACAGGCTGGAAGTCAGAGCCTTAGTCCAAAGGGAAGCCACTCAATCCATAATATGAGTGGAGTCCTGAAGTATCTGACGAGCCTTTCTACAAGTCTGCTGGTCACAGAGGGCAGAGAGCGGGCGGACTGGCTGCCTAATGATCTTGGAGCACCTTTTCATAATGCAGATGGTTTCTGTTCTGCAGCGAGATGGAATTTGTGTGTATGCGGCCATATTTGCTTGTGAAGTTTGAAGTGTTTGTCTCCATGTGCTGCTGCCTCTTGACCAGGCCACTCTTGACAAAGAGATTTTTAAGCTCAACGAGTTTTAAACCTGGTTAAATAAAGGTCAAATAAATAAAAAAAGATCCAAAGATGACCAAGCTGCACTATGACCAAGAAAATGTCAAACTAAACAGATGAGGACACACAGAAGGGAACCAGGCATTAGAGAGTGACTGTAAGAGCTGGACATATTTCCAGCTGTGTGTGGACGTCTGGGGAGCCAGTCAGTCTGCCGGCTGTGGGCGGGTCCAGTGTGAAACCTGCCACTCACGGTCCAGACATGGATGAGCTAGAGGTTTTAGAAGACCGGCTCTTTCAGCCTGTCCAGCAAACAAGGCAAGATAGAACAGTTATTTTATACTAATTTTGTTTTTACTATGTACATTATTTTCCTGTGTGCAATAGCGTCAGCCGTTCCATCACATAAGGTCCAGTCAGAGAGGACAATGACAAAACTGACAGAACTCAGGCAGGTGTTTGTTGAACTGGATCATAAGATGGAGTGTTTACAGGACCAACAGCGTCAGAGATAAGAGGTGACTGCTCAGAATGCGTTTGACCAGAGTGACTGATGAGACCTTCAGTGGAGAACAGACTTAGGCCCCGCCATCTCCACAGCAGAGTGCCCCTGGCCCCACAGCGCCCCTTTCTACTGGGAGGGCAAAAGCTAATAAAACGAGCCAACTCATTATGTTCACAGCAATCTTAGACAAAATCCACACCTGGACAAGACATGCACCCTCTGTCCTAAGAGACTGGCCACTCCAAAGTTACTGCACCTCTGGCCCAGAAAGAATTCTCGAACAGAGCCCCAATGCACGTTTTGTAACATCAAACTGCTCATGTTTGACTGAGAGGACCTACAGCTTTTATAAAAGTTGGATTTTGGAGGGATTCCTCTGGTGACCCTCCTCTGCACCTCCTCCCCTCACACAGACCCTCCTCTGTACCTCCTCCTCTCACACAGACCCTCCTCTGCACCTCCTCCTCTCACACAGACCCTCCTCTGTACCTCCTCCTCTCACACAGACCCTCCTCTGTACATTCTCCCCTCGCACAGAGCCTCCTCTGCACCTCCTTCTCTCACACAGACCCTCCTCTGCACCTCCTCCTCTCACACAGACCCTCCTCTGCACCTCCTCCTCTCACACAGACCCTCCTCTGTACATTCTCCCCTCGCACAGAACCTCATCTGCTTCTCTGTCCCTTGTGCAGGCTCTCCTCTGCACCTCCTCATCTCACACAGACCCTCCTCTGCACCTCCTCCTCTCACACAGGCTCTCTTCTGCACCTCCTCCCATCACACAGACCCTCCTCTGCACCTCCTCCTCTCACACAGAGACTCCTCTGCACCTCCTTCTCTCACACAGACCCTCCTCTGTACCTCCTCCTCTCACACAGACACTCCTCTGCACCTCCTTCTCTCACACAGACCCTCCTTTGCACATCCTTCCCACACACCGCTAAGCCATCATTGCATGCAGTTTCCTCACACTTGGCACCTCCTCTGTCCCTCTTGCTCTGGAACCCCCACCGCACCTCTGTTCCTCGCACTTACTCTCCTCCTCTTCTCTCCACAAGCTCATGGTCTCAGAGTGTATTTATCAACTCAAGTGAATTACTTTTAAAAGTACCATTACCCAACACTAACCCAGCGCATAATGGGTCAGTACGTTTCATATAGAGATGTTAAAACATCTGTTAAAACAACAGGAGATGCGCAGAAAAGTGAAATAAATGCTGACAAGCTAGAAGTTGTGTCGTATTAACTCTAGCTTTGAGGACGTGGAAAACTTGGAATTCCGAAACGTCTTTTTGTGAATTGCTGAGATCGGCCTTAAAGCGCTTATGTCAGGTTTTTATGATTTTCTAATTTTGACTTTATTCAGTGTATTAATTCCTCTTGTAAATATAAATTATAGTTTTACACCAATCTGGTCACTATTTGTGGAGAAAAGTTGAAAAATCTATTGAAAATTACAGGAAGTATGCACACTGGGGAGACAAAGGTTATGCATGATTTAGACAAAAGAAACAGCTTTTATTTAAACACTGATTCAACAAAATAAATGTGTTCACATTTTTTCACTCTGTCCAATAAAAAATCTGTTTTTTGAGTTTTGGTGCACTGTACCAAATGGTTTCTTGGTAATTTCCTGGTGTGATGTCATCATTTACAACCAGGAAGTAAAAAAGTAGCTAAGAAGAGTTAAGCAGAATTGGAAATATATTTATCTTAGCTGCATTTTAGTTACATGAGAAGTCCAACCTGTCAGAGGCACTTTAATATTAAAAAGTATAATTCAGATACCATTTAGATTTTATTCAACAAGAGTTAGTCATATCTGGGTGACATCAGCTGCTCACATAGCGGACCCCTGGGAACCTGGGCCTCTGCATGGAAACTCCAAAAATATCACAAATCTAATAATTCACAGATATTTTCCCCAGCATGATTCAGCCCCAGACCAGAGCGTGTTTGTTGTCCACTGGAGCAGGCTCATGTTCTCTGAGGATACTAAATGACGGTGCAGGCTGCTTCAGAGCTAATGGGTCTGGGTGAGCAGAATGATGAAACAGTGTTCAGAGGAGAGTGTATCTGCAACATAAAAGAGGAAAATACAAAGATATGAGGAATCAAGGTACACAGAAGACTTATTACCAAGGTCTTTGTATACTGTGGAAATAATTCAAATGCAACAAAACCTCACTTATTACATGTTAAAAGCTTTTCAATAAAAACACTAAAGTGGACGCTTGTTTCTCTGCTGCAGTCTTAATTACTTCATTATCTACTGATTACTGATTTGTCTTTCAGGGACCAAACACAATGTGACAGGCAGATTATCCATGTACGACACAAGGCCTATTGTTCCTTCATTAAAGGGACAGAATGGAGCTCATATAGCGCAGCCTCACAAGGACAGTGAGCACTAAATATTTTTGCCACATATTGGTTCTAAATGCTAATGTAAACAAATGTAAACTCAAAAGAAACATGCATTAACTGTCCAGATTATCAGTGTCGGTTTCATTTTGGGCTTGCAGTTCTTAGATTAATAACTGTCACTGCCATGCAAAAAACATGGAACTCTTTTTGTAGTTTTCCAAACCCCTCAATAAACTGTCTTGGTTGTAGAAGCGGAGGGGTGCTCTGCGGTTGTGGGACGGGCCTCGTTCTGTGTCAGTCGTTATTTTTCAAAGCTCGCTGGACGTGTGTTTGTGTTTTTACCTTTTGTTGCGTTGGGAAGTCTCTAGCGACACCTGAAGAAGAGGAAATAAGGAAGCCCTGGTTTTCATAGTTGGCAATGTTTTCAAGTTTTTGAACATGTTAGTGTATGGAACTGTACCAGAATGCAGCCATTCTGTTTAAATCACTGGAAAGGTCTATTCTTTCTGGTTAACATTTTTGATTGATTTGACTAATTTATGCAATGATTTGCAGTTCTGTGGTGAAGGACAGAAATATTCAAAGAGAAAGACAGCATGTAAAGTTCACCTCCCAGCAGGTGTGGAGATGGGAAGATTTAGTTGACTAAATTAGAATTTGGATTGAATCGAAGGATATTTTCACTCAGAGCTCCAGGGCCCAATCAGAGTCCTGGTGTTAAAGCCAGTTTGACCCACGCTGATCCCTGATTAGAATAACAGCTCTCCAGAGGAGAGAGGGAGGGAGGGAGAGGAGGGAGGGAGGGAGAGAGAGGAGAGGAGAGAGGGAGGGAGAGGAGAGAGGGAGAGAGAGGAGAGGGGGAGAGAGAGAGAGGAGAGGAGAGGAGGGAGGGGAGAGAGGGAGAGAGGAGAGGAGGGGAGGGAGGAGAGAGAGGAGGAGAGGAGAGGAGGAGGGAAGAGGAGAGAGGGAGGGAGGGGAGAGAGGAGAGAGAGAGAGAGGGAGAGGGAGGGAGGCGAGGAGGGAGGGAGGGAGGGAGAGGAGAGAGGAGAGAGGGGAGGAGAGAGGGAGGGAGGAGGGGAGAGGAGGGAGAGAGAGAGAGAGAGGGGAGAGGGAGGGAGAGAGGAGAGGGAGGGAGAGGGAGGGGGAGAGAGAGGGAGGAGAGAGGGGAGGGGAGAGGGGAGAGGGGGAGAGAGGGAGGGGAGGGAGAGGGAGAGGAGAGGGAGAGGGGAGAGGGAGAGGAGAGGGAGAGGGGAGAGAGAGGAGAGAGAGAGAGGGAGCGAGAGAGGGGAGAGGAGGAGAGGAGAGAGGGAGGGAGCGAGAGGAGGGAGAGGGAGAGGGAGAGAGGAGGGAGGGAGAGAGGGAGGAGGGAGAGGAGAGAGAGGAGAGAGGGGGGGAGGGAGAGGAGAGAGGAGGGAGGGAGCGAGAGGAGAGAGGGAGAGAGGGAGAGGAGAGAGGAGAGGAGAGAGAGGAGAGGAGAGAGGAGAGAGAGGAGAGAGGAGAGGGAGGGAGAGAGAGGAGGGAGGGAGAGGAGAGAGGGAGGGGGGGGGAAGAGGAGAGAGAGAGGAGAGAGAGAGAGGAGAGGAGGGAGGGAGAGAGAGAGGGAGAGAGAGAGGGGAGAGGGAGAGAGGGAGAGGGGAGAGAGAGAGGAGGGAGAAGGAGGGGAAGAGGGGGGAGAGAGAGGGAGAGGGGAGGAGAGAGGGAGAGAGAGAGAGAGGGAGGGAGAGGGAGAGAGAGGGAGAGAGAGGAGAGAGAGGGAGAGGAGAGAGGGAGAGAGAGGAAGAGGAGAGGAGAGAGGAGAGAGAGGGAGGGAGGGAAGAGAGGAGAGAGAGGGGAGAGAGGAGAGAAGAGGGAGGAGAGGAGAGAGGAGAGAGGGGAGAGAGGAGAGAGGAGGGAGGGAGAGGGAGAGAGAGGAGAGAGAGGAGAGAGGGAGAGAGGGGAGGGAGAGAGAGAGGAGAGAGAGAGGAGAGAGGAGGAGGCGAGAGAGGAGAGGAGAGGAGGGGAGAGAGGAGAGGAGGGAGGAGAGAGAGGAGAGAGAGAGAGGGAGGAGGAGAGTGGGAGAGAGGGAGAGAGGGGAGGAGAGGAGAGAGGGAGAGGAGAGGGGAGAGAGAGAGAGGGAGAGGGGCTTGAGAGGGGAGGGAGAGGAGGAGAGGGGAGAGAGAGAGGGAGGGGGAGAGGGAGAGAGAGGAGGGAGAGAGAGGAGAGAGGGAGAGAGGAGAGGAGAGAGAGGGGAGGGGAGGGAGAGGGAGTGGAGAGAGAGAAGGGGAGGGAGGGAGAGAGAGAGGAGAGAGAGAGAGAGGGAGAGAGAGGGAGGGCGAGGGAGAGGGAGAGAGGGAGGGAGAGAGAGAGAGGGGAGGGAGGGGGAGAGAGAGAGGGAGAGAGGGGAGGAGGAGAGAGAGAGAGAGGGGAGGGAGAGGGGAGGGAGAGGAGAGAGGGAGGGAGGGAGAGGAGAGAGGGAGGGAGAGAGAGGAGAGGGGCGAGAGAGGGAGAGGGAGAGAGGGAGAGAGAGAGGAGAGAGAGGGGAGAGGGAGGGAGGGGAAGAGAGAGAGAGAGGGAGGAGAGAGGAGAGAGAGAGAGAGGGAGAGAGAGGGAGAGGAGAGGAGAGAGAGAGGGAGGAGAGAGAGGGAGAGGAGAGAGGAGAGGGGAGAGGAGGGAGAGGGAGGGAGGGAGGAGAGAGAGGAGAGAGAGGGGAGGGAGGGAGAAGAGGGAGAGAGAAGAAGGGGAGAGGGAGAGGGAGAGGAGAGAGGGGGAGGAGAGAGAGAGGGGAGGGAGGGGAGAGAGAGGAGAGGGAGAGAGGGAGAGGAGGGAGAGGAGAGGAGGGCTGAGAGGGAGGAGAGAGAGGGAGAGGGAGAGAGGGAGGGACGAGAGAGGAGAGAGAGAGGAGGAGAGGGAGGGAGGGAGAGGAGAGAGAGGAGGAGAGAGAGGGAGGGAGGGAGGGAGAGGAGAGAGGGGAGAGGAGGCGAGAAGAGGGAGAAGGAGGGAGAGAGGAGAGAGAGGGAGGGAGAGGAGAGAGGAGGCGGAGGGGAGAGGAGGAGAGGAGGGAGGGGAGGCCCGAAGAGGGGAGGGAGAGAGAGAGAGGAGGAGAGAGGGAGGGAGCGAGAGGAGAGAGGGAGAGGAGGGAGGGAGGGAGGGAGAGGAGAGAGGGAGGGAGGGGAGAGAGGGAGGGAGGGGAGGGAGAGGAGAGGAGGGAGAGAGGAGAGAGGGGAGAGGGGAGAGGAGAGAGAGGAGGAGGGAGGGAGGAGGAGAGGGAGAGGGAGGGAGAGGGAGAGAGGGAGGCAGGGAGGGAGAGGAGAGAGGGAGGGAGGAGAGAGAGGAGAGAGGAGGGGAGGAGGAGAGAGAGGGAGGGAGAGGAGAGGAGAGAGGGAGGGGAGGGAGAGGAGAGAGAGGGGAGGGAGAGGGAGAGAGGAGAGAGGAGAGAGGGGAGAGAGGAGAGGAGGGAGGAGGGAGGGAGAGAGGAGGGAGGGAGAGGAGAGGAGAGAGGGAGGGAGAGGAGAGAGGGAGGGAGAGAGAGGAGAGAGGGAGGGAGCGAGAGGAGAGGAGGGAGCGAGAGGAGAGAGGGAGGGAGGGAGGGGAGAGAGGAGAGAGAGAGGGAGCGAGAGGAGAGAGGGAGGGAGGGAGAGGAGAGAGGGAGGGAGCAAGAGGAGAGAGGGAGGGAGCAAGAGGAGAGAGGGAGGGAGGGAGAGGAGAGAGGGAGGGAGCGAGAGGAGAGAGGGAGGGAGGGAGAGGAGAGAGGGAGCGAGTGAAAAGGGAGGGAGAAGGTGCGAAAGGAGAGAGGGAGCAAGAGATGAAAATATATAAACGGAGAAAAAAAAGTAATTTAATTGAAGTGAACACCTCTCTTGAATATCTGGCCTTGAATCTAATCCTTTCTCTTCAGTGAATTTTAATGTTGTAATACTTTGTAATCCACTTCTCCTACTATTGCTTTGTATGATAAGCTAAGCCTGGCAGTTAAAAAGCTTGAAGTTTATAGAGAAACTTTATGGTATGGTAACTACAACATTAATGTTCTGACAAAAGTACAAAACAAAAACTGAGAACACTGATGACAACAATCATCAAATGATCTATATGACATAAACAGACGCTTTTTGAAAAGATATCAAAATGTGGATGTTAAATCCTTCACACCTGATCAATCCCTCCATTAGAACCTGCACATTTTCTACCGCACGGAAAAAAGCATTTGTCCCAATATTCAAATCAGGAGCTAAAGAGAGCATGTCCAATTACAGGCCTGTGTCTATTTTACCAATTTTTTTCTAAATTCATCTAGAAAACCGTAGCCATACAATTAATCGATCGATTGGAAGCCCACCAGCTCCTACAAACACAACAGTTTGCTTTTAGAACGTGTTACACTGAAATTGCAAACTGCTGTTTCAATGAAAATCTGAAAAAGTCCCTGGAAAAGTGGGAGGTTGTGGGGGCTGTATATGTGGCGGTCTGTCTGCAGCGGTGGTGGTCTGTCTGCAGCGGTCTTGTCTGCGGCGGTGGTGGTCTGTCTGTGGCGGTCTGTCTGCGGCAGTGGCGGTCTTATCTGTGGCGGTCTTGTCTGCAGTGGTGGCGGTCTTGTCTGCGGTGGTCTGTCTGCGGTGGTCTGTCTGCGGCAGTTCGGTCTGTCTGCGGCGGTGGTGGTCTGTCTGTGGCGGTCTGTCTGCGGCAGTGGCGGTCTTATCTGTGGCGGTCTTGTCTGCAGTGGTGGCGGTCTTGTCTGCGGTGGTCTTGTCTGCGACGGTCTGTCTGCGGCAGTGGCGGTCTGTCTGTGGCGGTCTGTCTGCGGCAGTGGCGGTCTTATCTGTGGCGGTCTGTCTGCAGTGGTGGCGGTCTTGTCTGCGGCGGTGGCGGTCTGTCTGCGGCAGTGGCGGTCTGTCTGCGGCAGTGGCGGTCTGTCTGCGGCGGTCTTGTCTGCGGCAGTGGCGGTCTTATCTGTGGCGGTCTTGTCTGCAGTGGTGGCGGTCTTGTCTGCGGTGGTCTGTCTGCGGTGGTCTGTCTGCGGCAGTTCGGTCTGTCTGCGGAAGTGGCAGTCTGTCTGCGGCGGTCTGTCTGCGGCAGTGGCGGTCTTGTCTGCAGTGGTGGCGGTCTTGTCTGTGGCGGTCTGTCTGTGGCAGTGGCGGTCTGTCTGCGGCGGTCTGTCTGCGGCAGTGGCAGTCTGTCTGCAGTGGTCTGTCTGCGGCGGTCTGTCTGCGGCGGTTCGGTCTTGTCTGCGGCGGTCTGTCTGCGGCGGTTCGGTCTTGTCTGCGGCGGTCTGTCTGTGGCGGTGGCGGTCTGTCAGCGGCGGATGCGGTCTGTCTGCGGTGGTCTGTCTGCAGCGGTCTTGTCTGCGGCGGTCTGTCTCGTGATTCGGTCTTGTCTCTGGCGGTCTGTCAGCCAGTCTGTCTGGTCAGCGGCGGTCTGTCTGCGGTGGTCTTGTCTGTGGCAGTAGCGGTCTGTCTGCGGCGGTCTGTCTGCGGTGGTCTTGTCTGCGGCGGTGGCAGTCTGTCTGCGGCGCTCTGTCTGCGGTGGTCTTGTCTGCGGCGGTCTGTCTGTGGCGGTCTGTCAACGGCGGATGCGGTCTGTCTGTGGCGGTTCGGTCTTGTCTGCGGCGGTCTGTCTGTGGCGGTGGCGGTCTGTCAGCGGCTGATGCAGTCTGTCTGCGGTGGTCTGTCTGCGGTGGTCTGTCTGCGGTGGTCTGTCTGTGGCAGTGGCGGTCTATCTGCAGCGGTCTGTCTTTCAAATCAACTTACAGAAATAAATTGTTCATTTTGGAACAGAATTCACCCTGGGTTGGCTCTAGACTCCCAACTAAATTTGGCAAACATCAAAATAAATCTCCCAAACTATACAAAGCAGTCTCAATAGTTTTTATCAGACACTACATTCCTAACCAGGCGGCCCTGCTGTGCATGCATGGTATGATTTTTTTCTCTCTCTCAAAACTCTTGATATACCACTCAATCTATTACTCTTACCTGGTCATGAGTTTTAATGACAGAAAGGACAAGATCATGGATATAATGGGTGGTTTCGTCTGCAGCGTGGCAGGGTGAGGAGCCTGGAGTAGAGTCGCCTGGACGGCTCCTTGAGGAGGTGTTTCAGGCATGTCCCACCAGCAGGAGCCAGGACACACTGTCTCTTTGTGGCCTGGGAGCGCCTCGGAACCCTCATAGAGGACTTGGAGGAAGTGTCTGGGATGAGGAGGTCTGGGAGTCCCTGCTCAGACTGCTGTTCCCGCGACCTGGCCCCCGATAAAGAAGATGGATGCATAGTTCTGTTCTTCACATTTTTAAGACAGTACCTTTAAATCCACTTGTTTTGCAGCATGTTGTTGATTGCGTGCCCTAATGATGTGAGTGTGGAGCCGGGGGCCAGTGTCAGGGTGCTTTATCCTGGTGATGCACGGAGCACAGTGACAGGAGCAGGCTGCAGGGCTGGTCACACAGGGCCCACAGCACTCATCTGCATGACTGGCTAACATCATTACACGGCTCCTCACTCGAGCAACGAGCAAACATGGGCTGGGGAAAAGTCAGGGCTCAGTCATAATACAGTGCATCTTATTCTTATGGACGTGGACGTAGAATGCTTGATTTTATGGCCATGGGGCTGTGATTGCAATTAAATTGGAATTGCAAGTGGCATGTGCAGTAAAATGTCCAGCCGAGCTCATTGACACATAATTGCCGTGCTCCCCACAGCAGCTCGAGCAGTTCATTGACAGTCTGGGTTCATTCAGCCTGTCCTTCGTGCCCACCGCGCTCTGAAGCCGAATGGAAGTTTTGGGGCAATGCGCACTTTCACTGCAAAAATGGAGCTGTGTGCATAATAAGTTTCTTTTCAGTCTGTGGTTCCTCTGTCCTGCTCCTTTCAACTTCTCACAGAACTTCACACTCACTACAGGGTTAGATCTGCAAAGTTTTTCTAAATTATTTTCTTTTTTTTTTTTTTTTTTTCAGAGGCTTAGTCAAATCTATCTATCTATATACCAAGGCTGTGTCCCACCAAAGTGGGGTAGCCTAGACAGGGCACACATTCTCGTTCCTTTCCCTCCTTCCATCCTTTCCCCAAACCCTCCTTCCGTGACTTCTCTCCCTCGTTTGTACCAGCGTCCTTTCCTCAGCGCCATCACCACTCTCTTCCTATTTGTGATATATTTTGTATTTTTTTATTGTTTACACCTCTGCTAAGGAGGCCAAGCCCAAGCCCCCTATCCATGCACTGGACAAAACGAGAAGGCAGCCAGCGTACCCAAGCGGAAAACCCCCAGGACCCGCCCCAGGCGACACAAAGGAATGAACCGGCCAGACCCAGAGCACAAACCGGACCACCACCAGCACCCAGGGATCCTCCAGAGGACCCCACAGGGTCTGGGTGCTCGTTGTCCCAGAGAGGGACAACGAGCACCCAGACACCCCCACCATCACCATCACCGCTGTCGCCCCACTTTAAATCCTACACCATTAGTCAAATCATTTGGAATATTTCTCATCATTTCACACAGTTACTTGTCTCTTTCTCAAAACAGTAAAGCTCCACTTTGCTGAGCATAACTTTGTTGAGGGTTTTGTGAGAGCTGTTTTCAGAGCGGCAAATGTTCACTATAACAAGTTCAGAGCAGCCTGCCCCTGCCCTGTCCTTGTCCTGTCCCCTATCTGGTCTTTTCCTGTCCCCTATCTGTCGTCCCGGTTCTATCCCCAACTCGTCCTGTCCCCTTCATATCCTTGTCCTGTCCCCTATCTGGCCCCGTCCTGTCATCGTCCAATCCTCCCTGTCCCTGTCCTATTCTTGACCTATCCTTGTCTTGTCTCCATCCTGTCATTGTCCTGTCCTTGACCTGTCCCCAACACGTCCTCGTCCTTTCCCCTATCTGTACTTGCCTTGTCCTGCCCTCATCATGTCTCCGCCCCCCACCTATCCTTGTCCTGTCCCCGCCCTGTCCTCGTCCTGTTCCCGTCCTGTCCTCATCACGTCCCCGTCCTGTCCTCGTCCTGTCCCCGTCCTGTCCTCATCAGGTCCTCGTCCTGTCCCCGCCCTGTCCCCATCCTGTCCCCTACCTGTCCTCGTCTTGTCTCCATCCTGTCATTGTCCTGTCCTTGTCCTGTCCCCAACACCTCCTCGTCCTTTCCCTACCTGTACTTGCCTTGTCCTGCCCTCATCATGTCTCCACCCCCCACCTATCCTTGTCCTGTCCCCGTCCTGTCCTCGTCCTGTCCCTGTCCTGTGTCAGATGTGACAGCCACAGGGCGAGAATGGAAAAGGCAGAGTTTGGACACGCTGCAGAGGAGGCTGCTCCAGAGGAGCTGGTGATTTTATCGGATCAGATGCGCCAAGATTGTTGCCAAACTTTGAAAAGGGGCCACACATCCCCTTTGAGAAAGAGGGCGTCAGGCCACACACTCCTGAGGCCCTTACAGAATCAATAACTGTCTGTATTGTGACCGCTGAAGGTGTCTTAATGTAAGAAGGCCAGAGAGTGACAGAGCATTACAGTTTTTTTCAATCGTTTTGACACACTTCTCCATTCAAAATTGACGTTTGCAAAACAGCTCACATACAAACTTAAACAGAATTTCAGCCGCCCAGCAAATGGAGTTCTTGTCTCTCATAAGCAAGTTTTATCATCAAAATTGTCAAACTTTGGGAGGATGTTTTTATGTGCTCTTTCATTCACTCATTCAAAAGCATGCACAGTTGAGATCTGCAGTCAGATCAGCAGCGATGGAGACAGGCCCTGTTTATGCAGCTCAACAACCCCACCACCTTCAAAAAGAGAAGGTTTTTGTTTTGTTTTTTTTACCTTTGTCATCAGCACGTCATGACAGTGTCAATGCCTGACAGAAAATGACACAGAATCCACATTTTTGCACAGATTTCAGCAGCAGAACAGACTATTTCAGTTTAATGGTTATTTCATCACTTTTAGTATTCACTTTTATTCTTCTTTTTTTCTCCCTCTCTCTTTCTCACTCCCATTTCTTGTTACATATTTGAAGCTCTACTAATGTGACTTTTTGATGGGATTTTGTAAGGCGTGCTATAATAAATAAAGAGGCTGTAGTAAGAGTAGTCATTTATATTGAAAAGGTGTTTGACAACATATGGAGAGACGGCCTAAAGATCACGTATAATGCTGGAATCAGTGGCAAGATGTTTTTGTGGATTCAATACTTTTAAAGTTATACATCTGTTCAAGTTAGAGTACAAAAGGATCTTTCTGAATTTGCCAATATCTTGAACAGTACCCTCACGGCTCAGTGATAAGTTGGCTTTTCCTTAACATTATGATAAATTATATTTTTCAAAACACTGACTGACTGATTTTGGAGATCCCTGTTTGATGATGGGGACATTTGGAAGATAGGTAGGATACTGACTGCTTAATGAAGCAGACCCAAGAGGCTTTAAATCGCATTGTTCAGTGAGCCAGCAAGTATGATTTTTGGTTTGAAGAGGAAAACCAGTGCTGTCTTTAAATATGTACGGGAACCCTTTGGAAAGGTGGAACTTTTTACATTTTTAGGAATATGGATGGATGAAAAATTAAGATGGAATAAGCATATTTAGGGAATGTTTCTAAATGTGAAAAGATAAATAATTTCCTTGGCTTTGGCAGGTAGCATCTGGAGAGCAGAAAGGTCAACATTGTTCATGATGTATGAAGCTCTGATTCGACCCTCGTGGACCATGGCTTTTTGTTTATGGAGCGATCGCTAAAACTTGATAAAGTCCAGACAAGAGCCCTAAGAATCTGCAGCAGTACTTTCAGGACTACTATTCCTGCACGTCTGGTTGAGATGGGGGAGGTTCAATGGTATGTCAGACAATAGCCTTCAGTATTGGGCACGTTGGCTGGGCTCAAACATGATTCGGCTGCACAGTGTCTGCTAAGTCATTACAGGGAGAAGAGAACAGACGGGTCAAAAGACACAGGCTCTAAGTGGGCAGGGTTTGGGGTTCATTGATTTCGATTACAGCTGTCATGTGAGTGATTGTCTTTGTGTGTTCTCTGCAGAGCTTCTTGTCATTTGGCGAGCTTTGCTTTGGATTGAGGAGAACAGACCTAAAGAATCTTGTACATACTGTATTCAGATTCTGCTGCTGCGTTGCTGACAATAAGGAATACTAAAGAGGTACTGCCCTCTCTCCATCGGGGAGCGTCAGCTGGGTCAGGAGTATGTTTTGTTTGAATTCCTGGGCACTGTGGCATCTTGGGTAATGAGATGGCCAGAAAATTCTCTAGAGAATCTCTTTATAAAGATGCAGTTGATACTAGGATTCCTTTAGGTAAATATGAGTGTGTTAGCCTTTTTAAAAATGTTGTTGACCATCTGTGGCAGAGCGTGTAGGAAAATGAGTCAAGACAAAGGCACACTTTTAGAAACCAACCTTCAATTAGGACTAATAGGCTCTCTTTAACGTTTAGCTGAAAAGATCAGGTCATTATCAAGACTCAGACTGAGGCATTGTGGGCATTGTGAGCTGGCTGCTTGCCTCAAAGTAACTGGCAAACACACAATCAGACTTTGTAGTTATGGACAGCTGGAAACAGAAAAACACATTTATTGTTTTGTCAAAAATATGCATCAGAGAGAGAGTGCTTCAGTGAGTTGACAGACTTGGGGTTTAAAGTGTTTTCGATAATAACTATATTCTCTGAATTGTGTACTTCTTGCTTGATTGACAGAGCTGTAATTAAATTCCTTCTCTTCACCGACCTCTACCCACAAATTTAAACGGTAGCTAAGTAACTGTCTTTTACCTGTGGGTGGCAGCGTTATGCTTATCAGCGTACAGCCTGCAGGAAATTATTGAAAGAAAAGAGGCTGCCGAACCTGGACCTGGAGCTGTCTGTGGCAGAGAGAGAAGTGTCTGCAGCCAACACAGTGGACAAAGATTTGTTTTTCAATGGAATAGACCTTGACCTTGATAAGTAAATATAATTGTATGTTGACGTTGACATAATTTTAGGGAAACTGTAAGACGGGCAGGCATTGGCATCTTATCGGTGCAAAGCCTCGAGAAAAACAGATAATAAATGGTGAATAATGCTGTAATGTAAGAATAGAGGGAGTGTTCACTCCTGCAGATGCAGGTCAGTGTCCTTAATCGTGGGCCTGTTTATGCATTGGGATTAGTGCAGTAGTAGTAGTAGTAGTAATCTGCACAGTAGTTCTTAGTGTTCACAGACACTTTTAGTCTGACTTCAGTGGCTGCGCCTGAGCCTCTTCTGGTCAGATGGTACTATTCACCTACAAGAGACTTTTAATACCACTGCTCCACTGAGAGACAGGAAATCATTCTGTCGCCATCGAACTCTGACTGTGCAGTAAGATCCTCTTGTAGAGTCACTGTGCAATATTCAATACACTTGTAAAATGGTACATGGTCATGTAAAAAACATACATTTACTTTGATCAGACCTGGGTTTAGTTGGAAAAATGTATTGTATTGTATTCTATTGTGATAGTATATTTAACTTGGTTTCTTATTCTTATTTGATAACTCTGATTTTCTTCTGCTGGTCAGCTACATGTCAGTTGCAAAAGGAATTTCCCCTTGTGGATGTATTTTGTCCTCTTTGGATTAGAAATCTATACATTTTTTCACCTTGATACCGTTATTTGGCTAGCGCGCTAACTTGAGTTGAAGCTTTGGATGCACGGCACTCAACGAATGTGTCTCTGTTGTAACACTGAGGTAAACATCTGCGCTCAGTGCACAACAATTGCAGACACGGAATAAAAGCAGAAATAGGAAAGAAACGTGTGTTTATAAGTGTTATATGCATCATATTTATGAAGACGAGTTGTCAATTTAATTCTTTTATATTCTTAAAAAAATATGGATTACACAAGTCGCCAGTTAAGGATTGGGGAGCCGCATGTGGCTCACGAGCCGCACAACGAGTAACACTGCAATAAAGGCTCAAGTTGCTTTTAAACAATAATTGAAAAGCCTGATCTGAATCTGTTGGAGAAAAGCTGTTTGTCTGGCAGGCTCAGTATCAGGCTATAAGTGGGACTTCTTTATTTACGAAGGCAGTAGCATGCAGGTCACTTTCTTACTGGGCACAGGTCTATGTGGATTATTTGAACATTTAATATTTCTGTTCTGATCTTCTGAAGAAAAAGGTGAACAGGGACGCTCCAGCACCTCAGAAAACACTCTGGACTCCAGAGCTTACCGGGGCAGTATGTGGTGGATTTGATGCTCTTGGTCCTGTGCAGAGAGCAGAACAAAGGGTGAAGTTCCAGTGCACCAGAAGAGAAACTCTCATCATATAGAGCTGACAGAGGCTGGACCCATCAGCACAGCAGGGAGCAGGGAGCGAACACAAGACACTCTCAAGTGGAGGAAAACCTCCTGTCAAATGTTTCACCTGTGACATACTCTTGTGCTTTCAGCTGCAATATTGTTTTATTGTTTTATTATGTAATATTCATTTTCATAACTAATAGAGCAGAGTTCCTCGAGGTATAAGCTCTAAGGAAAGTGTAGGGTTCACCTCCAAATAAGACTGATCTGATAATAAATCAGTGTAATCCCGAGTGTTCTACGACTTATCTGATAATGTTACGTTTAAACTGATTAAATTACACTGAGCAAAAACATAAATGGAACACTCACAAATCTGTGTAAACCTCTGTTAGTGAGCACTGCTGAGATAATCCCTCCCACCTCACAGGTGTGGCACATCAAGATACTAATTAGAAACCATGAATATTGCACAGATGTCACAATACTTTTAGTTTTTTGGGGGGTCTGGGGTCATAATCCAGGCAGAGTCTGGTGTGAGCATCATTTACCTCACGCAGTGCTGCACATCTCTTCACATAGAGTTCACCGGCCTGTGGAATTCAGAAAAGTGTTTCTTTATATTTTACAACTTTTTTGCTATACACCATCTCTTCTGCTATTTTGTGTCAGCGCCACATACAGGCCTGTTAGATGTATTACAGTGGTTTGTGGACACACTGAAACTACAGTGGTTTTGTTTTCGTCTGTAAAAGCCCTATGTTCAGCTCCTTCTTCTCCAGCGCTGAAACTTGCAACGCAAGTAAGGATCTCATGAGAGGCTTTCTGATTGGAGAATCCAAACACCAAATTATAACCATAACTTGTCCGTCATGTCCAATGTCTTTGGAATTAAGAATCAACATTACAATCGTTATCAGTAAATTTGATCTGAACATGCAAAGTTGAATAAAAGTTATTCAAAAGCCTTTCTTATCGCAAATCTGTGTTTATAAAATAGTTAAAGTTGTTAAATGGATAGAGCGGACGATATATAATAGGGTCTACAATTGATTTTGTGTGTATTTTCATTTTCAATATTTCTACAGACACGCAGGAGCAACCTCTGTCCCGCACACAAATCTGTTTATTTTACGGGATGGCAGGGGAAGCGCAGCTTCTGATTGGTTGCCTCTCTATGCTTTGCTTCTGCTGCCTCCGAGCAAAAAACAAACCTGCGTGCCACGTGGCAGTGTCAGTGTAGACTCAAAGCTGTGGCTGGAGCCTGGTCATTCTACACGACTCACTCTTGACTCTTTTTTTCCAATTGCGTCGCACTGACTTGATCTCAGCGAAGGAGCAAAAGCTAATCGCCTTGAAGCAACTCGGTCTGTGCAACAATACAACAATAAATTGGGCCAAACAGGACATGCCAAGAATTACTAAGACGGTGTGCAGGCGGCTGGTCCAGACCAAAAAGTCCAGGGCCGATTTTTTCCTCCCAGTCCAGGCCTGGTCAGAGCACCTTCATCTTCTCCAGTGAAATAACGGGCACACTTGTCTAATGCTTCATACTGAATATGAGCTGTATTCCCCGCCCGGTGCAGTGTGGCTAAGGGCTGACAATCATCCAGAGCCTCGGGCCAGGCCTGAGGCCTCACATCGGCTCACAGACCGGTGATTAAAAACGACTCCGAGCGGAACACTGAAGCAGAACAGAGCCGGGGACACAGAGGACTGTCCGTAACCTCAGATGAATGGTGTTTCTCTGGGTCAATACATTCACAGCCTGTAGTGATGTCGAGACACATTATTCTGACTCTTTAAACTTATCTTGTTATTTTTGTTTGCGAACTTAAAATTATTATACTGGGGTTACTCTCAGGTCAGAGAAACAAACAAACAAACAAATGGAAACTTGAAAACAGCTTTAAAGGTGCATAATATAATGGCAAGTTGTGGGTCAGATCTGTGGAGGGGCAAACCTGCCCACAGTAAGAATGCATGTTTTTCAAACTTCTCAAACAATGCAAGTTTGGGAAGTTTTTTGTTTGTTTGTTTGTTTGTTTGTTTGTTTGCTTGTTTGTTTGTTTGTTTGCAATATATTAATCATAATGAAATAAATGCTGCAGACCACAAGCAGGTGGCAGACTCCTCACCTCAAAGGTGGACCCCTTGACCCCTTTACTATGACTATGTAATCTGTCATTTGACCCACCCTTCAGTGGGACATCTCCAGATCCAGATCTTGAGCTAGTCTTGGTCAGGACCACCATAAGTGGAGTATTTTACTATGCATGTTTTTGGTTTGATGGGAGAAACCAGACAGGGGGAGAAAATGCAAACTTCACACAGAAAGACCTGGTCCAGGAGTCGAACCTTCTTGCTGTGAGAAGAAAGTGCTAGCCACTCTCCCTCTGTTCCGTTTCACCGTTTACCTAGTAACTTCATCTTGGGATAACAAAAACAAACTGTATTTTCAAGCCTGCCAACCTTGGGACTTGTTTTTATTTTTGCGTGTCACGTTGATGTCACGGCCCATCACTTCATCGTGGATGAAACCACCCCGACCACAGTCCTGCCTCAATAGACTTTGAAGCAGCGTCAGTACGTCCTGAGCAGGGCACTCCCCAATGGGCCCAGTATGCAGATAGCAACACTTAGACCCTCAATGCAGAAAGCCCACTCATATCTTACATCTCCCCCTGCAGTTTATAGACAGATTATGCAGCCCTCTCTCGAGCCCTACACTGTGAAGCGCCTTCTGTAAGCACACTGTCCTCGGTCATGGTTTGGCCCATTATATTCATTCAGATCTGTGCATTTGATCATGTGACTAAAGCCTAGTAAACAGTGCAGCTCTCTCGTAACTTATGAGTTTTACAATGTGATGCAATTTACCCCCAAATTCCACCTGATGTGCCTCCGCTCCATTGCGCTGTGCTACATATTGCGCAGAACTTACGCAGCCATCAGAATGAATGAAGCCTGTTCTACATCTCGCGCCTAGGCTCCGCCAATCTGCCGTTCTCTGACAGAAATTCAAATTTTTTTTTCTTCTGCACCAGAGTCCGACCAGATCAAGAGCCCCGCAGTTCGCAAAAACATAAACTGTGGTTTATTCGGACCACATTTTGTCTGAATAATGACATGTATTAAACTTTTTGTTACTCAGTAGGCAAATATTGTTCACAATCAATACCACCAGAAACAGACTGACAGAATGGTAATGGCCAACCAGACATTGTGGTGGTGCAAAAAAAAAGAAAAGGATACATAATCCTGTCTAAAGCGAACCAGTGGAAACAAGCCTCTGTTGAGGAACAACTACTGTGGAACAATCCGGGGACCTGTATGTTTTCAAATTGAAATTTTCACAGAATTTCTGTTGCACATTCATATAAAGAGACAGGACAACAGCGTGACAGAGGATCAGAGAGCTGTATTGATTTCAAGCTGTGTTTAGACATTTGGTACACAGACTCTGATGTACTGTGGTGACAAGTAGCTCACATTCAAACTCCTTGATCCAAAATGCTGTAAAATCCCAATCGACAGGCCACATGAAGCCGCCTTTCATTCTCGGGCCTTGTTTCCAGGAGGGATCAGACAACTTCAAAGTAAACGTTCTTAATCATACATAGGCTACTGACAGAGAATATAAACACATGTGTGTCTTCATGTGCTCTGGGATTTATGGTAACTAACTATGTTCAAGAACAGTAGGGAATTAGATGCTGAGATAACCTTTGACCTGTGAGAGACCTAACATAAAATGACAGCAAAAATTTAGTTTTCAATATTTTACTCTCATCTCTGCTTTCATTTGGCATTACTTAAAAAGTGCCATGTGGTGATATTTTTTTTCAAAAGTGGACAAATGTTTAGTGGTCTGTGGGGTTTGACCTGATGTTAATTTCTTGTTTACAGTTTATGCAAATGAGTCCTGGAACCAGGAGATGACCCAGCCCAGTCCAAATGTCAGTGGGTCAGAGAGAAGGCTGCACCTGGACCAGGACTTGCGGAAGTGAAAGAACAATGCACCGAATTAAGAAACTGTGAGTGTCTGCAAAAGCGCCACATAAGACTAATGATTAATTATTCTTGTTCTTATTTATTGTTATTATTCACAGCGACCATGTGGAATTCAACTCAAGGATTAGAATGAAGAGGGAAAAGAAAATGTTATTTCACAGAGAATTGTTGATAAATTAAAGGCTCAATTCCAAGTTTGTGATGAAGAGACGGTCTCCATGAAGTGGACCACTCTGGAGGATGCACACAACAAACATGAAAGCCCCCTCCAATCCCAGGGGAGTCAACATATTCTCCATTTCCCAATAGTTGAAACTCTGTTGTTGACAGGTCAGAGGTCGATAGGTCAGAGGGAGACAGGTCAGAGGGAGACAGGTCAGAGAGAGACAGGTCAGAGAGAGACAGGTCAGAGGGAGACAGGTCAGAGAGAGACAGGTCAGAGAGAGACAGGTCAGAGAGAGGCAGGTCAGAGAGAGACAGGTCAGAGAGAGACAGGTCAGAGGGAGACAGGTCAGAGAGAGAAAAGTCAGAGGGAGACAGGTCAGAGAGAGACAGGTCAGAGGGAGACAGGTCAGAGAGAGACAGGTCAGAGAGAGACAGGTCAGAGGGAGACAGGTCAGAGAGAGACAGGTCAGAGAGAGACAGGTCAGAGGGAGACAGGTCAGAGGGAGACAGGTCAGATAGAGACAGGTCAGAGAGAGACAGGTCAGAGAGAGACAGGTCAGAGAGAGACAGGTCAGAGGGAGACAGGTCAGAGAGAGACAGGTCAGAGGGAGACAGGTCAGAGGGAGACAGGTCAGATAGAGACAGGTCAGAGAGAGACAGGTCAGAGGGAGACAGATCAGATAGAGACAGGTCAGAGAGAGACAGGTCAGAGGGAGACAGGTCAGAGGGAGACAGGTCAGAGAGAGACAGGTCAGAGGGAGACAGATCAGATAGAGACAGGTCAGAGAGAGACAGGTCAGAGAGAGACAGGTCAGAGGGAGACAGGTCAGAGAGAGACAGGTCAGAGAGAGACAGGTCAGAGAGAGACAGGTCAGAGGGAGACAGGTCAGAGAGAGAAAAGTCAGAGGGAGACAGGTCAGAGAGAGACAGGTCAGAGGGAGACAGGTCAGAGAGAGACAGGTCAGAGGGAGACAGGTCAGAGAGAGACAGGTCAGAGGGAGACAGGTCAGAGGGAGACAGGTCAGAGAGAGACAGATCAGAGAGAGACAGGTCAGAGAGAGACAGGTCAGAGAGAGACAGGTCAGAGGGAGACAGGTCAGAGAGAGAAAAGTCAGAGGGAGACAGGTCAGAGAGAGACAGGTCAGAGGGAGACAGGTCAGAGGGAGACAGGTCAGAGGGAGACAGGTCAGAGAGAGACAGGTCAGAGGGAGACAGGTCAGAGAGAGACAGGTCAGAGAGAGACAGGTCAGAGGGAGACAGGTCAGAGAGAGACAGGTCAGATAGAGACAGATCAGAGAGAGACAGGTCAGAGAGAGACAGGTCAGAGGGAGACAGGACAGAGAGAGACAGGTCAGAGAGAGACAGGTCAGAGGGAGACAGGTCAGAGAGAGACAGGTCAGATAGAGACAGATCAGAGAGAGACAGGTCAGAGAGAGACAGGTCAGAGGGAGACAGGTCAGAGAGAGACAGGTCAGAGGGAGACAGGACAGAGGATTAGAGGTCAGAGGTCGACAAGTATTTTTCTAAAGACATGGTTTGAGAATAACACAATGTTGGAAAGCCAACGGATAACTCCAGATGGTACTTTAATGTCTTGGGAAGTTTTCTTACATTTATAATATGACTGTGGCACCTGCTGAATTAATATGATCATAAAAGCCACCTCCAGTGGTGTTAAATTGTTAAGCAGTCGTTCTTCTTATCTCAGTCCATTTTCTCCTCCAAAACTGTGTGACACATTGTGTGGGAAAATATGTCTCTCAAGATCAAGTAAAAGTAACACAAATATATGAAAACATTTTAAAAGTGATATTATTACAAAACCCCATACTCTCTACTACTGGAACTAAACATGCTCACATGCTCCCAAAATCAACTGGAATAGAGTCTGGATCTTGTCCAATAAGTATTTTTTTAATAAGGTTGTGCCGTAATGGGAATGGCTAACTCCTCTCTTGCATCAAAGACTCTGCAGACGCGTTTGTCTTTACGCAGGTTTATTGACGTTTGAAAAGGTGAAACTAAAAAATAGACATAACACAAATTACAATATACCTATCACAGTACATATAAAACACCAAGCAAGTTTGCCTGTAGCTAATTAACATCACACGGATGGTGAAATGCACAAAAATAACAATGGACACTAAAACACAAGTAAACTGTGACTTATGTTGTTGGTCCCCAAAAGACGAGCCCTCGTGCTGCCGTGCTTACTGCCTTTCATTGTTCACTTCCGTGTAATAAAGTTCTATTGAAAACAACATGTGCTCTACTTGTAACACCAAAAGTGTCCACTAGATGACGCCACAAACAAAGGAAAATCGAACAATACAAAGACCAGGTAAAATGTGCATTTTCAACATTGAACTACTTATGCAAAACAGAACACTCCCCGTCTGGCGTGATAAAACGCCACTAATAAACACTTTAAGAGGGAACTAATACAACAACTTCTGAAATTGGTCTAGTGAAAACCTTTGTACCATCTGATTTGACAACCTTAACCTCTACAGTACGGACTTTACCATCTCTAGATGGAAACACCTGAGTAATGAGTCCGAGAGGCCATTGGTTTCTGGGTATTTGACTGTCCTTGAGCACAACAGTACTCCCTGGAGTAACATTTGGTTGGTCGGATTGCCATTTGCGACGTGGCTGAAGAGTGGGTAGGAATTCTTTTCTCCATTTGTCCCAGAAGGTGTTTGACAGGTGCTGGACCTGCCGCCACTGATGCTTGTAATGGTCTGCCACTGAAAAGTCGCCTGCTGGAGCTTGAAGTGGAGACGATTTTTGAGTGAGCAGAGTAGCTGGCGTCAGAATAAATGGGTCACTAGGATCCACTGAAACAGGAACAAGGGGCCTAGCGTTTATGATAGCTGACACCTCTGACATAAAGGTGACAAGAACGTCATGAGTGAGTTTAGTGTTTTTGAGCTGGAAAAACATTGTGTCCAATATCCTTCGTGCAAGACCAATCATCCTTTCCCACGAGCCGCCAAAGTGAGACGCGTGTGGTGGATTAAAAGTCCATGTGCATCCCTGTTCTTTCAAGTAGGTTTGTATAGTTGTATTGTCCATGTTTGAGGGGATTTTGAGTTCTCTACATGCACTCACAAAGTTTGTGCCTCTATCTGACCGAATGGTTTTGACAGGTCCTCTGATAGCTAGAAACCGTCTAAGTGCATTAATGAAACTAGATGTGTCAAGTGACTCAATCACTTCGATGTGAACTGCTCTTATACTTAAGCATGTGAAAATAACAGCCCACCTTTTGTTTTGAATAACATGTCCCCTAGTTCTTTTTGAAGATACGAACCATGGACCAAACACATCTATGCCCACGTTTGTGAATGGAGGGTCTGTAGAGAGACGGTCTGGAGGGAGGTCAGACATTTTCTGTGTGCTGAGAGGAGCACGAAGTCTTTTGCAAGTTGTGCAATTGAAGATGGTTGCACTAACCTTTCTTTTGCCTCCTACAATCCACCAACCTGCGGCCCGAACAGCTCCTTCTGTGAACAGGCGACCTTGGTGATGAGTTTGTTCGTGGTAGTGCCTTATGAGAAGTGCTGCAACGTGATGGTGACCAGGAAAGATGAGAGGGTTCTTTTCGTTTTGGTTTATATTTGAGTTTGCAATGCGACCACCTACTCGTAAGAGTCCGTTTTCATCCAAGAAGGGGTCTAAGTTCTTTAAAGGGCTGGTTTTTGAGAGTGTTTCTTGTTTTTGTACACACTTTATTTCATCTGCGTACACATCCTTCTGCACTGCTTGTACAACAACATTTTGTGCTTGATTAAACTCATCTACAGTGAGTCCTGTTTCACAGTAGTGCCAGCCATTGCACTGTTTGGGTTTGCGTGAAGACGAACTGAAGTTGTGAATGATGTGCAGTAAACGAGCGAGTGCACGGGTGAGTGATTTCCAGGACGAAAACTTTGTAAATCTCTGAGAGCCAAGGTGGTTGGAATAGGTAGTGGTTTTGAGTGTGGACACCTGTGGTCTGACTTCTGAGTCAGTGCTGGGCTCAACAAGGTCATATGTGTTGTTGGAAAAGATTGATTTTGGAACAGAATGTCTGGGCCGATAAGCCAGTTACTTAAGCAACTGGTAAGCAGGAACACAACGTGTGCCGTGATCTGCGGGGTTCTGACTACTGGCTATGTAATGCCACTGACTGGGCTGAGATGACCGGCGGATTCTGTTTACACGGTTGCTAACATAGACATAAAATCTACGTGTCTCGTTATAGATATAACCTAAAACAACTTTACTGTCTGTATAAAATGTGGTGTTGTCTAGTTCAATGTCTAGTTCGTCTGAGATTAGATCTGCAAGCTCTACAGCTAACACAGCGGCACTAAGCTCTAATCTTGCGATGGTCTGATCAGGGCGTGGAGCTAACTTTGCTTTCCCCATCACAAAGCCAACTTGACAGTTTCCTACAGCATCCGTAACTCTAAGATAGGCTACTGCTGCGATGGCCTTAGTGGACGCATCAGCGAAAACGCACAGTTCCTTCTTTACTGCAGTAGAAGGTGAGATGTCTGTATACACTCTGGGAATCGACAGTTTAGACAGTTCTTTGAGCGAGTCTTTCCAAAGTGTCCAAGTTTCTTCCATTTCTGGGGGCAATGGGGCATCCCAGTCTCCATTCTCTATGTTGAGTTCTCGCAGGATTGACTTTCCCTGTATGGTGACTGGCGCTACAAAGCCTAGCGGGTCATAGAGGCTGTTTATTGTTGATAAAACGCCTCGCCTAGTGAAGGGCTTAGTCTCATCTGAAGTCTTAAAGGTGAAACAGTCTTTCTGGATGTCCCACAGAAGACCAAGACTACGTTGCATAGGGACAGAATCGGCTTCAAAGTCTAACTCTTTTAGGTCTTTTGCGTGGTCTTGTTCTTGTGGTTGTCACGGAACCACAAGAAACGCAAGTAGTTCCTGTCTTCCTGGCGGACGCTGAAACAATAAAACATTTGCTCAATGTCTGCAGTAAACGCTACTGCTTCTTTCCTGAAGCGCATTAGTACTCCGAGCAGTGAGTTATTAAGGTCTGGTCCTGTTAACAGCACATCATTTAAAGACACGCCTTCATGCTTGGCGCTGCTGTCAAAGACTACCCTGATCTGTTGGGGTTTTCTTGGATGGTAAACGCCAAATAGTGGCAAATACCAACATTCTTCTCCGTCTTCCAAAGGAGGAGCGATTTCTGCATGTCCATTTTTGAATATTTTGTCCATGAAGTTTGTGAAATGTTCTTTCATTTCCTCTTTTCTTTCGAAACTGCGGACAAGTGACATGAGGCGATTTAGTGCTTGTGGCCTGTTGTTTGGTAGTTTTTGACGCTGTGATTTGAAGGGCAATGGAGCTGTCCAATTACCATCTTTGTTCTGTGTTAGTCCTCCTTCCATTGTTTTCAGAAATGCCTTGTCTTGAATGGAAGGTGCGATGTAATTGTCAAGTCTGGTTTGTTTGAACACATTACATCCTAGGTGGTCGGGTTCATACATGGTGCTGTCACTGTAAGGGATTTGTATGTCGCAATGCTTTTCTTTTATACTGTACACATTGGGACACGGTTCGAACATTGTGGGACGACCTTTTTCAGTTGTACTAATGAAAAGAGTTTTTACTGCCAAGGTTTTGTGGACATCACCTAAACACACGTTTCCTACTATGACCCACCCCAGGTCAAGTTTTTGTGCATAGGGTGCGTTGTGAGGGCCACTTATCTGCTTGCGGACTTTGTGAACTCTTACTACGTCCCGCCCAAGGAGCATGAGTATTTGAGCGTTAGAGTTCAGGTCAGGGATGAGATGAGCGACAGACTTGAGGTGATTGTGGTGCATTGCCGCACTTGGAGTTGGAATCTCATCTCTGTCATTTGTAATGTTTTTGCATTCAATGAGGCTAGGCAGTGGGATTTGGACTGTGCCATTTAGGGCTTCCACGACGTAACCAGTAGCTCTCCTACCCATAGTCTCTTCAACACCTGCACATGTTCTAAGTGAATAGGGAGAACTAGGACCACAGTCATTGAACAACTCAAAAAACTCTGGGCGGACTAATGATCTGTTACTCTGTTCATTATGAATGGCATAGAGTGGTACTGCTTTGTCTGGACAGCCCGCAGGATAAACGTTCACAAGACAAATTTTAGAACATGATCTACCAGCCTCACCTTTACCGCAAACCTGAGTGCATTTTGACGTTATCTCATCAAGCTGTGTGTTGCGTGGCTCCCCGCCATGCTCTGCTGGCGGCTCTGCGTTTGGTTCTTGTTCTATCTGCCATGGGGCTGGGCCGGAGTGGAGCGCAGCGCAGTGTTTTTCATTGCCACACTCTGAACACTGGAGTTTGACTTCACAGTCCTTCGCAATATGTTTGGACGAGGCACAGCATCTGAAGCAGATATTGTTTTCTTTTAGAAAAGTTTTTCTCTCATCAAGTGGTTTCATGCGAAAGGTTCTGCATTTTGTAAGCGGATGAGCCTTTTTGTGGAGTGGGCAGAGTTTGTCACTATCTGCACTTTTATTTGCATGAATGTGTGTGTCTGGATTTGGGCCAGGACCTACGTCTGTTTTGTGCACTGATATTTCTTTTTGTCTGTTTGCTCTCCAAGGGGGTTTCTCTGGTTTGGGAGGAGCATAAGCAGGTGAGTTGAACTGGAAGCTAGGGTCATTCCTAGCGTTAGCCTCTTGCGCGACAAAGTTCACAAAAACACTGAATGGTGGGTATGTGACACCGTTTTGACGTTTGTAGTTTGCTCCAACTGTTATCCATTTTTCTTGTAGGTTAAATGGAAGCTTTTGGATAATGGGGTTTACACCTCTAGCTGTGTCTAGAAATGAGAGGCCAGGAAGGTCCCCTTCGGCTTTAGCGCACTGCATTTCCATTAGTAAGTCGCTAAACTTTCTAAGCTTCACATAGTCTTTGGATGTGATCTTTGGAAAAGAGTCTACTCTTCTAAAAAGAGCATCCTCAATCACTTCAGCTGAGCCGTAACATTGTTCAAGTCTACCCCAGATCATCTCCAGACCTGCTACTGGATTGTTAATGTGTATGGCTCTGATTTGCTCAGCATGCTCAGCAGATTCTTTGCCAAGCCATTTTAACATCAAGTCCATTTCTTCACTTGCTGTCAAGTCTAACCCTCGAGTTGCATTGTTGAAAGAGCGCTTCCATGCTCTATAGTTTTGTGGCTTATCATTAAACTGAAGAAGCCCTGTTGCAACTATTTCCCTGCGAGCAAAGTACCTGATAAAGTCACTTACATTACTGTCCCTAAGCTCTTGGTAAGGGGTGTAATGTGTGGATGCTGACACCTTGTGGGACCAGCTGGTATTGTCAGGATTTACAGGACGGGAGAAGGCACTCGCTGGAACATGCTGGGAGTAGTTGGCATTTGGAAGTGAAGCATATTTATTGTCATTCCCTCCGCTGGGATGTAATAACACATTGCTAGTGTCCTCCTGTTTGAGTTGCATTTTTGTATCATTGGTTTGTAATGGCTCTGAATGGCAACTTTTTACACCGTTTACAAATGTAGCTTGGGTAATAACATACTGTTTTGTACGTTCAGCTGTTTCAGAAGGAGTAGGGTCACTTTGTGCATCTAGCTGTGAAGTGACAGCTGCTTCTAATGCCTCTGCTTCTGCTATAGCTGAAGCTAAATCTTTTTCTTGCTGTAACAGCTCAATAGATGCTTCGAGTTTAGCTTTTTCTAATTTCAAACTAATTTCTTTTCCTGCAAAGTTGAGACGGGCCCTTGCTGCCTCAGCTTTTGCTCTTGCTTTGGCTGCTGCTGAACCTGTAGACCCAGCTTCTGACCGGGTTTTGTAGGATGCTGCCTTGTTGTATGAAGCCTTGCTGGAAGGAGCCTTGATAGATGGTGCGTTGCACGGTGTGCTGTCCGATGATGAAGCCTTAGACGAAGCTTTGGCAGATAGAGCTTTGTCGGCCATTGCTGCGTTGACTAGGTGACGATTACTGGAACACTGCTGTATGCCGTGCTGCTTGAGGCGTAGTAGTGATCAGCGTAGATTCACTCTCTAGTCGCAGGGGGGATGACCACGGAATCTCCAGCGTGGATGCCGCCGTTTCACTGTGCCGTAATGGGAATGGCTAACTCCTCTCTCGCATCAAAGACTCTGCAGACGCGTTTGTCTTTACGCAGGTTTATTGACGTTTGAAAAGGTGAAACTAAAAAATAGACATAACACAAATTACAATATACCTATCACAGTACATATAAAACACCAAGCAAGTTTGCCTGTAGCTAATTAACATCACTGATGGTAAAATGCACAAAAATAACAATGGACACTAAAACACAAGTAAACTGTGACTTATGTTGTTATGAACGGACACAAAGTACATACCGGCGATGCAACCTCACAATAAAAAACGTTTGTGGTCCCCAAAAGACGAGCCCTCGTGCTGCCGTGCTTACTGCCTTTCATTGTTCACTTCCGTGTAATAAAGTTCTATTGAAAACAACATGTGCTCTACTTGTAACACCAAAAGTGTCCACTAGATGACGCCACAAACAAAGGAAAATCGAACAATACAAAGACCAGGTAAAATGTGCTTTTTCAACATTGAACTACTTATGCAAAACAGAACAAAGGTTAAAGAAATCTCTTACAAAATAATTCACAAAATATACCCTGTAAAACATTTTAAAGCTAATTCAAGAAAGATTCATTCATTCATTTTCTACCGCTTGGTCCTGTTAGGGGTCGCGGGTGACTGGAGCCTATCCCAGTGACTTTGGGCCTTAGACGGGGTACACCCTGGACAGTGGCCATCTCATCGCAGGGCTAACACAGAGAGACAAGTCAGACAGACAGACAGACCATTCAGAGGGACAGGTCCGAGGTTAGAGGGAGACAGGTCAGAAAGAGACAGGTCAGAGGGACACAGGTCAGAGGGACACAGGTCAGAGAGACAGGTCAGAGGGACACAGGTCAGAGAGAGACAGGTCAGAGGGACACAGGGCAGAGAGAGACAGGTCAGACCAAGAGAGACAGAGAAAGAGAGAGAGACTGACAGACAGTGAGGGTGAAGACAGGCAGAGACAGAGAATAGCAGGATGTTACATGTATATGCATGTTTTATTTGTGTGCATTTATTGTGAAAGTGCCTTTACTGTGTGTGCTTTTGTTTTACTGAACCCAGCTCCTCATTCCTGGTGAACTGTTGTAACCACAGAGAGATAAACACTGTAACTGACTTTCAAATGTTTATTCTGTAAATAAGTGTATTTTATGTTCAGTTGCTTTATCTGTAGTTACGTGGCCATGCTCCCTTATTTTAGAACCCTAGAACCTTTATTGGCCTTTAAAGCAAGAAGGGAGAGAACAGGAGTGAGACAGAGAGAAAGAGAGAGGCAGACGGAGAAAGAGAGATACTCACAGAAGTAGAGAGAGAAGACTGAGTAAGAGAGAGGACGCGGGAGAGACAACCGACGACGGGACCGAGACAACGAGAGAGACAGAATATCTCCTAAAAACAACATGCCTGACCTTTTCAGGCTTGTTCACGGTCTTCATCCTTCTCCTTCAGCTCCTCGTTTATAAAAAGACTTTGTGAGTTACACCTAAGTCTGGCACTCCATAATCGTTAAACCTGGTACACAGCTTCACCTGCAGGTCACCACTGGATCTGTGGGTGATAATACAACTGAGATACCTCTTTACAGTCAATAAGACACACTGTTACAGCATAGACTCTTTACACTGCCACGACACCCAGAGGTGAGAAAGATGCTCATTTCTGTTGTTGCAGAAATTAGCATCTTTCTCACCTCTGGGTGTCGTGGTATAATCCATCATATTTACACTGTAATTTGTTCATTAATATGTATTATGTATGTATCCCATTTATCCATCCATCCATCTGTCCATCTTCTACCGCTTATCTGGGGCTGGGTTGCAGGGGAAGCAGTCTAACCAGGGACTCCCAGACTTCTTTCACCCCAGACACTTCCTCCAACTCCTCCAAGGGGATCCCAAGGTGTTCCCAGGCCAGCTGTGAGACATCACTGCAGACGCTGCACCGATCCGCCTGTCAATCTCACGCTCCATCCTTCCCTCACTCGTAAACAAGACCCTGAGATACTTGACCTCCTCCACTTGAGGCAAGGACTCTCCACCCACCCGGAGAGGGCAAGCCACCTTTTCCCCATCAAGGGGCCTTCACACTCTGCTGCAAACCGTAGCAAACCACAGCTACGAGCCGCCGCATCGACGATGGAGGTGGAGAACATGGTTCACTCGGACTCAATCTGGGAGAAGTTCTCCCGGTGGTGTAAGTTGAAGACCCTGATGACAGAGGGCTCTGCCAGATGTTTCCAGCAGACTCTCACGTTACGCTTGGGCCTGCCAAGTCTGTACGGCTTCCTCCACCACAAGTGGATACAATTCACCAGCTCTGCCTCTTCACCCGAGTGTTAAAGACACGCGGCCAAAGGTCAGATAACACAACAACAAAGTCAATCATCGACCTCCGGCCTGTGTCCTGGTGCCACGTGCACTGATGGACAGCCTTGTGCTTGAACATGGTGTTCGTTATGGACAAACTGTGACTAGCACAGAAGTCCAATAACTGAACACCACTCGGGTTGAGATCAGGGGGGCTGTTCCCCCGATTACCCCTCTCCAGATGTCACTGTTGTTGCCAACATGGGTGTTGAAGTCCCCCAGTAGTACAACGGAGTCCTCGGGCAGTGCACTGTCTAGTGCCCCTCCCAGGGACTCTAAGAAGACCTGGTACTCTGCACTGCTGTTCGGCCCTTAGGCCGCCACAACAGTGAGAGACCTGTCCAAGACCCGGAGATGCAGGGACACGACCCTCTCATTCACCGGGGTAAACTCCAACACGTAACGGCTGAGCTGTGGGGCTATGAGCCCACACCAGCCCGCCGCCTCTCCCCGCGGGCAACGCCAGAGAAATGAAGCGTCCAGTCCCTCTCGAGGAGACGGGTTCCAGAGCCCAGGCTGTGCGAGCAGGTGAGGCCGACTATATCTTGTCGGTAACGCTCGACCTCCCGCACAAGCTCAGGCTCCTTCCCCCCCAGCGAGGTGACATTCCATGTCCCTAGAGCCAGTTTCTGTGTCCGGAGATCCGGTTGTTGAGGCCTCTGCCTTCGACTGCTGCCCAGATCACTTTGCACGCCCCCTTATGGATCCTCCCGCAGGTGGTGGGTCCACGGAAGGATGGCTCCATGATACTCCTTGCTCGACGGCAAGTGCCTGGTGGCCATTGAGCACCCACCCCAGGCCTGGCTCCAGGGTGGGGCCCCAGTGACGCTAATCCGGGCACCGTGACCAACCTCGTTGTTTTTCTATTCATAAAGGGCTTCTGAATCGCTCTTGGTCTGACCGTCACCCAGGACCTGTTTGCCATGGGTGACCCTACCAGGACCATGAAGCCGGACAACATAGCTCCCAGGATCATTTGCTATTCAAACCCCTCCACCACGTTAAGGTGGCGGTTCAAGGAGGGGTATTGTGCTCATTCTGGAATGTTAAAAATTCCAGGATGAGGGCAACTGGAGGCAATATGAAGTGAACCAAAATATATGTTCTTATTAATTGTATTATTATTAGTAGTATTTTTTATACATACAAAGCACAAATGACAGAACATGACTAGAGAGAAAAAAAATAAGTAAATAAACTAAATATTACAAATACAAATAACAGAACATTTAATGTGAAAAAGCTTAGGCACATTTATCCAACATAAAAGTTCCACTTAGTCCAAAATCTGTCAAATAGGTCCATTCCAAGTCTGAATGCATTTTTTCCCCATTTTTCTAACGTTATAATTCCAGTCCCGTCCCTTGTGTCTTCTGTTTCGGACATCAGCTGATGGATTTTACTAATGGCACATCACCCTAGCAGTATGTTTGAATCTGAAGTGGATATACCACATGCCTTTAGATGTCTGATCCAGTCTGCACAGACCATATGTGGGACTTCATGGGGTGAGTGAGTATTGTAGGAGACAAAAGAGTGCTCCACTTTCCCCCTCGACAGCCTGAAGGAACTTTACTTACTATACTTGAAAATGTGTCCTCTGCCTTTGACCCATTTCCTCAGGAGCAGGGCCGCCACAGTGCAGCGCCTGGGGATCTTCTCCAGATCTTGAGACAGTTTTGGTCAGGACTCGCTGGAGGATTTTATCTACTGAGGATGTTTTGGGTTGATGATGGGGGACACCGGAGCACCCAGAGGAAACCCACTAGCTTTTTCTATCTGAGGCAATTAGCCAAAATAAAGTGTCACTGTCGAGACCATTTTGAGTTCATGTTTTTGTCACGTTTGGATTATTGCAGTGCCCTTGTTACGGCCCCAGGCCTGCAGATCCTGCCTCCTTTTGTGTTTTTGTATATTGTCTTTATTTCTTGGTGGAGTTCCTGCTGGAGAGAGGAGGCAAGCTCAAACTGAACGAGATTGGCTGCTGCCTCCTGACCCACGGATTGGAGGGCCAATCAGTCCACCTGTGGTCCCGCCCAGTACTTAAGGACTGGTCCCGCCCAGTACTTAAGGACCTCGAACACCTGTTCGAGGCTGCTGGCCTGTGTGGCCAGTATGCCATATTGTGCCTCTGTTGTCTGTTGGCTGCAGTGGCAGCGCCTGTGTTCTGTGTGGTTTGAGGCACGTGTGTTTTGTTTCGTTTAGTATGTCATGTCCCTTTTTATTTTGTCACCCGTTTCTGTTTATGGGCCTTTGTTTTGTTAGGCCTGTGTGACCCATGCATTCTGGGACTGACATATCGTCTGTATTTTGTTGTAGTTCTGTTAATTTACCTTTACATTAAATTGCATCTTTATTTAAACCTTTTCCCATCTTTGGTTTTTTTGTTACCTCCCCTTCCCTAGCTGAGCTGGGTTGTAACAGCCCTCAATCTTCACTTTTACAGCTATAGTTCAAAACCCAGCTGTTGAAAAATGTACAAAAATATGACTCTCCATGTCTCTCCAGTTGATCTGCTCTGCACTGGCTCCCTGTACGCTACAGAAATGATTTGAAAATGTGTTGTTTGTTTTCTGATGGCTAAATGACCTTTCCCCTTCAGTCAAGACTGTAGAGGACATACGGCATTTTCTGTTGTTGGTCCAAGATTGTGGAATGAGTTGTCCCTTTAGGAATTCCTGCTCAACCTGAAGTGTCAAAACAACGGAAATGCAAATCTGTACCAAAAAGAAGCAAAAGTGGGCGAGGCGGAATAAGATTCATAAAATGTTTTTAGATTCAGCATTTCTGTGAGTAGCATGTGTCCAGTAAGCCCTTAAAAATAAGGTTTTGCATTCATGAAAAATGCAAATGTATAATAATCTCTTATTATAAAATCAGATTTTCTTGTTTTATTTTTCTCATGCAGCTTAAACCAGGTTGATCCAGTAACTGCACAACATGGAATGGTGCCTCCCTCTGCTGGACAAAGTGTGAAATGATTTTAGACATGCTTTCTAATGCACAGCTATGACCATGTGGAGCTACCTTTCAAAAACAAAAACAGGCCTCCCTCTGCTGCTTATTGTAATAGGTAAACTGCTCTGAAAGTTGTGGAAAGCGCTTACAAACTCATCAGAGTGAATCATTTGGATGGTTAGACTAAAGTAGGTGAGTAAGCAATCATATGGGGCTAAATTACTGCCAAAACTAGGGGAAGCAAAGCTCTTGGCTGGGTACGTGCCACGTAAACATTCATTATCATTTCATTATTACAAGAAAATTATCTCACAATTACCAGATACCAGATTTAAAAAATGAGTCTGGTCTCACTCTAGACCAGGGGTGCCCACATTTTTTTTCTTTTGCCGACCAAAATGAATGTGTTAGCGTAGTGACAGCCAAACCTATACATGTTTTGCATAAAAAGTTAGTCTGCCAAGAGATTTATGATTAAATTGCCTTCAGTTGTTGTTTTTAAGGGGCATAGACTGGTTAGATTTGAGCTTCCTTACAGCTTCTTCTTTTTTGTGCAAAGAAGAATCAAAATAGATGCTATTTTGGCCCAACTTTGATGGGGGATCACCCCTGGTCTAGACTCAAAAGGGTCGGTCTTGTCTCGGTCTCAGAACCATGTGGTCTCAGGTACGTTTTGGTCTTGATTAGTGCATTTTTAGCTTTAAGTGTACTTGGACTAGTAAAGCTTTAAGATGATGCTAAATAGATAGATAAATAGATTACACTTTGATTAAGTGTAACAACAATATAGGCTTCATTCAGTTTCAATGAGTTTACTTTCATGAATCACTGTGTTCTGTCTGGTCGCTTAATGAGAACGCTTTTAGCCATGTTTTCTTCCTTTTTGCTATTTGCTACTTTTTTTTCTGTCTGATTTGCGTGTTTAAACTCTTTTTTCTTTCATCAAGTGGTCCCAATTCACCTTTGCATGTAAGTTCCTCATATTTTGTACGTTTGTAATTTTTTCAATTCAATTTCAATTCAATTCAATTTATTTTTGTAGTGCCCAAAATCACAACAACAGTAGTGAGAGAAGTATTGCAGCAGCGCATTATTGACACTTTCTCCCGTGTCTCCCGAAAGAGACACGGGAGAAAGTGTCAATAATGCGCTGGAAGTGTCAGATGCCCTCCCTGTGAGTGATGGATACTTCTCGCACTAAAGACGCAGCTGGTGCTGGTGGCTTTAGTTTTATCAGACAGAGTGTATTTGCGATGTTCACTTCATAACACGATGTGGTGAAGCCTGACTTTACTTGGAGAGTTATGCTTCTCCCACTTTGACAGTCTCTCTGAGCTGCTCTTGAAGCTGAATCCCGCGTGTTCTCTGTCCATTTATTTGTGGAGTAAAGTTGAAAAGTCCGTGAAGAAGTGCAGAGTATCCAAGCTGGTTTCAACTCTTGGTACTGCCCTGCAGGACCAGCGGGGGAGGGGCCGTGTAGGCGCTAATTCTGCAGCGCATCATGGTAGTTGGAGTATGTGTAGTGGGTGTTGATGGGTTCTATGCGTTTTATTGGCGGGCCATAAATAATACATATTGAACATAATCTCAGGGGCCACCAGAAACCTTGACCTTGAGGGCTGCATTTGGCCCGCGGGCCGCCTGTCTGACACGTCTGTGCTGGACAGATGGCTCCTCTAGACCAGGGGTGTCAAAGATAAGGTTTTAATCCGGCCCGTAAGGCATTTCTAATTTATATTTATTAATTTCCTATCGCCATATATCGTTTTTATTGCTAGCATGAGCGGAGGAAAGTGTGGCTTTTGGAAACACATGGAAATGTGGAGACTTTTAGTGGACGTTAGATCTGCGCTAAAAGTGGCGCTAACGTGGAGCTAACAACAAGAAACAAACTTCAGTGATGACAGCTGTGTGAAGAAAACATCCAAACAAGGATCTGCAGTAAAACACAGTCAAGTTAAAAGTGAAGTGAAGCTGCTGTGAGCTCTGTGTCCACTGTGTCCACTGTGTCCTTGTGTGACAAACACAATCACAATGTACTCATTTGATTCACTAAGCTTCAGCTGCTTAAACTATAAAACAAATATATAAGTTCACATTGAGTTTGATGCAGCAACAGTCACAGGTCTTTAATATATGAAAGTCTTCATATGTAATTGTCCTGTACAACCTGCAGGTTTGAGCAACAAATAACTGAGAAAGCTGTTGAGATTATGATATGACTGAAATTGTGATTTCATACGTTTTAAGTTACGTTCGGCCTGCGACCCACCCTGAACGTTGAAAGCAGACTGCCAGGCGAGGTGACATCATAGACCGTGAAAACAGTGGACTGTAGGAGCACACCAGCTGCCGTATTCCAAATAGAATGTGACCATGGAGGCTGCTCCGGCTCCTTCAAGCCAAGCTGCCATTCACTTTCTATTGACTCAGTGCACAATGTGGCAGTTGGTCTGTGTATTTTTAAAATGGCTATCTCAGTACTTCCTGTCCTATTCATTTCTATGGGATTTTCACCCAGTCAGACTAAAATGAATGACAGATCCTGCAGTGACCAGTGAGTGTTGGACGTCTCTGAAACATGTTAAAGAAAACAAATGAGTCCTTCACCAAAGGACACTGTGTGTTTATAAAGGGACATGTTTGTGTCTCAGTGCTAATGCTAATGCATAACAATTTAAAAGTAAACAACCCAACTGCCACCTTGTGCACAGAGTCAATTGGGGCACTGGTGCCCTTTATAGTGTAACTGCTTCTGTCAAGCTCAGCATCTGGAACTAAAATGTTTTTACTCGCGTTGGCAACAGGTTTGATTGACAGTGCTGCACGTTGCCGCCGTCTCCTCCCGCCAAGGGGCAGAAACCATTAACAGACCTGGCCCTGATTAGTCTGTGTGGTTGCCACGATGCGCACTCGGATGTCCAAATATGTCTGTCTCCACTTTAGCCGCTATTGACTCTGTGCACAAGGTGACAGTTGGGTTGTTTATTTTAAAATTGTTTTTAGCACTGAGACACAAACACGTCTTTATAAACACACAGTGTCCTCTGGTGAAGGATTCACTTGTTTTCTTTAACATGTTTCAGAGACGTCCAGCTCACTGTTCACTGCACCATCTGGATTTATTCATTTTAGTCTGACTGGAGGAAACCCCATAGAAATGAATTAGACAGGAAGTACTGAGCTAGGCATTTTAAAAATAAACAGACCAACTGCCACCTTGTGCACAGAGTCAATTTAACCTTATTCCTGAAGTTGTCGTGGGTACCGCCATCTTTTTTCTGTTGTATTTCTGTTGTTATTAATAACAAACATTAATCCTCTCCTCTAATGGAGGAACACCTCTCTTGAATAACATCCACACTCCTTAAGGGATAGCGTCCGTGACAATAGCACACTCTCTGGGGGTAACTGGGATCTGATAAGATGACAACAATTTCAAGAAAGACATTAAATACCCCTCAGAGTTTAAAAGTTATTTCACATAGACTATGTTGTTGTTAAACCAATTTGAAATGAAAAATGGATTTCTTTTTTGTAAAGAATAGTACAATTATTCCAAATTATAAAAGTACGTAGTGAGAATGAGTGTTTATATTAGACACCAAGCAAGGAGCATTTGTTTGTGATAATTGGCAAGTTTTAAAGGCAATTTATCAATCTTAAAGTTAGAGTTTAAAACTAATGAAAGGCCACCAATCTTAGAAAATATATCATTGGGGACAAATTCTACAATGAATTTGCGTTCAACAAAAATCTCCTGATCCAGTTTATTTTAAAAGTATGATTTAAGGTGGTGCAATCTAAAACATTTAATCCTTCAGCATCAACAGGGACTGAAATCTTTAAAGGTGCATTGCGCAAGTTAAAATGGTCAAATAAACTATATTTCGATCCCATACTCTTATCAGAAACTGTCTGACGAGCCGAAGGAACATTTCACAGTTCACAGTTGCCTCTGGAGCTCATACAGTCAAATGAGAGGGATTTGGGAAAGAAACTCCCGCACTGTTTCAGTGGAAGATACGCAAAGTGCGTTGCCGTTCTTACTTCCTGACGCTTCGCTGAACTGTGCAAAGTTTTCGGTGATTGGACAAAGTTGCAACCTGCAAGTGCGAGCAAGAGACCAGCCTCCAGCGCTTCTCAAACACCAGAGACTCAGTCAAGAAAAGAAACGTTTTATCCAGTTCGACCAAAAAGGCAAATATAGAGCAGGACAAGAGTCAACATTGGAGCAGCATTTGATAAATGGAGACCTCAGAACTGCACTGGGTATAAAACAGGACCCTCAGAGGGTTTTCTATTTGATGAAAAGGTAAGACAGAAGTTACAAAATGAATAGCAAGATGTCTGGCTAAATCGGTCTTATGCAAATCTAAACTACAGCCAATGAATGTGTTTTGTTACACTTTGCGTTTGCCTTTCGTCTTTGTAATCCAAATGAATGCATAATGCATTTGATTTATTTGCAGTCCGTGCAAATAACTACCTCGTTAGATTGATGATTAGGATGATGTGTCGACTAATTCACACAGTGCATTTTACATGGCACAATGGCTAAGTAACAGTGGTTGGCTCAAAGAGCTATTAGCTAAACAAATTCACAACTTTGCATCATGATGTCATCTAAACAATATAGTTGTAAAGTGCTTAGACAAAATGTAGGTCAAATATTGAAAACGTCTCATGTAAATGACTGGCTCTTCTTCCTCTGTGTCATTTGCAGTAACAATGGCTTTATGGTTTACAGATATGAGAAGATGAAAGCAGCTCCTAAAGGTCGGTTACATCTACACCTTCTAAAGCTCCTCCTGTGACCTCTGCAGATCTGCCTGGTTCAGTCAGTGCTGGAGACTCTGATGGGTCAGGTGTAGATGTCAGATTAAACATACACATATAGATAACATATAAATGGTGACTGGCCGTGGCACAAACTCATTGACTCTTTTCCAACAGGGATGACTTCCTGGTGACAGGAGTGCAGCCTCTGGTGGAGGAGGAAGGGTTGGAGGTTTTGGATACAAGGTAAACATAGTTTCAGTGTTTTTGCTGTGCATTACTTACCAGTTTTGTATATATTTTTACACTGATGTGTGTTTTGTGTAGCATCAAGACGATGGAGACAAGGAAGGAGCCAACAATCTCTAAAACCGGGTCCTTTGAGTGAGGACAGCACAAAAGAGCCTGCAGCCCCTGGTCTCCAGCACAAGTGGCTCTGACTCAAACTGGGCTTAACTACAGTTTTCTCACTTTTCAGTAAAACATGAACATATGTTACATTTATATGATGTCTATATTATGTATTTCTAAGTATCCAAATTCTAATCTATTGTTTGGTGTTTATTATGTTTGTTCGTCATGACCTTTACATCACTTTGATGTTCTGTTCCTTACACTCTATTCTGTAGGACCACCTTACAAACCACATTCTCATGTTCTGCTGGCAGGTTTTCTTTTCATTTTTTTGTATGAGGCAAGAACATTATTTGCAGCCTTGGACTACAATCACCACAACCACCGGCCGCTCGTCTGAATAACACAGGCCAAGCGTCGTAAGTGATACTTTATTATTTTTCTTTTCATCAGTAGGATATATTCCTCCTCTAATGTAAAAGTATTTGTCATTGACAATTATTTCACTCAGAAACGACTGAAGTCCCAGCAGTATCAGGTACACACTGTCAAAGAGGCTAAAGACTACAGCTACAAGAAGAAAGTCACAAGTTAAGACTATTCCTGAGTCAAACATATTAAGCCTACGTCTTCAGTCGGCTGGGGGGTCTCCCAAGAGGTCAAGAGGTCAAAGCACCAGATGACCCTCCAACACTCTGACCTGTGTCTGGTATTGTCCCTCCTCCTCCTCCTGCTGAATTGGTCCAGAGAGAACAAGTATGTCTTCCTCCTGACAACAGCAGTTATTATGCTGCAATAAGATGTTCTCAAATGTAGGAAACTCTTGGTACAAGTTCTTTGTAAAATTGCTTGTAGTTTTTGGAGTTTTTTGAAAGAGCTTTCCCAGTCGAATGGTGCTTCTTTATAGCCAGCATAAACTCCAAATGGGTCTGGAACTTGTTCCTGATTTTCCACACACTGCAGCTTGGTATCACCCAGTGATTGCCTGAACCCAGACATGCAACATGCCTTGATCTAGAATGTGGAGAGCCATATGGGCACAGCTACTGACAGAGTCAGCTGGAACCTAGAATAGGTTCCATGTAGAATAAATCTACATAACATTCTATCAATGGTTCTGCATGTTGACGAGCTGATGTCTAAAGACTAAACCCCTTCTGCTTTGGATTTAAGAATTCAACTTCTAAGGGAAAGGTCCCTTGAAGCAGAAGTGATTTAGTTTTATTTTTGTTTTATCAATCAAGGCTCAAATTCAGATTGCATCTTTCTTCTACTTTTTTGATAATAACCACCCCAAGATATGTAACTTGAGATTTGACAGGAACATTGTAAAGTGATGTTTCATTACATAAATCGAGGGGGGAGGAGCTCACACGAGCTGACCTGAGAGTGAGCCCTTATGCTGCAGAAAAATTATGAATAGGCTGAAGAGCAAATGGAATTTGACTAGAGTCTTTCAAAAAGAGCGTGGTGTCATCAGCCACTTGACGAATAAGAATTTGTCGATCTGCAAGGGAGGCGCTACACACACCATTTTCAGAAATACACGTTGCAAGAAGTTGCGCTGCACTCAAAAAAGATAGACTTCTAATGGCTTCTTGCACTTCTTCAAGCATAACATTTGCATCACACATAGTTCTGTCCGCATCAGAGATACGTTTGCAACCTGTAATTGAATCTAATAATTGTAGATATTTGTTCTGAGTAGTTAGAGGAAAAGAGATTTTTCTAATATAAAAATGAAAGCAAAATCGTGCTAGTGATTTAAAACTCCATTATTTTTTAGGGAATCTGAGGAATTGTTTAGGAAAAGTTTAGATTTCTCAAAGCCAAAAAAGTAGGATGAGCATTGTTCTCCTTCTAATCATCTTGCTCTTGATCTTACAAATTCAAATTTCATAGTTTTATTCGACATTCATTAACTTGAACAAGCTCTTCCTCAGTAAAATCAATTGCAAATCAAAAACCAATTTGAGAACACAGATTTTTTTCTTCCTGCCTTCTGCTTTTTGCCAAATTGCTGCTGTAAGATCTAAAAACTTTGCCAATGCCATATTTTAACAATTCCCAGAATTTACTAAACGAGTCACTTCCATATTCTTAGAAAGTGAATTAGATTGTAACCGCATCAGTACCATTTTTGTGTGTCAGAGACTTATTGAGTTTCCATTTGGCAGCTCTGGGAATGCACGCTTTTGGTGAAAGTTCAATCTTGAGGGTAATTAATTTATGGTCTGAGAAAGGAGCAGCATAATCATCAATAATTACTCTAGAAGAGTCAACTTTACTTGAAACAATCCAATGATTGATGCAAGACATTTTAGATTTATTGTTAGTGCTCCAAGTAAACAATTTAAGGAAAGCATATTTATGTCTGAAGACATCTATAATGTCACATTTTTCCATCAAATCTTTGAGCATTTGTCACCGCTTCTGAGGAAGTTTTTTGTTAAACAATAAAAAAAAATTAGCATAGTTTTTTTTTTCAACTAAAATAGGGCTAAAATGTGGGTTTTCTTCTTCTTATCATTTTATTTATATTATTTTATAACATTCAGCCAAGAACAGTTAACATTCACAATCAGACCCTTTCACCCACATACCAGCTCACACACACACACTCACTCCGGGATCTTCACTGGTTTCAGTTGTTGTATATAGATGCATTTATACATGCACATATATAACTTATACCTGTGTGTATTTGTACATATATATATATACCCACACACACAAGTGTGTACATGTACACACACACATACAGCTCTTCATATAATGGTAAATCCTTTCATAATTGTTGTAGCTGAGTCTTCTCCAATACACCTGAGCACTGGGTTCCATATTTGAAAAAACACATTAACATTTCCTTTCAAAATATAAGTTAATCTTTCCATCGGAAACAGTTGAAAAATGTTATTGAGCCAATCATGAATCTGTGGTTCAGTGTCATCAAACCGATGCTGTACAATTGTTGCACAGCACAGCAATAATGATAATCATTGTGTGTAATCTCTTCATTTTGGATCTCTAGTTGGTAATCCCAGGATGCATTGGAGAGGACAGGGCTTTACAGATTGATTTACAATTTTAGAAATAATATCACATACTTCTACCCAGTACTGCTTTGTCTTTGGACACGCCCACATTAGATGGACTTATGTACCACTTGATGCTTTCATTGTTTACAGACGGATGAACAGTTCTTGTCATACTTGCTACGTTGGTAAGGAGTAGTTTGTAATTTATGTTTTATCTTGAATTGAATTTCTTGTGATTTATAGCTATAGCATTTTTTTTAAACTGAGCATAATTGTAAACCATTGTTCATTTGTTATTTTAGTGTCAAGATCAAGTTCCCAAGATCTCTTGCTCTGGGTAGTTACACCATTTAACACGATCAACTGACTATAAATATATGACTTTTTTTTTAGCTTTCTGTAAACTCATTTGAAAAAGCATTTTTTTCTAGACAGTGGGGCCTAAACCATGTTTGTATTGTGGGGTTGAGTTTAGAAAATTTCTAATTTGCAAATATCTGAAGAAGTTATTATTTGGCAGGTTACATTTTTCTTGTAACTCACTAAATGAACATATAATATACCTTCATATAAATCGTGAATGGTGTTTATTCCCAATTTCCCCCATTCCTTGAAACCAGCGTCTGTACAGGATGGAGTGAAGTGTCTCGGGATTGTCTGCTGTAGGAGCTGAGTACTGTACTCCATGTATTTAGCATATTGTTAGCTATGAAATTATTTTCTACTACTGATTGTTGTTTCAGACTTGCTAAAAAAGGTACTTTTGAGAGGAGCTGTGGATTATGTCCTAATGATTCCAGTTCTAGATTAAAATTCCCAGTATCTTGTACAACCCACTCAGATTCTTCAGATGTACTGCATAGTAATGATACTGGAAATTCACACAGCAAGACCTCCCACTTTCACAGGAAGCTGTAGTTAATCTAATCTCTTTTTAGGGTGGTGGTTATTCCAGATAAATTTAGCCAGACTTTTTTGTAAATCCCTAAATACAGTTTTCGATATAAAATGAGGTATCATTTGCATGGGGTACAAATGTGGGTTTATCCACAGGGACTTGTAAGACTCTAGAAGAAGAAGAATCTACACATACATATGATTATAAAAGACTACTACTATACACTTAAATGTGGCTCTATACATAAAAGGTACAAACGTGGTGAGATTCTGTTAAAAACATGTGATTACAATTACCTCACACAACAACAAAGAAAGCATAAAACTATTCCAACAATCCATTTCCATGGGCAGTTGGTTACACTAACATTTTTTGGCCCAGGCTTTTACAAGCGGTCCATTCTGATAGTTGACCAGAAGACAAGCAACAGCAAACAGTTGACTGATGCTGCCAGTGAGGGAAAGTGGGATTTCAGTACTGAACAGTTTGTGTTCCTTCACCCTGTGGATCACACGTTCTACATGGACTCGGAGCCACGCAATTGATTGAGCCTTTCTCACTTCTGCCCCCGAAAGCTGTGCTTTCTTTTTGAGAGAGGCAAGTATGTGCACTTTACAGGGGACAATATCCTCCACCAGAAAACCCTTGTCCACCATGATGGCCATCGATGGCTTGAGGTGTGAGACCAGTCCAGACTGCTTTGTGATCTCCCTGTCACTAGTGCTGCCTTCATACAGAAAATTAGCTGGAGGTGGAGCGTAGCCACCTCAAGGGGCGCTGCACACTGTCTGGGTGCCTAGTGAGCATGCATGATAGATAGCAGGTGAATGGCAAGAGTAAAAGGTCTTTCCCAAAGTTCACCAACACAAAGCAGCAATGCAGCCTTGCAAGTTGTATTTATTACCTTGTGTACAACCTGATGTCCTCATCAGAAGATGAATATCGCTCCAAACCAAACTTGCAGCTCATCGCCATCTCCTCTATTTGTTTACGGAGTTGAGCATTTTCAGCCCGGAGGTCTTCGGTTTTATCCAGGGCCAGGTCCAGTGCTGCTGACTCAGTGGAGGCGCAATAGTCATGGTCTGAACAATCCACATCCATGTGTAGCTCACTGTCCTCAGGGGCATCAGGGGTGTGTGGTCCTGGTTCAGTCCTTAAGATTCTGTTAAAAACATGTGACAATTACCTAACACAACAACAAAGAAAGCATAAATTTATCTTTCTCATATAAACAGAAACTTTTCTCGGTAAAACAGGATTAATTTTAGTCGTTAAAACAGAAATTACTTTTCTCATAAAAACAGGATTTATTTTTCTCATAAAAACAGAAACAGAAACTATTGTCATTAAAACAGAAACTTTTCTCGTTAAAACAGATATGCAGAATGCAATACGTTGCCGTAATTTACAGTCGGGTGAAAAGAAAGTGCTTCAAAACATATTGCCTTCTTAGATTTACATAATTTCAAAGAATCCCTCGGAGAGACCATCTTGTTCAGAAACATCTTAAAAGAAGGTTTAGCATTCTCAAATTTGCATTTTTGCATCAAATTTTGGTTATTAATTGTAAAGTCTTTATTTTTGTCCTCTAGAAAACTGTCAATTTAAATTCTTTTATCAATCAATGTTTCCAATTATATTAACTAGATAGATAAGATAAGAGAGCGAGAGTTATTTTTTTAAGTGACGGATAATATGAACGATCATGTTTATAATAATCTCCCCCGCTCACACAATCTCCCCCGCTCACACAATCTCCCCCCTCATACACTCTCTGGGCAGCACAAAGTCTCGCGAGGCTTGTCTCGTTTGGAGCGGCATTTGGAGGGAGCGTATGCAGCTACATGCTAACAACAGGAGATAACTTTTACACTTCTGCTCGTCTGCTTCACTTTCTGAGGTAGGACGAACTCGTGTACTGTACCGGCTTTACGCCAGTGGTGCTCCCGATTTTACCCGCGGGATGTGCAAACGTAAACGTGTAAAAAGTTTGGTTAAAAGAACTTCAAATCCATAGCATTGATAACATCTATAAAGCTGATTCTGCACAGTCTACGTACATTCACCAGTGCCAGGCAGTTCATTTTCAGACTGTTCAGATGTTGATGTATGTTAAATTTATTATTTGTCATCCTTAGTTTGCCTTTTATTGGGGCTGTGATGAAATCAAAACCAATATGTAATCAAATAATATCATACATGAAGTGCTTTCTGCTTAAAGGTGCATTATGCAGCTTTTCTTGTGTAGGGTCCACCACATACTTGTCTCCATGGAGATGTTATTGCTTTGCCTGCAAGGTTCTGCAGTTGGGGGGAAAACAAACAAACAAACAAACAAAAAAGTTAAATTTCAGCCGCTGCTCAACAAATGTAGTCGCTAATGTATGGCGTATGTAGTGGGTGAGTGGGCTCTACAGATGCACAGTGCAGAACAGCAATCAGAATCAGAATCAGAAACTGTTTATTGCCATTGTCAGTGAAATTCACAAACGTAGGAACTTGCTTCGGCGTAGGTGCAACATAAAGCAAAGGATAAAATATAAAAAATATATAAAAAGGCATGCATAAAATTAAGAATAAAATAGACTAAGATAGACTATATACAGAATGTACAGTTGGCAGTGCAATGTCCAATGCTACACAAGGCTGTTTGGTGAAACATGTGATCTCTGTGCAGAATCTAAGGATGGATTTAGAAGACGACACCACGGTCCTGACCACCCTCAAGTCCTTCAACTCCTTCATCAGCCAATCAGAGCCGGCCCGGGCCCCCATGCTGACCGCAGGCCCACCCACTCTGCAGGGCCAGTACAAGCGCAACTTCGAGGTGCTCACTACACATTTGAACTGGGGCTGGGACCAGACTGTTTAGATGATTCCATTCTCCTCTGGACACATGGGACAACATACTTATGATCATTGTAATTATTCAAGTCATAATACTGTATACGCTAATCACGAGAACTAAAAAATGAGTGACAAACTGTGACAATTTTAGAAGAAACATTAAGTCTTTTTAATTGAATCTATCTAGTCACAAACTTGAGGAATGGTAACGTGTTAAGACAACGGGAATGGAAGAAAACACAAGTTAATAATGTAGATACGGTTCTATGAATCGGATGACCAGACGTGCTTTAAGCTCTGAATGCCTGCACGTGCTCAAACGGAGTCATGTAGGACTTAAAGTACAGTAGGAATGAAAGAGTGCTAAAGATTTTACTGTTCTTTGTTCAGTGTCAGGGTAAAATGAATAATATTAAATCGGGATATCGATGTTGATACATGGGTCACTACTTTGATTATGTTTTAGTTTTTGTTGGACCTCAGAAGAACAAAAGCTTGTGCTATTTTTAAAGTTGAATAAAACAGAACTTTTCAACATATTACAATATTATGACTTTAATGTGGTTTGTATGTGATGAGTCAGGAATTTTAGATTTTTAGAGTACTGAAACCTTCATATTTCTGGGCTTATCAATGTAAATTAAAAAGCTTAAGATAAAACCCACCTCTGTTCGAATATAGCTTAAGTAATGCTGTGCTCAAGTTGTCCACGGAGATCATAACTCAGACCAGAGTTTTCTCCCAGTTTTTGTGTTCCAGTGAAGTCAGGAAAACAATTACCACAACATTATAGTTACAAATCAAGTAATAAAGAATAGGAAAGTTCTCAAATCAGTCAAAATGCGAATTTAATAAAGTTCATGTAATGTGGACACTGTAATAACTTACAATACACTTTACAGCTCGTAAAACATCATTTGAGATTAAATTTCCCTTTTGTTGACATTTGCTCTGTGTAGACGTTAGCAACACTAGCATAATAGCACATTTATAACTGCAGGAGCTCAAAGGCAGGTGACAGGAGCAAGTTCACACACAGCAAGTGGACAGCAAGAGAACAACTAAAGAAAAGTACAATCAGTAATGAAGCTGTCTGGTGTTTATCTTTCACCAAACGCAGGGTGCAGCCATGTTGGATTGTCTAACTAATTTACTTCTGAGTTTTCAAGTTGGAATTCTGAGTTGGAATGAAGTGGAACTGGAACACACCATAATGTGAACATACAGAAGGCTTAACCTTTTCCTTCCCAAACCAAAATGACAACACAGTGTACATGGAGTCGGAGTACTCCAGTACTGAACATTTCGATACTATTTAGAGAATTGTCCCATCCCTAGGGACTGCCCATTATCTGTCCAATCAGCACGCAACCTGTTTACACGTACTGTTTGTGTTCCTCAGTTGTTAGAAGCAGCAGAGAAGCTTCAGTCCAAGACTCTTTTCCTGCAGCTGGACCAGGAGAAGAAGCAAATGGAGCTGAGCCACAAGAAAGCCCGACTGGAGCTGGAGAAGGCGGCCTCAGACAGCGCACGCGAGCTGGAGGTGACCACTGCACTCAAAGCATGTTTACGAGTTTAATGGAAGATCATTATTTTATTTGATTTAAAAAAAAAAAAAAAAAAATATATATATATATATATATATATGTGTGTACAAAACAGAACAGGAAAACACAAAGAAGCAATAGGCATTCAAAGACAATGACAGTATACTTATTCCCACGCCCCATTTGGCCCAAAGTCTGTCAAATTGTGCTTTTTCCATTTATCTATTTCCATTTTATTTTCTCCATTTCTCCATTATCCATTTATTGTGTCCATGGCAGGAGTTTTGAGGTCCAAATACATAGTTCTGAACCCAAGTTGGCTGGAGATGTCCAAAACCGTCTGCAGTGGTTTGTTAATCTCAGTCCAATATTTAAGGATAATGAAGACAGTAGGTGTTTTCCCACTGGAGGGACCTTTGTCAGTTTGTTCAAGTGAGTGAGTACAACTTCAATTGAACTGGAAAACTTTTTATTTTATTATAATATTCAGCATCTTAAAGTAGTGTCCTAACCCCATCAGACTTTTTCAAAAACTTAATTAAAATAGTTAATAATATTATAATCTACTGTATATTTGTGAGGGTCCTGTTTGTTCCTGGCTGTTGTGAACTCAGCACTACCTCTCACACTCTGGTCACTTTTTGATATTTAAGACAAACATTGTTGATATTCCTGCTGTCACAGCGGGAAAATGTCAACTCCGTCACTCCATTATGATATGTTTATTTAAACGATAAGGAAGCCTAAGCGTGAGGTCATCCAACGGCTCACATAATGCTTGTGAACTTAGAAATTGGTTAAGTTGCCTATATTATTCTCTAAATAGAGCATAAATAACATAATATATATGAATGTGTGACAAAGTTGACATTTCAGGCATCACCAATTTGATCGAAAATGTAACGTTTAATTCACAAACGTATTATGGAATTGATTATCACATTTTCACCTCCTGAAATAATATTGTCAGTTTCCACTTACTTTACGAGCCGGCTGTAGCCCAATCATGCTGTGACACTGGCAGGCTCAGACGCAAAGTTAACAGAACACGACACGGAGAGACTAAGCAAAAAAAAAACCCACAAGTAACACAAGACATACAACAAAATGACTGCCCATTTTCAAGTCCCACTCCAAAGTCTGTCAAAAGCTCCATCTTCAAATTAAGTCCAAATGTATCTAACTCTGTCAGTCCAGTTTCAGTCGATTGGTGTCATCCATCTTTTCACGTCCAGAGGCACGCACCAAAGGCATCCTAATGCATAGTTCTGAAGTCCAGTGGGATGCCGATGGTGAAAATTATTTGCAGTGCTTTGTTAATCTCAGTCCAATATTCTTGAGTAATAGGACAGTCTGAAAATACATGGTAATGGTGGGCCACATGGCAACCACAGTTTCTCCAGCAGTTTGTATTTTCCTGTGAATAGTGAGCACTTTGACATGTGGTCGTCCATTGTGATATATATATATTTTCCCATTCCTCATCTGTCAAAACGAAATGACCTTCTCCCCACGTATTTTAATACTGTATATTTACTAGAATTAACATTATTAATACATGAATGTAATTTAGATATGAATGCACTTTGAGTGCGATGAAAGGCGCTATATAAATCACCTAATTGATTACATAAGAAATAATGAATTCCCTTAGAAGCTTCTGATTTATATGCTTTAATCAAAAATTCAATTAGAGGGTTATAGGTAAATGGTAAATGGTCACATTTATATAGCGCTTATAGGTGTTGCTTGTTTAAATTCTTGGTTGTAATAACTCCTTGTTTTTAAGTACCTGTAAAAGTCCTGTTTCTCTACAGTAAGTAACAAGCTTACTTTGAATTATCAAAGCTTTTCATTTGTTTTTCATATAGAATCTGGCAAAAAAAACAAAAAAAAAAACTTTATACTGTGAGCAGGGTCCCTCACACAGCGTTCAACGTGAACATTAAGCACAGCATGTATTTCAACACATATTCTTTTGTGTGTGAACGCTGGTTTCCCATGGTCACACTTCATGTTTTTCTCACAGGTGCAGGCCATTCATAATTCATAATCTGGGTCAGTTCACGTGACAAAATAAACGCACAAAATCGGCTGCAACACAGCTATGTGGAATTAACACAAAATAACACATCTCAACATATACATTTTTGTTATCCAGATCTTAAAGGGGCTGTACATGATTTTTACTGTTTGAAATGTGACAAACAGAGCTAGTTGATGTGAAACTCTTAACAGCAGTCCCACGTATCGCTCACTTTCTTAATGCAGTACCAGCATTGCCTGGCAAATCCAGAATGATATATCTATGTATTATTTATACATGATATATCAGTCTGGTCGCCCTGCCCTCCGCCGTGCCTCAAGTCAACTCCAAAACGTACCGAGCAATCAGATTTGTTTATTTCAGTGACACAAACGTCTAGCGCAGCGGAAGTAGCCAAGTCGGCTACAACACACGTATTCTCAAAGGCTGTGTCCAAATGTCCACGCTCACTCTTCTTCTCTAACCCCTCAATCACTATAGTCCTGCCCTGTTCAGTGACTAAATAGTGCCCTCGGTCCTGGAGTGATTCAGACACACAGCGCACTACTTTCTCCTCACCGTGAGTCACGTGACTCTGGCATCTGGGAGAAAAAAAAGACGTCAAAACTATAAAATAAAAAATTATTTCTGTAATGAATATGGATCAAATCTGCCTGACACGCACATATTTAAGGACTAATAAACATCATGCAAGTTTTATTAACCATAGATCGTACGTTAAACATCAAACGGACTGGATCTATTTACAGCTAAAGCTAAGGTAAGCGGCTAACGCCAGCAGCACTGCCGCTAACAGTTTGTTTAAAGTGTTTTGTTCATAATCTCGGCTCAACAGTTCGTTTAAACAGCTCCTCTTTCTGCTTTCATTCAGTTCGCTGTAGTTTTTCCGACCCTTGCAATGCATTGTGGTCAATATTGACCGGTCTAGTAACCAGCGCTGGACACTACTTTTCAAGATGCATTGTGGGAAATTTTGAGTGCACTACTTTTTCACCTCTTGGACATTCAGACACCCCTTGCGTGACCACTACACAGTGATAACTCTGATTGGTTTACTCCGCTTCCTGTTTGCTCCGCCCTAGAAATCGAATTGACTCAAATGCTGACCAGACTCATCCGCTGGTACAGCGGGGAGTCTGGATTTTTCCAGGCAAGTACCAGCATGCTTAATATCCTAAATATTCACCTCCATGAGTTTATAAGCACTTTACACCAGTCTGAGCCAATTTTGCCGGCACAGGTAAACATTAGCATAAACATTAGCATGCCTTCAGTGCACTTCCTCCTTAATAAAAGGCTCTGTAAATATATGCAGAGAAAGTGCTGTGGTCTCATTTTCACCCAAATAGATGCTTTTACAGTGTATCTGGGGCAACACAGATTTTACTTTATTACATGTAAAAAATGTGTGTACAACACAAATGGAAAAGGATTTGATCGACAAGCTCATCAGTCATTTTTCAGATTGGAAAAGACTGAGGACTGCATTTGCTTGGATTTTGAAGATTCAAAGGACTTTACTTGACCTCAGTCAAACACACACTCAGTCCTATGTTGAACAAGAACTCCAAAAGAGATGAAACAAACCCAAAGAAATAAACCTGTTACCTGAAAATCTAGCAGATCAAGCAGAAGATGCGATCATTCAATTTTCTCAAAGACAACTATTTCCAAATGAACTAAATGCTCCATCGAACCAAAGAAACATCCAAGCAAACAGCCACATTTACAAGTTGAATCCAGTTCTTCAAGATGGACTCCTTCGAGTCCACATAGCATACATCACATAGTGAACATGGCTGTGCTTGATAGCCTGGCCGGCTATCAAGCACAGCTATGCTATGTGTCGAGTCAGATGTGGTGACCACTGCGCTCAAAGCATGTTTACGAGTTTAATGGAAGACGTTCAAAGACATTGACAAACAAACAAGACATGTACATTCGAAGAAGATGGAAACAAGCACAATATATCTCTGATGTCTTTTGGAAAAGGTGGTCAAAGGAATATCTGGCAACTCTTCATGAAAGACAAGAATGGAATCAATTGAAACGGAATTTGAATGTGGGAGACATGGTCATGATCGCAGACTCCTCTGCTCCTCACAATTCCTGGATGATTGGAAAAATCATGAATACATTTCCAGACAAATACGGTGTGGTTCGAGCTGTTGAAATAAAAACAAAGACTATAAAAAGACCTATAACAAAGCTATGCATGTTAGTAAAAAATGAAACTTAAATCTCTTGCTGTTCCCTTGAGTAAAAGGGCAAATTACTGGGGAAAAGGAAAAAAAGGTTAAGGCCAAGTATGTATTTTGTATTTTATTTAAAAGGTTGGAATGTTTTGTTGTTGCACTTGGAAAATGAGTTATGTAAATTATAAAATGTGTTTTTCTCCACTTATGTTTAATTGTTATAAGAAGGCCATAGACAATTAGGGGCTGGTATGGTGGAGCCATTTTACACCACAGGGCGCTCTGGGAGTGTGCTGGCTAAGGGTTAAAGGTTGTTCCAATCAGAGCACAGGGGTGGTGCTGGTGAAGCATACAGTTATGACCGGGCTTTAAGTTACTGAATACAACGAACCTGTAAGTTATTATTATTATTTTTGACCAATTTCATGTTTTATAATAAATGAAATGACATATCCGACCAGACTTTTAAGTATTTTTGTTTTTCATTCCTCATCTTAGGAATAGCACGCGTATAGCCAACTCAAATGCGCCACTACACATGGACTAGTTCAAAACAGTAAAAATTAGGTACAGCCCCTTTAAATGTCAGTTGTTTGGTACAAAACCTTGATCATAAGCCAGCCAGCTCATGATTTTAATATCTTTGTTCAATCTGTATTTTGATTATAAAGTTATGTTAAGTTAGAAGAGCACATAGTAGCTTATTACTGAATGAAACATATAACATGCTTCAGTTTGGTTTCTCCTTGTGTTAACTGTTGTTTGTGATTGTGGCATAGCACGAACTGGACCGGAGCCAGGAGCTGTTCGGGCGCATAAAGAAGCTGGAGGAGAGTGAGGCCGAGGCCCTGAGGAACCTGAAGGAGCAGCAAGACAACCAGCGCTCTCTGAGGAAGACTTTAGACCATCTGAACAAGAGCCTGGAGGAGCGGGAGGACCGGATCAGCACAGCTAACCAGGTACACACAGATGCACACACACACACACACCCGCACAGATGCACACACAGATGCACACACGCACACAGATGCACACACACACACACGCCTGGACCCCAAATGATTATTAAATGTAGATGCATGCTGGCATGCTGTAGTTTTATGGCGATGCATTAAGTTCTTGAAAATAACTTGTGATGAGCTTTTAAAATTGTAAAAACCCGCTGCCTGAACAAAGCAAAAGTATAAGGAATCTTCAGCAGCCCATACGATTGCTAAATCACTTAATTAGTTAGTTAAGCAGAAGCTGCTGTCAGATTTGTTTGAACTGCATGCTCACGTCAATGTTGATAGATCACAAAGAGCGGCTCGTTTTGGTCGTGCACCACATATATGCACAGATTATGCTGTACGTAAGTTTGATAAATGAGGGCCAGTGTAAGGAACTGCAGCCCAGACCAGACCTGGCACTGACACTTGACATGGGATTGTGCTGTCCTGTCATTTACTGTATGGACATTAAAGTATTCACAGTCCCACAGGTCAATCTAACAGTGCGTCTTCCTTTCTGTGGCTCCTGTGCAGACCATCAGCTGTCTGCGAGACGAGATCCGAGAGCTGAAGCTAAAGCTGCAGAACAAGGACTCCACCATCTCTTCCCAAGGCCTGGAGAAAGAAGAGCTCCAGGACAGACTTGTCCTACAGCAGAGGTACACATCATTTGGCCCATGGATCACGGTCTGATTTAACTGTTCCTCCTCCCACACTTGTATTCACTGGCATTTAACCCGATTGTGTGGTCCTCTGACAGTCTTTTTATTATTTTTATTTGTAGGGCTTTCTATTGCATTTTTTTATTACTGGTTTTATTGACTCCATGTTTCTTAATCAATTGAGTAATTTATTTTTTTTGTGTGTTTTGAAATTTAGGTGATTTTTAAGTGATTATTGATCTGTCTGTGCAATAAAAATATGCTAAACAAATAAAGTTGAATTGGAACTATGGATTTATATTATACAGTCCATGGCCGAAAGTCTTCACACCCCTGACATTTCTCCCCAAAAAGTATTGCAATTCCACATTTTTGCTAATGGCACCCTTTTGAAAAAATAACTGAAATTAATCGCTGTCTATAACCATCAATAAGCTTGTCGATTTAATCCCTCGTTCGTCCAGGCGTGTGAGCTGGTCTGGGCAGCTCTCTGATTGACAATGACTTCTGGATAGAAGTTGAAACGTCTCGATCTTTCAAACAGCGTCCGGATGACAACCCCTGAAACCTTTTCTACCATCAATAAGATTCTTACACCTCTGGAATTTTGGACCACTCTTCCTTGCTTCCTGCAAATTGCTCCAGGTCTCTCATATTGAAAGGGTGCCTTTTCCCAACAGCAATTTTAAGATCTCTCCAGTTGTTGAGATGAGATGAGATCTGGACTCAAACTGGCCACTTCAGAACTCTCCAGTGCTTTGTTGCCATCCATTTCTGGGTTTTTGAAGCAGTGGCGGCTGGACAATAGAGTGAGCAGGGGCACTGCACCCCCTGACTTGACCCAGATGGAAAAAAAAAAAAAAAAAAAAAAAAAAAAAATATATATATATATATATATATATATATATATATATATATTGTATTTTATTTTTGGCTCCATGTTTCAATGTGTCTACTTAGTATACATTTTAATAAAGTTAAACATACTCTTAGTACATTATTTAGTTCATTTCTTTGCCCATTGTGTACGCACAGAAGGAGTGTGTGACAGAGCCGTAACTTTTGAGCCGGAGGGTGGAGCGACTCAGGTATTCTGCCCTTAGATTACATGACAGTCCTAAAGTACCGCCTTCGTGCACAGACAGGAGCGCACCTGACTACACTGATTGGGATTCACGTATTTCTGTCATATTTCTGACCTGTTGAGATTCAGCTGCAGAGCTGACCTGCCTTTAGTCACAGACTCTGCTTTTCTGCATTTCTTTCTGCATTTTTTCTGCATTGTTTGTGATGAATATTTCAGCTTAAGTCTCTAATTTTCAACATCGTGTACAAATGTAAAATATCGAAATCAATTAATCATATAAAACGTGTTTGTGGAGGTTCTGGAATGAGCAGGCAAGTAATAACATTGCCACTACTTAATATGTGTGCATAAGCATGGCTCAATGGGTTAAAGCGCCTTCTTTGTGCTTGGGAGATATGGGTTCAAAGCCTATCTAAAACACTTTTTAAAACTTTTTTTTTATGGTGGCGCACCCCTAAAGAAAAAATACCACCAGCTGCCACTGGTTTGAAGTATGTTTGGGGTCATTGTACTTATTTGAGGCTGGTTATTAACCATCTGGACAATACTGCGTTGCAACCTTTCATCATTGTTTATCTTATGTCCACGTCCAGGAAAATTAGCTACAGAGCCATGGGCTGCAAACTTCTTCATTATGTTGCACGCTGTGGACTGAGGAGCATCAAGCTCTCTGGAAATGGACTTGTGACCTTGAGATTGTTGATATTTTTTCACAATTTTGGTTTTCAACTACTCAGACAGTTCTCTTCTCCCATTTGCCTTACACAGACACACAATGTGAAGACTGAGTCAGCTTCTCTCCTTTTTATTTGCTTTCAGGTGTGATTTTTATATTACCCACACCTGTCACTTGCCCCAGGTGGGTTTAAATGAGCATCACATGCTTGAAACCAAGTTTTGTACGTACATATTTATACACATCATATTGTCTGGCCCATTTTTTGAGTTTTGTGTGAAATTATGTCAAATTTGCTCCTCTTCTCAATTTTTTGAATTGTTCCAACACACACAAAGGAAATAGACATCTGTATAGCAAAAAATGTGGAATTGCAATTTAAAAATGTCATGGGTTTGAAGCAGGGCTGGGCGATATGACAAAAAATCATTTCGATTTTATCACGATTATGTTGACTTTGTATTTTTCTATTGTCTATAATAGAGCTGCATGATTTCGGAAAAATATCTAATTGTGATTGTTCTGACCAGTGCGATTGTGATTAGATTTGCGATTCATGATTTAATAATAGGATTCTGTTCAAATTCATATTTTAAACTAAATATTTTCACGTTCAGTTTTGTTTGTCATATTTACACGTATTTGTCACTTTTGAATGCGTCTTCGCCAATTTTAGTCACGTTTTTGTCGCTTTTAGCCACGTTTTGATGCGTTGAGTCATGTTTGTTGTATGTAGACGCATAAATCCAAACTACAGTGGTAGCAGTTTATTCAAATCACAACAAGACATTTTGTTGTTTGTGGAAGAAATTATTGCACTTCAAAAACTTTGCAATTTGGTAATAGCACCCATTAAAATTGCGTTGTTGTGTCGATTTCGTTGAATTGTGCAGCCCTGGCCTATAAGAGGTAAATAAAATCATCTTCTCTGGAAAACAGGAAAATGTTATAGCCTTTGTAGAAATCGGTTTTGGGGTTCTCTCTAAAGAAAATGTGAAAAGATCTCATTTCCTGTATTCAGATGTCCCGTTTTGTTATAACTCATAACATTTGAAACATGTTATTTTTTTGACCAGGCCTGGTGCTTAAGAGTTTTACAGTGGAGCTGCAGGCTTATAAATATATATATGAATACATTTTAACGGTACATATTTTAATGATGTTTATGTTGGGCAGTAAGTTTCTGTGCAGCCCCCTGTGGCACTCATACTTGCCTCTGCTCTGCTCTGTGCTGAGGACAGGCTCCTGAGAACCACATTATATTACTTGTTAATAGGATATCATGGGATCAAACAGGAAAGTCACACACCAAGTTGGCGTATTAAAGTAAGGGCATAATAAGCTATAACAACTTAATAATAATAATACAGTACAAGCTAATAATAATAATACAAAGACAATACAATGGGCCTCATTCATGAACGTTTTGTCCTAATACACTCGATGTAACAATATTTAAATCACCAACTTGACCAAATTTAAATAAACCTGGCATTCAATCATGTACCTCTGGTTATGGGGGGTTTATAACAGTGCCCCACAGTCACTGGGGCTGGGACTCTGTGCTCTATATCACTCCTGATCACGCTTTTAGTATCCAGTTTATATAACACAGTATGTAAGAATATACAGTATAACACTGGTAGCATTATACAAACGATAATATTCTTAAACAGGAGAACTTCTGGTGCGTATTTTTTCTCCCAGAACAGATTTTGATTATTGAAGAATGTAGATTGCAAGTTGGTGAGGCGCTATGTTTGAGGCCTTCAAGTGGAATGCCAACTATCTTGGTAAATAAGGGTGCTATAGGGAAAAGAGTCCACCACAGGAGGATAGAGAGACAGTGGGTCAGGGGTGTGTGCAGTTGGTTGGACGGTCAGGGGTGTGTGCAGTCGGTCGGTCAGGGGTGTGTGCAGTCGGTCAGGGGTGTGTGCAGTTGGTTGGACGGTCAGGGGTGTGTGCAGTCGGTCGGTCAGGGGTGTGTGCAGTCGGTCAGGGGTGTGTGCAGTTGGTTGGACGGTCAGGGGTGTGTGCAGTCGGTCGGTCAGGGGTGTGTGCAGTCGGTCAGGGGTGTGTGCAGTTGGTTGGACGGTCAGGGGTGTGTGCAGTCGGTCGGTCAGGGGTGTGTGCAGTCGGTCAGGGGTGTGTGCGCGGTTGGTTGGACGGTCAGGAGTGTGTGCAGTGGGTCAGGGGTGTGTGCAGTTGGTTGGACGGTCAGGGGTGTGTGCAGTCGGTCGGTCAGGGGTGTGTGCAGTCGGTCGGTCAGGGGTGTGTGCAGTTGGTTGGTCGGTCAGGGGTGTGTGCAGTCGGTTGGTCAGGGGTGTGTGCGGTCGGTCAGGGGTGTGTGCAGTCGGTCGGTCAGGGGTGTGTGCAGTCGGTCAGGGGTGTGTACAGTTGGTTGGTCGGTAAGGGGTGTGTGCATTCGGTCGGTCAGGGGTGTGTGCGGTTGGTTGGTCGGTCAGGGGTGTGTGCGGTTGGTTGGTCGGTCAGGGGTGTGTGCGGTTGGTTGGTCGGTCAGGGGTGTGTGCGGTTGGTTGGTCGGTCAGGGGTGTGTGCAGTCGGTCAGGGGTGTGTGCGGTTGGTTGGTCGGTCAGGGGTGTGTGCGGTTGGTTGGTCGGTCAGGGGTGTGTGCGGTTGGTTGGTCGGTCAGGGGTGTGTGCGGTTGGTTGGTCGGTCAGGGGTGTGTGCAGTCGGTCAGGGGTGTGTGCGGTTGGTTGGTCGGTCAGGGGTGTGTGCGGTTGGTTGGTCGGTCAGGGGTGTGCGGTTGGTTGGTCGGTCAGGGGTGTGTGCAGTTGGTTGGTCGGTCAGGGGTGTGTGTAGTTGGTTGGTCGGTCAGGGGTGTGTGCAGTTGGTTGGTCGGTCAGGGGTGTGTACAGTTGGTTGGTCGGTCAGGGGTGTATGCAGTCGGTCGGTCAGGGGTGTGTGCAGTTGGTCAGGGGTGTGTGCAGTTGGTTGGTCGGTCAGGGGTGTGTACAGTTGGTTGGTCGGTCAGGGGTGTGTGCAGTCGGTCGGTCAGGGGTGTGTGCAGTTGGTTGGTCGGTCAGGGGTGTGTGCAGTTGGTCGGTCAGGGGTGTGTGCAGTTGGTTGGTCGGTCAGGGGTGTGTGCAGTCGGTCAGGGGTGTGTGCAGTTGGTTGGTCGGTCAGGGGTGTGTACAGTTGGTTGGTCGGTCAGGGGTGTGTGCAGTCGGTCAGGGGTGTGTGCAGTTGGTTGGTCGGTCAGGGGTGTGTACAGTTGGTTGGTCGGTCAGGGGTGTGTGCAGTCGGTCGGTCAGGGGTGTGTGCAGTTGGTTGGACGGTCAGGGGTGTGTGCGGTTGGTTAGACGGTCAGGGGTGTGTGCGGTTGGTTGGACGGTCAGGGGTGTGTGCAGTCGGTCAGGGGTGTGTGCGGTTGGTTGGTCGGTCAGGGGTGTGTACAGTCGGTCAGTCAGGGGTGTGTGTGGCAGAGTGTATGCAGAGGAGCTGATGTGTGGCTCCCAAAGCCTTGCACAGACAAAATAAAGCCACATCAATGGGACACGAGGAACAGGTGAAGAGCAAGCAGACGAGTCGTGTCTCCTGTGTCAATAACCTGATGATCTACTTGTGTGATTTGGAGAACTACTGTAAGCAACTTCAAAGATAGTGAGTCCTGAGTCCTGCACAGTTCCAGAGTGTGTTCTCAGCACATGAATGTGCACAGGTCTGCGAACGAGCAGCGCCAACGCAGAAATCTTCATGCGAACTGCCCGACCTGCACAGGAAAGTGGCATTAGTTTAAACTGATTATAATTCTGATCCCGTTTTTTGTTTGTCTTCAGAAAGTACCAGGAGCTCTCTCAGCTCTGTCAGAGTCTCCAGGCGGCTCAGTCCACCTGCTCAGAGCACGTCTTCAAGATAAAGGTGAGTCACAGGCTGCTCACTGTCATTTCTATGAACAAATATTCAAACTGGGTTGCATAAGTATTGTAAAAGCTGCCAATTGACTTACAGGTTCACTGCAACACTGGATAAAGACTTAAATAAATGATTGTGTATTGAGTCGTGTTTCCTGAGTTTGTGGTCTCTCTGTCCCTCAGGAGCTGGAGCGGCGTCTCGTCCTCCAGGAGCAGGACATGTCCATAGTGAAAACAGTCAAGTCTGAAGCAGCCAAAGTCCCTGAGCTGGAAAAAGAGCTGAAGAGGCTGAGAGAGGACAACACCTTCCTCTGGTTGGGAGAACTCTCACATTTACACCTTTTTTACAATTTTAAAGCATTAAAGGAGACTAAACGTGCTGTTGTGTTAAAGCTGTAAATCTTCAAGTGCCTTTTGATGCCATTTAGATTTTTGTGATCTTGATTTGACTAAAAAACGAATAACAATTACGAAGCAATGTTTGATTCTGGTTTTGTATTTAAACGGCGTTACAAGTCTTTTTGGACAAAGAACATTTATTTTAGACACCATGAGGTCCCTGTGGTATGTCTACCAAATGGCAGTGGCATGCAGTCAGGGCGAGCAAGGCTGTAAAACCATTGTGTGTTAAAACTATAATTCAGTTGTGTCGAAATATATCTAAATAAGCCCATTTTCCCTTCACTTCTGCCTCCTAAAGCTTGGCTGGAAGTCAGGGTGTCTCTATAAGCCACTGAGCAGACTGCAGGAAACATTTTTCCCACCTGTGCACACAAAAGTCTTTTAATGATCTGAACATTATAAAGTAAATATTATATATATTTTATATATTAATATATTATATAATATGATATTATATTAATATTATATTATATTATTACATTATACTAGAAAATGTCAAATAATGTTGTACAAAAACATAAAAAGTTTCCCCACTTTTCGTTATCATTAATCACAATCCGTTACCAGCCTTGCCTCGTCTCAGGCCAGGGGTAACAGCCTGTCCCTGTGTTTGTGCAGCGAGAGCCGGGAGAACTGCAGCCTGCTGAAGGAGGAGGCCGAGGGGCTCAGGAGGAAGCTGGAGAGGGCAGAGAAGGCCAAAGAAGACCTGCTTACTCTGGAGCTGGACAAAGAGGTGGGCCAGGATCTGACACTTCCTTTGTACAGATAACTTTTTAAATTTTATATTTTAGCAAGGAATTTAGCAAGGAATGGTAAAAGCACCTGTGCCAGATGTATGCATAAAATTCATATTTGTGAGAGCTACAGATGAGATGTAAACTAAATCAGGTTATTCCGGTTTTATTTGTGCTTTCATTTTGTATTTAGATTTTTTTTTTTTAGTTTATGCTTTGCCTTGTCGTCCAACCTTTTCACAATAAGGCCATGGCAGACGCTGGAGCTTTTATATTGAAAGCACCAGGAAAAGTGTTTAGTTGTTAATTACTAAGACTTGCATAGCCACTAGAACTGCTGCAGAGGATTTTTCACAAAACAGCACTTTACAGCCGTACAGGGCCCAATAAATATACAATGAATCAAAGCAAAACAGAGACAGGAATGACTAAAGTGAGCACCAGGTCAGATCGTCTGAACAGCGGCAGCAGAGGTCAGTTTGTACCGGGCTCCACCTCTCCACACTCTTGTGTCCTTGCCCACATGGGTGAGCAGTGTGTAATGTGCTACAGAAGGAGGGTGCATGGACAGGAATGAGTGGAGGTGAACAGAAATGATGAATTACAAATTAAAAACGTAATGCTGTTTGGTTTTGTGCACGCAGCTGACCAGTCTGCTGGGTTGCTGTAATGATGGAATTCTTGTATTCAAACTGCACACTGTCCCTTTAATGGCTCGTTTCATGTGCTTTGTTTTTATAGAAGTTGGCAGCAAAGCTCCAAGCCTGGGAAAACCTGGGGCAATCCACTGGACTCAGCATCAAGTGAGACAGTCCACATTTCCATTTCTGTTGTGGAGATACATGTTTTTACTGTCACGACCCTGTTGTAGCCGTGAGTTCTTATGATTTAGTGCGTGGGTGGAGTGTGGTGCCTTGTAGCACTCAGTGAGCGACTGACTGAAGCGAGGCTGCCCGTGTGCACAATCGGCCCCTCCCACCACCAACCATTCACACACACAACTCTCATACTAGGCATGTGAGTGAAGTGTCTTGCCTAAGAACACAGCGACATTTCCTCCTCCAGTCGCCCCCTTGTGGCACCTGGTGTTCCAGTGGTCTCCCATCCAAATACTGACCAGGCCCTGACCTGCTTAGCATCCAAAGTCTGACAGGATTGGGCATTGGCAAGCAGGTGTGGCCAGGGTGTACACATACACCGTGACCCCTGCTGATGTTCATTGAGCTATGGAACCGGTTATAGTTTGTTTGTTAGTTTTCTTTTAAAGCCAGGCCGTGAATTATACACATGTGGAATATTGACCCTTTGCACCTACGTCACATGATCACGTGGATGCGCCATATCGGACGGCAGAAAAGCATGAACGCAGCACTACCTGAATCTGAATCTGAATCTACCGGTAGCGCAAAACTGATAAAAACTGACACTGATTGCAATTTTTTTTGTAAACAACACCACCTTACTGTGAGTGGGCTTACATCTCCACAAACCTGACTTGTGCTTGTCCTGGAGGAGGAGCCGCCTCCTGCATGTTTCCATGGACATGTTTTTCCTTAGACTATTATATGGCATCAAATCAAATCAATTTATTTTTATAATGCCCAAAATCACAACAACAGTTGCCTTGATGGGCCAGCAGTTCAGATAACTGTCCCAGAATGCCCCTGTCCTTTGACCCTCCTTCGCGGCGAGGAAAAACTACAAAAAAACCCCATGGGAAAAAGTAGAAACCTCGGGGAGAACCACAGTGAAGGAGAGATCCTACTCCCACGGACGGACAGGCTGCAGATGAACTAGGACTGACATCCACTTGGACTGTGGAGCCAGAACCACTCAAGAGGGAGGTGGCTTTAAAGAGTTCCTCCAGGCGGACGAGGAGCAGTCCACCAGTGTAGAGAGATCCTCCAGCGGGAGATGAGGAACAGTTAATCTAAGTAGATGGAGTTCGTCCAGGCAGACGAGGTGTGGCTAATCCAGCTGTCCAGGCGGGTGGCGCATAGATCGTCCAGTGTAGAGATCGATCGTCCAGACAGATGGGGGTGGGGGGGTCGTCACTGGAGCAGCCGCCGCAGTGTCTGAAACAGTCTCCACTCCCCGGGGGAAGTGGAGAGAAAGAGAAACATGTGAACAGCAATGAACAGACTACAGTTGAAGTAATATTAAATATTGTTGATAGGTAAAGTAGGAAGAACCAGAGGATAGTGTTCAAGCTCCATACTTCCCCCAGCAGAATTGCTCCAAGGGCAGCGTAGCTAAAACTGTAGGTTTTTATTTCTGTTCCTAACTGGCCTGACCATAAGCTATTTCAAAGAGGAACGTTTTGAGCTGGTCTTAAATGTAGAGACTGTGTCGGCCTCTTTTACATGAACAGGGAGCTGGTTCCATAACACAGGAGCTTGGTAGCTAAATGCTCGACCTCCTACTGTGCTTTTAGAGACTCTGGGGACTAACAATAGTCCAGCATTTTGAGAACGAAGAGCTCTGTTTGGATGGTACTCTACTATCACATCTTTGAGGTCGATGGGGCCATATTGTTCATAGCTTTATAAGTCAGGAGGAGGATTTTAAATTTGATTCTAAACTCAACAGGAAGCCAGTGAAGAGACTCTAACACTGGTGAAATGTGATCTCTTCTTCTAGTACCTGTTAATAATCTTGCTGCTGCATTTTGAACCAGTTGAAAGCTTCTTCTAGAGCTTTTAGGACTCGCTGCAAGCAGGGCGTTACAATAGTCTAATCTGGATGTGACAAATGCATTGATGAGTTTTTCGGCATCATCTATCAAAACTCCATGGAAAATGTTCCAAAGTATGGTCTTAATACCATTATTATGGTCTTTAATTTCCGTGGAATTATGCCGGTGAGGTGTAGGTGTGAAAAAGAGAGGAATGCTTTGAGGAATGTTTATTATGTTATGTGTCGTGTGTAGTGATCAAAAGAAAGATGTAAGTTTGAGCGACACACCGTTAAGCCTACGTTCAAATCTAAAACACTATTCCTTCTTGATCTGAAGATGAGAGTACAGTTCAGTGTTTCCCATAGATTCTGTGAGGACTATGATGGCACATGCAATCATAGTCATAATTCTATTTTCTACAGATGTTGCCGTGTAAATGTGACTTATTGCGTCTAATCAAAACGTAAACTGTTTTTTTTTTTTACTGTTTAGTTTCTTTTTGTATGTTTCTATGATAATACACAAGTCAAAATGTATTATTCTTTCATTCATATCAGTTTGATGTTTATCTTGTTTTTAGACTATGAGGGGCCACCATAGTCTCCCCTATTAATGGGGAACCTTGGATTTAGGGACCTGTATCATTCTTTTTGTGGTTTATTTATCAGCCTTAGCATTAAAACAGTATGATAAGGCTTTCAGAGAATCAACAAAATCAATTAAACTTATAATACGTGTAACTCAACAAGATGATTTAGAGATTTGTATAAACAGGGTTTTCAAACTCCGCCAGGGATTAAAATGGGAATGGTAGAGTAACAAGGGGATTAACTGGGTTTAACTCTTTAACTACCAATTAATTATATAAGTGGGAATAGTTTTGCTCCTTTTATTGTCTGTCTGCTTATTAATACCACAGAGGCCTACTTTGAGTAGGGCTTTGAGTAAGGCAAGAAAACTGAGCTTTAGGTTGTTGTGTTTTAAATGTAGACTTTATTTTAAGTTAAGGCATTTTAAAAAATCATCATCAACACATAATATGGGCATTTAAACTGCAGTTTGAAGTATAATAATGAATCAAGAGTGTCTAGTGGGATGTAGGAGTCGCTCTGACTGTTCTCAGACAGCAGGGGGAGCTGTGGACTGTGGAGCTAGTTATTTTCTTCACTTCTAGTACAAAGTCATTTCTATACATTTCATTTGGATCACTCATCAATGCTTCTTAGATTCTGTACAATTCAAACATTCTTACTGTGAGCCAAAGGATTAAATTATTATTTACAAGTGTGGTTCATAAGAAAGTGATATTTAACAAGCCTCAAAGCCATCTGTTTTTGCTTGAGCCAGATGAGTGCCATCAGGGAATTTTAACATCCGTAGTTTATTCACTTATTGTTTGTACTGCTGCCATTAGCATTACAAGTGCTACAATGTACTGGGCTGCTTTTTATTTTTTATATTTGTAGGTCTCACAGTTGAAAGTGTCCCACAGATATGAACGGAGAGGAAAGTTAACCACAAAAGTGCAGATGTATCCCCTTGTTTTTTAAATGACTTATCATCATCTCTTTTCTCTGCAGTTATACTTTAGCAGCTCTACTTTCTCAATATATACCAGACATGCTCATTTTACTCCTCATTAAAACTGATTTTCTATCAGTATCATCCTTATCATCATTACTGGTGATTGCCACAGGGGAATAGGAAAAAATCTTACATTTAGATCTATTGAAATCAGAATCAGAATCAGAAATTGTTTATTGCCATTGTCAGTGAAATTCACAAACGTAGGAACTTGCTTCGGCGTAGGTGCAACATAAAGCAAAGGATAAAATATAAAAAATATATAAAAAGGCATGCATAAAATTAAGAATAAAATAGACTAAGATAGACTATATACAGAATGTACAGTTGGCAGATAGTGCAATGTGCAAATGAGTAGTGCAAATAGATTGTTCTTAAATAGTATTATTGTTGAAGTGACAGGTGTTACAAAGTGTTCATGAGTCCAACGGCAGAGGGAAAGAAACTGTTCTTGTGGCGGGAGGTTCTGGTCCGGATGGACCGTAGCCTCCTGCCCGAGGGGAGTGGCTCAAATAGTCCATGTCCAGGGTGAGAAGGGTCAGCTGTGATCGACCTGCTCCCGTCCCTCGAGTCCAGGAGGCGTACAGGTCCTGGACAGATGGAAGGCTGCAGCCGATCACCTTTCAGCAGAGCGCCGCACACTGCGCTGTAGTCTCTGTTTGTCCCAGGCTGTGGCTCCAGCGTACCACACGGTGATGGAGGAGGTGAGGATGGACTCGATGATGGCCGTGTAGAACTGCACCATCATCTGCGCCGGCAGCTTGGCTTTCCTCAGCTGCCGCAGGAAGTACATCCTCTGCTGGGCCTTCTTGATGATGGAGCTGATGGTCGGCTCCCACTTGAGGTCTTGAGTGATGGTGGTGCCGAGGAAGCGGAAAGAGTCCACGGTGGTGATGGGAGAGTCTGTCAGGGCAAGGGACGACGGGGAGCTGAGACTTTCCTGAAGTCCACGATCATCTCCACTGTCTTCTGGGCGTTGAGCTCCAGGTTGTTGGTGCTGCACCAGGACACCAGCCGGTCCACCTCCCTCCTGTAGACAGACTCATCGCCGTCCGAGATGAGTCCGATGAGGGTGGTGTCGTCTGCAAACTTGATCAGTTTTACAGAGTCGTGGCTGGAGTTGCAGCAGTTGGTGTACAGGGAGAAGAGCAGAGGAGAAAGTACACAGCCCTGTGGAGTTCCTGTGTTGATAGTCCGAGTCTCTGAGACATTCTTCCCCAGCCGCACGCACTGCCTCCGGTCCGTCAGGAAGTCAGTGATCCACCTGCAGATGGAGTCAGGCACGTGGAGCTGAGAGAGCTTGTCCTGGAGCAGAGCAGGGATGATGGTGTTGAATGCAGAGCTGAAGTCCACAAACAGGACCCTGGCGTAGGTTCCCGGGAGTCCAGATGCTTCAGGATGAAGTGGAGGGCCAGGTTGATGGCGTCGTCTACAGATCTGTTGGCTCTGTAGGCGAACTGCAGTGGGTCCAGGGCGGAGGAGGTGAAGGACTTGAGATGGGGCAGGACCAGGCGCTCAAAGGACTTCATGACGACAGGCGTCAGCGCCACAGGCCTGAAGTCATTAAGTCCAGTGATCCGGGGCTTCTTGGGAACAGGGACGATGACGGGACGACTTGAAGCAGGCTGGGACATGGCATGACTCCAGGGAGGTGTTAAAAATGTCTGTGAAGACAGGAGTCAGCTCATCTGCACAGTGTCTCAGGGTGGCGGGGGAGACACCGTCTGGTCCAGCAGCTTTCCGGGGGTTGGACTTCCAAACTGTTTCCTTACATTGTCCCTGTGTAGTGAAAGGCCAGTGGGGAGGTGGGGGACCCGGGGTGTGGTTGGCAGAAATGTCTATTGTAGTGAGATAGGTGGGGGCGGGGGTTGAGATTTCGAATCGTGAATAGAAGGAGGCGAGCTGTTCAGCGAAGTTTCTGGTCGTCAGCAGCATGGGGGCTTTGGGCTTGTAGTTGGTGATCTGCCTAAGTCCCCTCCAAACCGCCGAGGCGTTGTTAGCAGAGAAAGACTGCTTTAGGCGCGTGTTGTACAGAGATCTAGCTCTTGACACCTCCTTGCTAAATCTGTACTTAGCACCTTTGTAGCTCTCTCTGTCCCCTGCTCTGAAAGCTGCCTCCTTCTGCTGCCTGAGCTGCCTCAGTTTGGGTGTGAACCAGGGCTTGTCATTGTTATAAATCACCCTGGTGCGTGTGGGGATGATACTGTCCTCACAGAACTGGATGTATGACGTCACAGTGTCCGTGTACTCATCCAAACCATCCGTGGCAGTTTTGAACACATCCCAGTCTGTAATGTCCAAACACTTGGCCGTAGTTCCTCCACTGCCTCGCTGGTCCACTTCTTAGAAGTCCTCACTACAGGTTTGGAGAGCTTCAGCCTCTGTCTGTACGTGGGGATCAGGTGGATCATGGCGTGATCTGAGAGCCCTAGGGCAGCACGAGGACCCGCACGGAAGGACCCACTCACTGTAGTGTAACAGTGATCCAGCGTGTTCTGCTCTCTGGTCGGGCATTTAATAAACTGTCTGTACTTTGGTAGTTCCTGGCTGAGATTACCCTTGTTAAAATCCCCGAGGATGATCAACAAGGAGTCCGGGAAGTCCTGCTCCGTATTCAAAACCCGCTCCGCTAACACGCGCTGTGCCTCGTGTAATGTTCGCAAGATGGCGGGATGTAAACAGCGGCGAGAATGAATGAAGCAAACTCACGTGGGGAGTAGAAAGGTTTACAGTTAATGAAGAGATATTCCAGATCAGGAGAGCAGAGTTTGGAGATCACAGTCACATCGGAGCACCAAGCGTTGTTGATGAAGAAACAGACTCCACCGCCTTTTGTTTTTCCCCCGGAGAGATCCCTTTGTCTGTCGGCGCGGAGGAGCTGGAATCCCTCCAAATGGAGCGCGCAGTCCGGGATCGACTCGCTGAGCCACGTCTCCGTGAAACACAAAACAGAAGACGAAGAAAAGTCTCTGTTCCTCTTCATCAGCAGCGCCAGTTCGTCCATCTTGTTGCTGAGTGAGCGGACGTTGGAGAGGAAAATCCCAGGTAAGGGCGTACGCGCGCCGCGTTTCCGAAGGCGCACGAGAGCCCCCGCGCGCTTTCCTCTTCTGCGACGTCTCACTCTTTTGGCCAAAACTAGCGGTACTTTAAATCAATTTGAAACTTCTTTAGTTTATGTTTTTTATCATTTTCATCATTTTATGTGTGAAAATGTCACACATTTGGGACGTATACATTGATAAAGCCAGGTTTAAATATCTTACTTAATTTCCTCTACATATGCAATACAAATACTTATTTACGCTTTGGTAAAACTTGATCTTACTTAATTTTTTTTTTTTTTTTTTTACGTGTGTAAAAATTAAAAGCTTGCCTCGTTTTTTTGAGTCAAACGTTTTATAAATAAGGGTTAGACTTAGATCTGAACAAAACCTTTTGTCCAACAAAATCTTGTTCAGTCCAAGATTGTTTGGTCTGGTGTGTGTAGGCGCTACTTTAAGGCTGATCTTTCTCTGTGGGAGAAAAATGCATTTGGAGAAACTAACCTGAGTTACAATGTCCCAGACAAATCTATGGATGAAGTGGATTAAATGAAAAAAAAAAAAAAAAAAAAAAATCTTCAGCCTCGCCTTAGCCCGTGCACATAACATGTGTTGTGTGTAATCTTGTGTTGTGTTTTAGCACTTCAGGCGCGGCGTGTGTTTAAGTGCTTTGTATTCTGCTCTCATTTCCCTCTCCGCTGCGTGCCCATCTACCCCTCCACTCTCAGACAAAAGCAGGATAAAACCCTCTCTTCCTTCATGTGGTGTCCGTCCTTTGATGCTCGCGGTCCTATTGATGGAGCCGTGTGAGTCCAGGCGTGTGCTGAATGTGTGCTCTGCTGTGCCCCCTGCAGGAGCCCCGAGGATCTGTTCAGGGAGGTGATCCAGATACAGCAAAGGGAGATCGCACTCAAGGAACAGAACTACACGCTCAACAGCCGGTAACACCTCTGCTTTTTGCTACATTATAAATGAGCTCTTGTACCCTATGGAGCTCACCGTGAGCCCCCACTGGTTCTGGTCCCATTTTTCTCATACGCTCTCAAAGCAAATGTAGCTAATCAGTTCTGTGGTAAGTAATGAGCAGGGAACCCATAAATTATTTTTCAAATCTGTTTCATTTATTTATTTCTATATATTTTGGATCCCCATTAATATATTTATTTATTGTTGCTGCTGTAGTAACTATTCTTTAAGTTTTAAATGTTTTTTTCTGCCCCCAGTGGTTAGGGGGGGGGCAGTCTGGCTGCTCACAGCACAGCAACCTAGACTAGAGAATACTACCACCGTATTCCCTGCGTGTCGTAAAAGGCGACTAAAAGGGACGGGGCGAGAGGACTGGGAATCCTCTCCCCTGTAGCTGTTTCCTAGAAACGGACATAAACCTTAGAAATAATATTAGTTGGTGTGGCCTCTCCTGGGACGTTGGGTTGGTGCTGGCGTTGGTCCGTGAGTCCATCTGAGTGCTGGGTTGTTTGGGGGATTGCTGGCGGGCTTGGGTGGTGTCGCCGGGTCTGGTTTCGGGATGCCGAGGGAGTGGCTGGCTGGTGCTTAGGGGTGTGGTCCGGATGGCCATCTGGATCCGGGGTTCTCTGGGGTTTTGTATGGTGGACGGAGGCGCCTGGAGGGGGGCGACGTTATCTAGGTGCACCTTTAGTTATTACTGTTACTGTTGTTGTTGTGGGATGATTGGAAATAATCTGAACCTGGACCCTCTCCCAATGTTTTAAGATTGTTTTAATGCATCATTTCCTAGTTAGGGCAAGCTGAATACCTACACTTAGGCTTGCAGGACAATTGTCCTCCTTCTTTTAATGCTTTTAGACACTATTATAGCTTACACATTACACACAATATAGGGCAGCATAGGATATGAAAGAAAATGTTCGGAGAGGGGGGAGAAAAATGTTTAAACCATCATCAACAATAATAATGTTTAAATCAACAATAATAATGTTTAAAGCGTCTGTGCAATTGGTGTTGGATTTGAAGTGGGGCGACAGCGGTGATGGTGATGGACGGGAGGTGTGTCTGGGTGCTCGTTGTCCCTCTCTGGGTGCGGCGGCTGTCCCTGTGGGGTCCTCTGGAGAATTTCCTGGGTGCTGGTGGTGGTCCGGTTTGCACTCTGGGTCTGGCCGGTTCATTGCCTTTGTGGCGCCTGGGGCGAGTCCTGGGGGTTTTCCGCTCGGGTGCGCTGGCTGCCTGATCAAATCCACTGCATGGATGGGGGGCGGGCGGACGCCAGTGTGGGCTTGGCCTCCTTGGCAGAGGTGTGAACATAAAAAAAAAAAAAAAGAAAAAGAAAATAAAAAATGAAAAAAGTTGTGATGGTGATGCGGAGGGGGCACTGGTGCAGACGGGGGAGGGGGGTCACGGAAGGAGGGTTTGGGGGGGAGTGAGGGTGTGTGCCCTGTCTAGGCTACCCCACTTTGGTGGGACACAGCCCAGGTATATAGATAGATAGATAGATTCTGACTGTGGTTTGTACGTTTCATTTTTTTTGGTTGGCCAATGCATATTAATGAACATCTGTAACAGTTAATGTATAAATATGTCAGAACTAATGAAGATGCTAAGTTCCATCTGTTGTCCCTCGACAGGAAGCGCCAAATACAAAACTTTACAAAAATGATAAAACAGAACAGTAAAAGGTCCGAATTAAAAGTGCTCAGAGACTCTTCTTTTCAAGGTGTAATTTAAAAGTGGACAGTGTTGGACATTCTCTTATTACAGAGCTGCTTTGCTGACATTGTGCCTTTTAAACTATTTCAACTGTTCTAATAGTCTATAGGGAAGATGAATGAGAAATGTGTTTCCTGAACAACTGCGGATTTCAAAATGAGACTGTTGAGCTACATGTGTAGAAAAAAAAAAAAAAACTCATCATAACTAGATATAAGATCAGAACAATGTTTTGGATCTTCACTGCAAAGCCAAATATTAAGCATCACAATACATCGATATTTGATATTTTGATAAGGAAGAGGTCTAGTAAAATCACAAAAAATGTTCTGCACACGTATGTTAGGGAAAACAAGTGTTGTCCCAACAAGTCCTAGAGCTGTAAGGAGAGGCAGGAGTCTCTGGATGTCTGAGGCAGGAGAAGTTTATTTACCATCAGTCCAGATCCGGCAACTTGAATACTCCACACATTGTGCTAGTGTTGGCTATTCAAGCCCGACTGTGCTTCCACACACAGAGGTTTAAATAGTAGCTAAGAAGGCCAGCTTGGAGACAAGCAGCCGAGATAAAATTAGAAGTGCATAGCATACCACTTCCAACCAAGAAAACTGATAATGAATGAGAAGGACACATTCTGTACCAGTGGATGAAGCCCGTCGTAGATAGAGCTAACCACTCAGAAATGTTAACAATGGTAGAAATGGAGGTGCCCTTGTTAAGACTATGCACTAGATAGAATTTCCACAACAACGTACATACTGCTGTAGAATGACTCTTACATGTCTCCACTGCTTCATGTGGCTTCATACCAAACGTTAAATATGACCCTGTGGAGGTCAGTGGACATGTTTCTAATCTATTAATAAGCAGTTTTAGATATTTCAGTTAACAATGAATAATATATACAATGATCTACTAATATTATAGTGTTGCGCAAGTCTAAAGTAAATTAGTAATAGTTTCCTGTTACTTCTCCCCAAAAGTAATTGTGTTATCAACTGCATTATTGATTGATTTGAAGGTAACTAATTACCAGATCAAGTCACTTCAATTACCCAGAAAATCCTCCAAAAATTAACCCGCTGCTGCTGTTCATGTAAAAATGGAGCCATAGTCAACCTTATTTTTCCTGCAAATCACCAAATGCACCAGCAGCGTTAGTTATTCTCCTCCACAGAACTCAACAGCACCGAAACAGACAAACATGGGACAGTCACAACAAGCGGGACAGGACTGTCAGCTTTACTCAGCAGAGAGGTCAAACAGCACATTTACCAAACACACGTGGATATCATACATAACACACGCCCTCTACATTGAAATAACCACATTTACAAGAAAGCAGTCGGTTCTATCCACACATCCTGTTTTTGCCCTGTATAAACTCCAAACGCATGTGGCACTCTTGTTGCTGTCGTCTGTTTTAACTTCCATTTCGAAGAATTACAAAATAACAATGGTTATCCTTAAAATCTACTTGTTTCTACTTTTTTCCTGTGTATTTCGGAAAAGACCCTAACCCTAACCAATGAAATCTCTGGAAAGTCTCTACACCCGCCTAACGCTGCGTCTGTTTGGTTACTTTTACACTCAGTCTCTTTATTTTAGTCAATCACTGTCTCTAATTCTCCATTTTTTCCCAAAACAAACTTTGCAGTTTCTCTGATCAGACAGCACTCTCTTGTCAGTCATCGCTGCTGCTGTTGTCATTGTCAGTAACTATAACAGCCTACCACAGAGTAAAAAGTAATTCATTTAATTAGCTGTTACAGATAAAAATAACGCCGTTAGTAACACTATAATATCTTCAGACAGATATAAGGCAGAAACTCACCAGTTCTCTGACAGAACTGAAGAAGCAACTTGGATACTTCATGCTTTTGTCCAGTCGACATAATTCGTTTTCCATGTCCCACAGAATGGCATTAAACATCTCTGTATCCATGGTGACAAGCGTTTTCTTTCGCACCCGCAGCCTGAGGGGCCTGGAGCGGAGCCAGTCGGAGCTGCAGTCTGAAGCCTGCCAGCAGAGGGCCTGCACTGTGGAGGAGCAGAGGAGGAGGGAGGCCCAGGACTCACTGGTGCGCCGGCTGCAGAAGAGGGTGCTGCTCCTCACTAAGGTACACCAGGGCCGGGTCGGACCACAGAACTGCGTGGTGTTCAGTTTTGCCTGATCAGTGGAACCTACTGTTTCCTTGGACCTGCCCGTTTGTGCTGGAGACTAACCTAAGAGCTTACACAAAAGCATCAAATAATCTCACAAAATAATAACAGACCACAACAAAAACAAGAGCAGGGCATTGAAAGGAAAAGGATAAACAAAAAAATGCAGCTTGTACGAAGAAATTTAAATATTACAATAAGTCGAGACTCTTGTAGTCGTCCCATTTGTCCATTTTCGGTGCCATCTGAGCCATCCGTTTCTTTGTTTTTCACTAAAGCGTGATATGTCCCCTTTCACCTCTCTCTCTCTTCTTGCTGTCCTCTCTCTTTCAGTCTCTCCCTCTCTCTCTCTGTCCCTCTTTCCTGATCCTGCTCTTCCTCCCTCAGCCTGCTTTGCTTTCCCCTCCGCTCCTCACTGGAGCTCCGGTGCTGTTGATTTGTTGGCCAGTGTAATTCTCTGGGTCAACATACCTGCCTGACTCTCTGGGCCACAGTCTTGGGGGCCTCAGTCTCATTCAGTTTGTTTTTTTCAATACATTTTTTTTTTGTCTCACTCCCATTTCTTGGTGCTTATTGAAGCTCTACTTGATCTTCGTTCAGATCCAAACGTGCGGAATGTGACTTTTTCCATTTATTCAACTGGTCTTTAACTTTTGATCGGGACTGTATATTATGTGCTTGTTTCAGTCCATAAATGATCGCCATTCATCACATCCTTCACAACAACTGGTCTAGCCCGTGTAGTGTGCTGTGTTTGGGGACAAATTACTACGTGAACACAAAGCTGAAAGTAACAAGCCTCATTAAAAGATCAGCACCTGGTCATTAGTTTGAGACACGCGATCAATGAACTCTCCCAGGACAACAAAACAGACCGCTTCTCACCCAGCCTCACCCAGCCTCACCCAGCCTCTGATGCTGGGTTTGGTGTTCATCAGAATAATTTTAAATGATCATTTTATATATATATTTGACAACATGAGTGTTATGCCAATTAGGGATCTCAACCTGCCTTGCCCTGAGCTCTTGTGGACTCTTATGCCCCAGTGCAATTGTTGTGTTTTATTCCAGTGGTTCCATCTGAAGGGCCATTGTTCATGTGACGGTGTGGTAGTGTTTAATTTTGAGTCCGTTTGGGATGCCTTGCTGACTTATGGGATAATAAATATTGTAAGGCCAAAAGTCAGTTGTCCCTTAGTTTGCCAATCTCACACGAGGACGTACACTTCAAGTTGCATAACCTCCAAGCAACAGAATAAACTGAAAAGAATTTCAGTTTTCAACATGTTTTGTAATAATAAATCATAACATGTCCCCACAATAAATGTCCATAAACAAAACAAAACAATTGCACTGGAGCATAAAACTCAATTCATAAGAGTTCAGGGCAAAGCAGGTTGAGATTAGCTCTCAATAAAGATGCTTCCAACAATGTATAAATAAGAAAATGTTCTTCTCAAACAGTAGCCAAAATTTACACAAAATGAATGACAAATTAATTTACTCACGCAATGACATCACAGCGTTCTCTACAAAAACCGCCCTGCGTTTGACACACTACAAAAAAACACATTCAGCATGAGCATGCAATTATTATATTGAACCTCCAAAAACACACTGGAATAATAATTATTTTGCAAAAATTCTCAGTCGGTCGGCCGGTCAAGTCACCTGACATAATGATGCCTGAATGCCTGAACTTCTGTATTAGCGGTCGGCTGAAACAAGTGGAGAGTGCACGAGAGATAAAATTGACTCTGTTTAACGGAGCGGCAGGATGACCACGGCCAACAAGGCGTTAGAGGGACTGAAGGACCTCTGGAAAGGTGGCCACAGGTGCGTGTCATGCTCCAACGTGGATGCTCTCCCTGTAGTACTGACAGTGTTTTGTGTTATGGAGGAGGATGGATTTGAATATGGCGTGAATGGCTTTTGAATAGACGCGCAGACCGGGACGGGAGTTATTATGGGCAGGACAGTGGTGATGATGGGCTGAACTGTATTTTTCTATGGGTAAGGCAACCAGGTTGTCACAAAACTATTATATTTTAAAATGTACTTGAGAATGAGAATGAGAGATCCTTTAATTGTCCCACGATGGGGAAATTCCAGAAGAAGCAGCCGTTTCCAGCGCTAACAAAACTCTCAGAAAAGAAAAACAAGAACAGTATAGCAAGCAAACATAAATACACAGTATACAACAGATATTGTGAGTACGGTACACGTGGTCACGTGATGGAATTTTTTCAGTGGATACAGGGCAGGGTCACAAACAAGAAGATAGAGGGAAGAGCGCGGGCGGTGTGTGCAAATGTTATCTCATGTTTATGTTGCTGGGTCGGTCTGACTCGGGTTCTTCTTCCAGCCACCTGCATTCTCAAGGTCCGGGATAAGGGGAAAACCAAGGGAGGGAGGGCAGAAAATACATTTTAATACATTTGTTGATCAGGAATTTATACAGATCAATAAACCAATCATTTCTGGTCTTTCCGAGTAGCGATTCGTTGTTTCATTGAGTTAGTCCATCTTTAAACGCCTCTCCCTGATTGTCCAACGGCTTTCAGCACCTCCGTGGTCCGAGACAAGATGTTACGATTCAGATCCATGAGCTGTGCCAGTCCGTGGTCCAGTCTTTGCTCAAGTCTTAACACCCTTTCACTCAGTTCCACAACCTTTGTTTTGTTGTTGTCAGACAGGTTTTGGACGAATTCTCTTGTCTGATAAATATTCCGATAGACAAAGGCAATTCCAAGCCCCAATAGTAGAAAGCCCGCTATCATAAACCCAAATATAAAGAGATCTTCTACATCTTCGACCTGCAAGGGCTCGATGCATAGGATCTGCCAGGTGTTGTACCAATTATCCCGTACGAATCCAGCCATGTCTGTTCCGTCGGGGCATCGTGCCTCACCCGGAGAAGCTTTTCGTTGGGAGAAAATCTTATCCAATGCGCTCAGAGACCAGTCGATCACATTCATTTTCAGAGATCAGTTGGCGGGCAGATAATCCGAGTTGAAAAGGTAAAAAAGTTCAAAAAATTTGACTAGACAAAGCAAGTAGCAAAAAACAGAGCAGGAGCAGAGAGAAGACACGTCCGCACTCGAAGAGGAGGAGGAATAACATATTATTCTCAAATACTAATCATTTCTTTTTAAAAGTATAGTTTGATAGTTAATGTTTTCTTCAACATATTCTAATCAAATATAGACTTTACAGATACTTCTTTATGTTAATGCATTCTTAATTACAAAAACATTGGGCACAATGGACAGGTTGATGATTTTATGATTTGGTGTTTTTCTTCAATCAGAAAGCAGAATGAGCCTCGCATGAGTCTTCAGCTTCAGCGCTGAAATGCAGTGTGTTTAACCCTGTCCTCTCTCCGATCTGAACGGTCTCTACCTAAAGCCCAGCTCCTGCACCAGTCATGAGTCGGTGCTGGTTTGGCCTCTGCAGCTCAGTGAGAAGGAGCTGAACATGAGCCGTGGCCTGAACACAAACTGAGAAGGACAAACACTTGGATGTGTCTGCCTGCAGGTGAAGGCTCTGGCACAGGGTCAGTGTGTAAGAGCACAGGATACATACAGTTTCTTTTAAATCTGAAATTATTCAAGTGTCTAAATACATTCAAAACACCAGAATGGAGGCAAAAGTAAAGTGGAGCATAACGAGATTTTAATGAAGAAACTGGGATAAACTACAGAATTTAATAGAATATGATCAAAAGCACTCAGATCTGGAAAGTTTTCACTGCGCTCCACTTTTTTTCCCCCACACGTTACTAACGTGAAGAAGGTTGTTTTGAATTCTTTATTATATATAAAAATATATATATATATTTATATATAAAAAAAAAAGCAAATGTACATAAGGATTCACAGCCTTTGCTCAATATGATGGTGGTGGTGGACGACCATTATTAATAATAATAATGATAATAGCAATAACAGTACTTTGTTGAAGCATCTTTGGCTCTAATTACAGCCTCAAGTCTTTTTATGTAGAATGCTACAAGCTTGGGTAGTCACACGTGCACCCCCGAGTTCACGGGCACATAGACACTTTTTTTTTTTTTTTTCATTTTCTCAGCGTCCCTTTGTTCTGTTTCCCCAGACATTTGAGGCAGCTCCTGCAGCAGCAGACCCATAAAGACCTGCTGACCCTCTCATTCCCCCTGGTGTCCACAGCTCTCCCTCTGCTTGTCTCTCGCTTGAGTCGCTTTCTCTCACAAAGGGTCTCATTAACACAGTATTACAGAAGCTCAAGCTTTTAACTTTCATACCTCTAGTGTTGTCCGTCCTGACTTAACCATCAGACCTGCACATCCTCGTCTCCACTTCCCCTATGTCCGCTGCTTTTCATATGACCCAAAACCGACTTTTGCATTGATCATGGTTTAGTGATAGAGTTTATGTTGGCTCCTCGGATTTTCCAGATTCCCTACTTTGTGCACAGTCATCATGGATTATTATCACACGGAGTGAGCAGCACCTGCACAGTGGATCCACATCATGGTCCAGATTGGTCCGACCCATAGTAACTAAAATGATCAGCGCTGAGACACTGTGGCCTCTTATATGTGCACACTCAAATATACACGGCCTAATTATGTGATGGATTGGTGCCTGTGATTGATCATGTATTATGTGGTATTTCACATTTACCTCTTGTTGCCTGCATTATGGAATTTTTAACTTCCTGATGATCTAGCATTTTAAAGGGTCTATAGAGAGGAGACGAATAGTTGGCTTGCCAGGCTCTGAGTTGATAACTTTAGGAACTGTTTGATTATTCCCAAATCTAAAGAATAAGCAAAGTCTGAGCAATAGGAGTTTGATCCTGTTAGTAGACCTCAACAGTGTCAGAAAACCAAAAGAGTAGAACCTGCTTTGCCCTCACTGTTTACTCTAGAGGACACACTCTCCGAGCCATTAGAGCCCGTGCCTATTTGATGCTTGATCAAACCACCGACGTAAAGCATTTTTAAAAGAATAAATGATAAAAGTATAGTGCTGATGGATTTATCTCGCCGTGCTCTGCTGCTGTTTAAAATTAGACTTCTTTTTTATCAGCAAAAGCACTGACTGATTTTTGATTTAGATAAAGTGATTTTCATTGCACAATAATGGGCTGAGAGTAGCTTGCGGGCATGTCATTTAGCACTCACTCACACCTCCTCTGCGCGCTGACCTCCAAACACAGTCTAACCGCTGCTGTAGAAAAATGTTGAATTTTCTGACAAATATGTAATTGGATTATTAATATGGAATGTTTATATATTTCAAATCAAGATTGAGTTTACAGTGCACATTCTACACAGGCCCAAAGACTATTTCACGTATGGCTCCTTCATTTTAGTTTGCCTGATAGTGTGGCGTAGTGGTTACAGAATTTAGCCGATTAACCCAAAAGTCAGCGGTTCAATCCCAGCCTTGATCCTTGGACAAGATAAATCACCAGAACCATACGATGAGATTTTGATATATTTCATAACAACTGACAATTTTGGCCTCACAATGTTTTAATTTATTTTATGTCTCATTTTTGTTGTCATTGTAGAGCTGCTTTTTGGAGCTAAGTTGCACCTTTTAAGCAAAGTACAACTCCAGGAATGCTTTTAATGAAGGAACAACCTTATAACGTGTCCCATTTAAAGTTTACATAACTGGCATCTTTATTATTTGCTAATTGCAATCATTCTAATTCCAATTTGCATTCACTTTTGATGAATCTTTCTGCCCCCTGCTGTTCTGAGGATGGATGGATGGATGGATGGAGGAGGTGGTAGGCTAATGTGGCATGAAAAATGATGAGAGCTGTGCGCCCAAAACAAATAAAGAGCATTAGGCTTGGTTTCTCCTATAGAAGCTGTGAAATGACCTGTCTGAGCTCCTCTTAACCAGATTACGGCTGCTTACCTGGATACTCGCAGGACCCCATCTGATTAGAGTAATGGTGCTGTGTTTTCACATTGTAAGAGCATACGGGAAATAACAAGATTAGTTTAGCACAACATGGTGGAGGTACACATGTTTGGTCCTTGCTTTAAAGAGGGTCTGTGTGAAATCGACTTTTACTAATATAAATTAGATTGCTGCCTGTTACATAACAGGTAATAACCCCTAGTCATGTGA